>CM062296.1:441860495-442172949 GCA_031216915.1 Pictodentalium vernedei | reverse complement strand
GAATGTCCAGATATTGTGCTGGTCAAGTTATAATTTTTTCAACTCACATCCATGATTTCAATACGGTATAATATTTATTTTTTCGTAATTCCTCGAGTTCTGAATCGATTTTGATGAACAACATTCGGAATCGCAATAGCTTTCAATAACTTTTTCAAATATTGAACTATCTTTTTAATATTTCAAGTAAAAGTAAAAGTAATTTTTCACTGACTGTGAAAAAATTTGATCTAATTAAGAGCCGGTGACTGAGAGATCAAAAGATAAACCGACGTCAGCCGAACATCCCATCACACAGTTTGACATATTCATGCGAGATTAAAAACACGATTCAAACTCCATATTTTGATCATTTCTTTGCCATATTAATGCTTTTTATTATCAAAACACATGTATGGAGCATACGTATTCAATTTATACTTTAGTTCAATTGCTAACAATCACTAAACAACAATGAACTGAAACTATTTTGGGTGGAAGAATAAACCTGATTACCGCACTTGCAAAAAACACAAGTTAATTATAGACAAATTGAAGTCACGTGGTGAGGTTTTGAGACCCCACCTCGTAGTGTAATTAGTGGGGTCTCAATTTCTGTGTTCATATGGGCAGCGTACACGACATGACTGTCATCAACGACCATCTGCCATTGGCGGCCACCCTCCCTGGGCACTGATCATTTTCACACTATAATGACACTGCCGTGAGTGACCACCTTCATTTTGCGACCAGCGAGCACCAGTTTCAGTCAAAGGTTATGATTTTTACCCGCTATGAGCGACCACTTTTGTAAGGAGTGACTTGTTTTTTCAAGAACGTTTGCCTGAACATCATTTGGACTTCGTAAAAATGACAATGTGGTTTTATTTTGATGATTAGCAAGCAGAATTATATCAGCGTACAATGTACTTACAAAGTCGAGTTCATTTGTTATCCATATCCACATTTCCAATCATTTATCTTTTTTAATTCAATGTTACTTCAGTGTGTTTCACAAAACACTCAACATAAAAAAACTTTTTTTTTTTGTTTTTAATTCTCGCATCTATCAGAGATCAAAGAAAACAAATTGGCCTTTTCATTACAAGGTTGACATTAAGCGATCGGCTCATGACAGTCACATGTTTTCCAGGGGGAGGTCCTTTAATTCTGAAACTGAACTCCCACTCAACAGTTGCAGTGGTCAATGTCAAAAAATAAAATGACAAAAAAACTTCAAAAACCCCAAGCTGCCAGACTCATATGGGACAATAGCCTACAAACTACTTTGCTCTTTTATCTTAATTACAATATCAAACCATGATTTGTTTGCACACTAATAACTTGTTTTTCTTGGATGAATTGTTGATTGTTGATGCACTGTTTTGACAGTTGGTAGTCAGTTTTTCAAAACCGCTCGATTAGAACTCGCAGCAGTCGGCATTTTTCCCTTATGCATTGTTTCAACTTTTTTGAAAGCTAATAAAAGATACATTGATTTTTCTGTAAGTGTTGTTGTTAAAAAAAAACAATAAAAATGTTTATAAGATGGAGGATAGTACACCAGCAACATAACAGTTGCAATCATGAATTACGAAAGTCCTGCAAAAAAGAGAAAGATTTTAACTCTTGAAGAGAGGGTGAAAGTCATAGAGAAATTTGAGAAAGGCAACAGCGCTCGAAAAATTGCTTCAGAGCTCTCTGTAGGAAAGACACAAATTCAAAATATTATAAAAGAAAAGGATAACATCAAGGAAAACTGGGAATCGGGAGACGGAGCCAGCCGCAAATATCTCAAAGCCAGGAGAACAATATACAGTGGATTAAATGAAAGAGTGTGGGATTGATTTTGTGTTGCTAGGAGCAAAAATGTACCAATAACAGGGACACTTATACAACAAAAAGCAATAGTTGCCTCCATGGAAATGGGGCATGATGACTTTACAGCTTCTAATGGATGGCTTGCGAGATTTCGGTCGAGATACAACATAAAGTCAAGTGTGCTGAGTGGGGAATCAGCTGATGTTAACCAGAAAACAGTCGATGATTGGATAAGAAGGTTGCCGTCTGTAACGTCTGGCTGTTCACCGGAGAATATTTTTAACGCCAATGAGACAGGGCTTTTCTGTCTTGGACTTCCAGAGAAATCCCTAGTACATAAAAGTGACATTAGAAAAGGCTTAAAAAATGCGAAAGAAAGACTAACCATTCTAGTGACATGCAGTGCAATTGGAGAAAAGTTGGATCCCCTGATTATTGGGAAGTCAGAAAATCCTAAAATGTTTAAAAGGTGTAAAAGTTGGACAATTAGGCATCAAAAATTGTGTTAACAGAAAGGCATGGATGACAGGGGACATTTTTTAAATACTGGCTGACAAAACTGAATCAAAAAATGAAGTCAACAGAACGCAAAATTCTAATGTTGGTGGATAATTTTAGTGGACATCCGGATATAGGACTAAGTAATGTTAAATTAGTGTTTCTCCCCCCAAACACTACGTCAAAGGTCCAATCATGTGATGCGGGGATAATTCAGTCCCTGAAGCTAAATTATCAAAAGAAAATGTTGAGCCATATACTTTGCAAAATTGACGAAGTTTCAACTGCCAGTGAAATTGCAAAAAGTATTAACATACTCACTGCTATTATGTGGATAAAATCAGCTTGGGTTGACATTTCGACCACCACAATACAAAAATGTTTTTCGAAATGTGGATTAGGGAGCATTCCCACTTGTGGATCAGAAAACGACAGTGAATGTGGTGCTGACTTCGGTGTTCTTCTCGGTGAGGTTTCTATGGAGGATTATATTGAAAGTGACAATATTTCAGAAGCATGCACCAGCAGTGATGATCCAAACTGGGAAGTTGGTATTTTGAAGGGAACTTGCAAGGAACCAACAAGTGACAGTGAAAGTGAGGATGAATCTAGGCCTACAACTACTGAGATATGTGTACCAGCACATTTAGAAGCTTTGAGGCTTATATCCCAGTTGAAAAACTATAGTGCCCACCATAAGAGTGCAGAACTTCTTGTCATGTGCAACGAAATGGAGATGACTATTGAAAAATGGAAAGTGAACAGCCAATGTCGGCAGTCATCAGTTACAAGTTTTTTCTGTAAATTGTAAAAATTTAAATTTATGTCCATACGACTTATCGTCTACAATCTATGATAAATGTTCAAAAGTTAACAGTATCCATCAAAATAATTATAGAATATAACCAAAAAATTTCATCACATTTTTCCTTCACTGATAGATTTATGCCTGTACGACTTATCATTGAAGTTAAAATGATGGCGAAATCTCCTTGTTATAGTCTACAATTATTTATTTCCGAATTTCCTGAGCACTTTAGCTTCACAGTACCCACAATGGACCTTTGAAATTTTATTTTAACTGGTAGAGTGCTAGAAGCCACTATCAGGGCTTTAATATGAAGAGCAGGTCCCCAGCCCAAATGTGTGGATGTGCTTCATATTATCTTAAAAGTGAAATTAATTAGTCTTCATGGGTTTGCCTAGTTACAATTTATGGGAGAGTGCCTATTGGCACTCTCCCATAAATTGTAACTAGGCAAAGACACGTGAACAAATTTTGATGTCCAAAAATAACTTAGTACTCTACCAGTTAAGATAGACAAGATACATTTCTGTTTGAAAAAGAAGAAACTGAATCACATCACATCACAAGCACTGTCAGCAATTTCCACTGCATGAAAAAAAAGAGAGTTTTTCGATAGTTAATTTGATTACCTCCCTTATATTAGTTACCTTTCAGCAGTACAAAAATACATTTTTTAATATGCTTCTGGTGAGCTGTTTATACATCCCTATGGCACTTCGAACTGTGTTGGTTCAATGGCAGATGAAGAACTTTACAAAAAGCTGTGAGGGTTGGGCCAGGGGGGGGGGGAGGGGGTGCCACACCTAGCCCCAAGTTTGCCGGAGTGTGTTGTCAACCAAATTTTGAAATTTAATCCCAAAAGACGTGACTACATCACACCCGAATCACATATCCACAATGCACAACCCTTTCTCCGGAAGAAAATAGGGGTTGGCGGGGGGGGGGGGGGGGGGGGGGGGGGAGGGGGAGGGGGTAGGAGGAAGGCGCATACCAAGTGCGCTGATGACTGGATTCGCCCTTGTGGTAAAATAATGTGATTGTAACATTATTGATAGACCATTTAATAGATGTTTCAATGCATAAGGCAACTATTTAATGCATGTTCGTTTTATCTTAGTTTCAATAGCACCAACAATGCTTATGTATGACATCAGTTTGCACTGTAACCTGCACAGTTGTTGTATTTATATTGGTTGTTCCTGTCACATTTTGGAAAAACCAACATAAACACAACAACTGGGCAGGTTACAGCCACCCAAACCGTTCCCCAGCCGAACCGTCCCCAGGATTTTTTGCCCAAACCGTCCCCTGATATTTTACCCAAACCGTCCCCCACTCCAAAAAGTTAAATTTGATATCTGACCCAAACCGTCCCCTTGCCGAACCATCCACTGATATTTCACCCAAACCGTCCCCCGATATTTTACCCAAACCGTACCCCGATATCCCAGAATATAACCAGAAAAATCGGCGTGGGCTATTCACAAAAATCGCTATTCAGATTTTACTTATTTTTCATTTTTGCATAAAAAACATAGCTTATGGTCGCCTACTGGAATGACATAGTACCAATGATCGGACATAAGCTATGGTTACGAAACGAGAAAGTAAAAAAAATTATAAAATCTGAATGGCGATGTTTGTGAAGTGTGCTGGCCATTTTTCAAACATACAATCAAATATGTAATATATAAACTCAACATTTTATTCTTTTAACAGATTGGTAATGGCCGACATTGCTTGTCTGGGTGTGTTGTCTCTTTGCTCATAACTTTTTTCCACATCTGATCCAGCTTGGCATTGAACTCTTCACCTTTTTTGTGTTGTCTTCTACACATCTGTTCCTAGTGAGCGTACTTTGGCATCTGAGGGAGAAAGGAGTCTTCTTTATGAAGAAGGTCGACCAGCAGAAAGAACTGTCAAGAATGTCCACCGCGCTGTTATGTACATTGTTGTTGATTCTCATGTGCGTTAATGAACAGGCGCAACATTTCCATTCACCAATATCTTCTTGTCCCTTGATGATTTTCCTGTAGGTTTCCTGTGAAACTCTCGTGTTGTATACTCAGTGTTGCCATCGGTTGCATATATCACATTGAAGCTAGGAACAGTAGATCTGTCGCCATCAGAACATTCTTTGAAACATGTAGCTGTAAAAACAAAATAGAAATACTTGTTTGCTATGAGAAGTTGAGGGAGAAGTATCAAGAGCCAACTGACTAACTTGTTTTGACAGTTCTGTTTATGTTTGAATAATCGTCAGTTTCATTTTGTTCTCGAATGTGAACAGACGTGTCTTTACCTTTTTCATTGCATTTATTTTGGATTGACTTTTATTTCATGGATTTATTCATTCCGTCTATGTGAACAGGCGTGTTTTCAGTGTGGAAATTCAGGTTTTTTCACGACATTTAATTTGGATTTAATTACATTTCATGGATTTTTAATTTCAATTGCAATAGCTTTGCAGGTAAGTTTTTTTTTATTTATTACATTGTCCCTTTAAACTTAACTTAAAATCAAAGTAGATGCAAAAACACACCTACGTTGATTTATAAAAAAAAAAAAAACTATGAAAAGATATAAGGGGGAAAAAATTAAAAAATCCAAAAAAAAATCAGGGGGACGATTTGGGTTGGCCCATCAGGGGCCAGTTTGGGTAAAATATTGGAGGATGGTTTGGGTAAAATATCGCGGGACGGTTCGGCCAGGGGACGGTTTGGGTGGTATTCATGGAGTAAATGCTGCTCTGATTCTGAAATTATGAAGTCTCCAGCACAAACAAGTGTTGGATTTTCTCGACAGGGATGAAGACATTGGGGTGATAAACAAACAAGGAAAAAGAAATAAAATGCGAGTATTTTTTAAATCTTCAATAATAATTTTCCTTTATTCTTTTATCTTATTCTACACGTGGTAACTCGTGAAAACTTGCCTATTTCCATTGCATCCTAAATTGGTAAAACGTATAAACTTCCAACTAATTCTTGTTGACGGCATATACTTGAAAATGGGTGTGTGCAACCTATACATGAGCTTTAGGCAAAAGGGAGGAATTGCAAGTGTGAGTTGGAGGTGCGACTTACACACGGGAGCGATGTATACACGTGTATTATTGTAATAAATTTTCGAATGCCGAAGCGAAAATACATGAAGCTGACTTTGGCGTCATTTGGAGAAATCCATCTTTACTTAAACAGTGTTTGTTGCCTTGGTGAGTAAAATATACGAAAGGACATTGCACTGCTTATAATAAATTTGTTGTTCAATCAATGCTTACATAACAAGTATATGCATTGATAATTACCGCAACGGAGTCAGAGTGCAGTTGGCAAGTCGCCCATTGCGCTCTGACTCTGTTGTGATAATTATTGATGCGAATAGATTTCAATTTGAGTCAATAATTTTATGAGTGATTTCAGTGTGATTACCGACGTCAGTCATTTTTATTTCATGAATTAAATCACTGGATGCAACCTGGTGATTGTGCCAGTGTTGGTGTGCCAGCCTGTGTATTGACTATTGCCAACATGGAAACTTGAGTTTGAAAAACAAACTGCTTTTCATTTTTTCACTTCAAAATGCCCAATCTTTAAAACAGAAAGCTTGCTGTAACTCCCTTCCACACACCCCACTTCCCCCTCAAAACAGTTGCCCATTGTGCTTGAACATGATTTTTACAACCAACAGGGACCCTGGGTTGAGATGTACAGGTATTCAGGTGTTTTCTGTTGGTACATGTACTACATTGTTGAAGTTCCGTACGAATATAGAAAACAAAACAAGGTGCACAATTTACCATTGATACATGTATACATGTAAATGCTTTATTAAGAATGATAACAATACTTGTTCATATATTATACATGTATTTACACACACATATATAATTTATTTCATTCAGAAATTTGAATTACAGATTTTTGATGACTCATGATGTACATAAAGTAATATACAAAATTATGATTGGATCTGAAATGTGAAATAAAATAAATAAATTAATAAAAATCAATTATTTGAAAGATACAAATAATAAATTATAAAAGAATTCGATTGTTTTCTTGTTTATATATTAGACCCACTTTCTCTGCAAGACTGCAAATAGCCCTTGCTCAGCCACATACTCCAAAATTTGCAGACCTGTGGTGAGAGACCACCTGTCTTGAGAGACCACTTTTGTCAAGCTGAAGGGGCGGTCTCTCAGGACTGGTTTTACTGTATTTTAACACATCATTGATTTTTCATGCAGAATGGACGCTTTGCTGTTTTCATAGGCTTATTTATATCTCTTGAATTCAAAGTTCAAACATTTAAAATAAAAAGTGGAGTATCTTAAGTAAATCTCCTAAAGACTATTGAGAATACACTTTAATTATAATCTGATTAACCCTTTACCGAATATAACAGTCGCATCTGGCCAGTGCAATTCTTAAAATTGCCATTCATTTTTTTTTTCAGTATGTAAAACATACCTTATTACCCTTCATTGGGAGAAGCATATAGAGCTCATTCCATTATGAGGCCATAAGCCATGTTTTTGAAAAATAAGTAAGATATTCAGTTGTAGAAAACAGTTTGCAAGTGTCGTATTTTAATTGTGATAAGTAAAGAGTTTATAAAATATGACAGTTAAGTGCATGTAACTGTCAAGCACCATGCCTGAAAATAAGCAGACTCTAATCTGCAAAATGAGGTCCTCAGAGGGTGAATTTGGTGATGCTACCCTGCACAGCAGAGTAGCATCACAAAATTTACCCTATGTGAACCTCTGTCTGAATCAAGGTCTCAAGCCAAAACAGAAAGATGTACCTAGAGGATAAATTGGCCCATTGTATGGGATAGCATCAGCAAATTCACCCTCTGGGGACCTCATTTTGCAAATGACAGGTTGCTTATATTCAGGCTTGTCGAGCACCAGATCATAGATCATCCTAAGTTTAAAATAATTGCATATTGGTTAGAGAGAGAATGCCTGTTAACAGAAAATCTTCACTGCATCCCCAGTTTATAGTCTAATATTTTTATACTCCTAACCAATGGCCCAGACTAGCTCGTGCAAACTCAATATTATCAAGGGCTAAACACAAATTTTGAACCCCCCAATCCCCAAAATTTGCATGCAACTTCGAAAATTAAAAGTTCTATCTGGCCCTCCATACTTTTACCATCTGCGCATGCTCAGTAGTCAGGAAGAGACCGGATTTGGCGCCAACATCGTTCTTCGTTTGGTCCTAAAGTCAGTAACAATGATCTGACATCTGTGCTTTAAAATCTCCTTTTTAGCTTAACTTGACAAAGTCAAGATAAGCAATTGCCATCACAAGTGTATGAGTCAAATTTTCCTTTAGCACAGGCTACACCCCGCAGTTCTTGTCTGATCATCACAAAATTTCATTGCAGGTTTGGGGTCATGTCTAGATGAGAACGTCCCCTTTTGGTCACGATCAGTCAACCGGTATGGCTGCCCGAGCCCAAAACCCGAAAAACATTAGCACAGTCTACAGGTCGTATTTATGAAGGGATTTCGTTGTAACTTGGTAGGATGCCTCTGTATAATGCCTAGATGAGAACTTCCCCTTTTGGGCATGATCTGTCCACCATGATGGCTGCCCAAGCCCGAAACCCAAAAACTTTTAGCACAGTCTACAGGTCATGTTTAATATGGAGGGATTTCATTGTAACTTGGTAGGATGACTCCTTATGATGTCTAGATGAGAGTTTCCCCATTTGGGCGTGATCTGCCAACCGTGACGACTGCCAGAGCCCAAAACCTGAAAACCTTTAGCACAGTCTACAGGTCATATTTATTGAGGAATTTCATTGTAACTTGATGGGTTGACTTCATATAATGTCTAGATGAGAACGTCCCCTTTTGAACATGGTTGGGCAACTGTGACAGCTACAGGGGCCCGAAGCCTGAAAACCTTTAGAACAGTCTGCAGATCATAATTATGAAGGTATTTCATTGTAGCTTGGTAGGATGACTTCAAATAATGTCTAGATGAGAACGTCCTCTTTGGACGCAATTGGGAAACTGACGGCTACAGGGGCCCGAAGCCCGAAAACCTTTAGCATAGTCTAAAGGCCATATTTATGAAGGGATTTCATTGTAACTTGATAGGATGACTCGTTTTGGAATAATTTCACTGTAACTTGGTAACTCTCTTTGATATACCTTAACTGTGAGGGCCACATACATTAACTGTGAGGTCATATTAACTCACCCCTCAGCTCTTTAGTACAGTGTACACCTCATATTATTTTTATTAAAAACATAGCATACAGGGAACAGAAATGAACACATTCCCAATTATCACAATTCTTGTCTTATTTCATAATCCTTTCATAAACATTGAACATTATCCTTTTAATCAAAAACAAAACCTTTAGCACAGTCTACAGGTCATATTTATGAAGGGATTTCATTGTAACTTGGTAAGTTGACTTCATATAATGTCTAGATGAAAACGTCCTCTTTGGACACGATTGGAAAACTGACGGCTACAGGGGCCCGAAGACCGAAAACCTTTAGCACAGTCTAAAGGCCATATTTATGAAGGGATTTCAATGTAACTTGATAGGATGACTCGTTTTGGAATAATTTCACTGTAACTTGGTAACTTTCTTTGATATACGTTAACTATGAGGGCCACATACATTAACTGTGAGGTCATATTAACCCACCCCTCAGCTCTTTAGTACAGTGTACACCTCATATTATTTTTATCAAAAGCATAGCATACAGGGAACAGAAATGAACATATTCCCAATTATCACAATTCTTGTCTTATTTCATAATCCTTTCCTAAATATTGAACATTATCCTTTTCATCAAACGCAACACACAAGTTAAGCTACAGTGTCATTGACACTTTCATTTGAGGATAACAGACACAAATCAGTGCAAGAATTGGTCGATACAAGGCTGTTAAGGGATGATGGAAGTGAACAACAGTGGTTTCATACGTTCAGGGCTGTAACTTTATAATATACTACTCAAAGTTTGCTAAGCAACAAGTATATCCAACTACCTGTTTTACGTTTTAGTTGAAATATTGTTATGAAAAGTGTATATATTTTCTGTTTAATTATATCTGTAATGATTTAAGCACAGAAATTGAGAGTTTGTTTGTGTTTGACATTATTGTTTAGCTTTTGAATATGATAACTATGAAAAATGGATATTATTGGTAAAAGAGGAAATTTTTCAAATTTGCCAAAAAGTTGACGGAGCGAACTGATATGGGTTCAATATCGAGTATGAGACCCATTATTGTTAATTACAGCTTGACAACACCTTCTCATGCTTCCAATCAGGTTCCAGATGGTCCTTTGTGGGGTGTTGTTCCATTCTTGAACTCATTCCAGACATGTTCGATTGGATTGAAGTCCGGGGATCTTGCTGGCCAGTCCATACGCTCAATCCCCCCCCCCCCCCTCTGTCGGTACTCCCGGACAGCATGGGCAACATGAGGACGGGCATTAACATCCATCAGAATGAATCTATCACCCAATGTACCTGCATACAATCTGGCGTGGGCATCCAGGATCTCATCAATATACCGCTATGCAGTCAATGTACCACAGTCAAGGACACAGAGCTCTGTATGTCCATCCCAGCTGATGCCGCCACAGACCATTATTGACCCTCCACCATAGCAGTCATGCTCCACAATGTTGGCTGCATGGAATTCTCCTGGTCTTCTCCATACCCTAGAATACCTATCTGTGTGGTCTAGGCAGTACCTTGACTCATCTGTAAAAAGGACAGGTCAATCTTCCCTAGTCCATCCAACGTGATCCATGGCCCATTCATATAGTGCCTGGCGGTGGTTCTGGGACAGCTGAATGTGAATACATGGTCTTCTCGATTGGAGACCACCTTCAAGCAACCTTGCCCGGATAGTCTGCATCAAAACATGTACCCCGGATGCATTCTGAAGATCACTGCGAAGCTGAGTTGCTGTGTCAAAGCAGTTCCTACGGGCCTGAATGATCAAAAACCGATCTTCAGCTGCAGATGTTGCCCTGTCTCTGCCACCACCATGTCGTCTGACTGGTGTGCCATACTGCTGAAATCTTGCCCAGGCTCTGGTGATCACCGTATGGTGCACACCAAGGGCTTCGCCAACCTGACAATGGGTAGCCCTTTGTTCCACCGTCCCTACAGCCCACCACATTTCTGCTTCAGACAAATGTCTTCTTACATTTGCATTCACCATATTTAATCATTAAATCACAAGGGTTTGTGTTGAAATGAAGATTGAATACCCTACACATGTGATGTACATGTAGACAGTACACGAAAACATCATGGAAATCAAGGGGTACATGGCTTCCATAACTGTCATGAAAAGTCTGCCTGTCCAGAGAGCTAATGTAAACACTGGGGACCATCTCAATACATTCCTCAATCATATCCACCAAATATATCACAAATGTGCTTTGCAAACTTTGAGTAGTATAATTATAAAAATTATTTCATGTTTCCCATATTTTTACACAGTATACCAATGGCCCAGACATAGCTGGTGCTAACTTTAAAATATCTAGGGCCAAACACAAATTTTGCCCCCCAATCGGGGGTGCAGTGGCTCAGTTGGTGGAGGTGCAGGCTGCAAGCCGAGAGGTCCTCGGTTCGAATCCCACCTGCGGTAACCATGTTGTTTCCTTGGGCAAGACTCTTCACCCCCATTGCTCACGTGGGGGCATGGTGATGCTGTGTACTAAGGCATACTGCACGTCGATGGTGCACCTGTCTTCAACCAATGCTAACCCTGCTTGTGTGGAGTTGGTATGTTGGGGAGCTGACAGTTGCTCGCCGTTGCCCGGTGGTTCTCTCCGGGTACTCCGGTTTCCTCCACCTGTAAAACTGTCACGGTCATGGTTAGCCATTGTGCAGAAATATGTGACCTTAAACACCAATAAATAAATAAATAAATTGCCCCCCCCCCCCATCCCCAAAATTTGGATGCAAAACCAAAAATTAGAAGTCCTGACTGGTCCTCCATACATTTACCCTCTGTGCATGCACAGACATCAGGAAGTGACCGGAATTGGAGCCAACACCATTCTTTGTTTGGCCCTTGTCAGATAACAAACTGACTTTTGTGCTTTTTAAATCTCAATTAATAATGATGCCAGACACAAATCAATGATTAATTTGGTGGATCCAAGGACACAACTGGATGAAGGAAGGAAGAAACGGTGGTTTGAAAATGTTCAGAGCTGTAATTTTATAATATTTATAAAAATTAATTCATGTTCCCTAATTTCGGGACATGAGCCTGACGTCATCATTGTTGATAATGATTTTTCCACTGTTGGTTAAGTATTGCTTCCCTAACCTCCCTCAATCCCCCCAGTTAAACTCCCAAGCTTTTTGGCTTGTTTTTGAAAAATTTTTTGACAAAAAATTTCTTGGGAGTTTAACATGTCATACAGAAAGTTTTTTTCTGTATATCCCCAGGGTTATGTCCTCACACTTAGGGTATTTAGGCATTTTTAGTCATGCATCAACCATCCAATGTATTGTTAGCTCAACTTTTGTGAAGCCAAATTTGAGATATTGCTATGGCTCGTCGTCCGCCTGTACGTCTTTTGCACCGTACACATGACTCGGGCTAGAGGCCTTATTTTTTTACCGATCTTTACGAAACTTCTTGGGTACCTTTGTTATCACCGTGAGACGAGAACGAGTGTTTTGGGGTCTGGTCCGATATTTAAGATGGCCACTGGCAGCCATTTTATACCAAAATTAGGTGCAATCAGATTTTTGTGCAGAACTTCCATATGAAAGCTCCGATTTGAATAATTTTTTTGTATGAATGTTTAGTACCATGGGATATACATCACATATAATACGGGTTTTTTTCTCTTGTGTGTAAATTATGCAAATCAGACTAACTGTGATTTATTTAGTGTTACTTTCAGCACTGTACGTGCAAATGCCAATACGGCCCAGGCTAGAGGCTGTATTTATGAACCGATGTTTACGAAACTTCTTGGGTACCTTTGTTATCACCGTGGGACGAGAATGAGTGTTTTTGGGTCCGGTCTGAAATTCAAGATGGAAGCTGGCGGCCATTTTGTACAAAATTAGGTGCAATCAGTTTTGCACAGAACTTCCATGTGAAAGCGCCGATTTAAATAATTTTCTGTGTGAATGTTTAGTACCATGGGATACATCACGTATAATACAGTTTTTTTTCTTGTGCATAAATTATGCTAATTAGACTAACTTTGATCTATTTAATGTTACTTTCAGCACTGTTTTCCGTGTTGCCTGGGTCTCGTTTCCGGTTTTCAGTCTGACGTTTACGTAGCAACGTTTGTTATTTATGTGTAGGTTTGATATGGTAGGTCTATTGTAAGATACATTATACAGTCCTGTAGTATGGAAGTTAATTTTTGGGAGGAAAAAATTAATTTTGTCCACCCTTGGGCGCTTTTAGGATACATTTGGGCACTTAGTTCCCTTTGGGAACTTGGGCTCTTGCCAAAATGTTTCGAAAAATTTTTTTGTGTAAACTATTTTTCGATTTATATTTTGAATGTTTTTGTTATGTATCTTTTTATTTGTATTAATGTGGAATTGGTGGGAGTATGATCGACTAAGTCTTCTTCATTTGTAAGCATATTGCTCTTTAGCAAGGCGTGGAAGTCTTTCCTCTTATTTTCATGTTAGGTTGCTTTGCTTGTAGTTGATGTACTTCTACTAATTCTTGCTCATATGTGTCGCATGGGATGACAAACGTTGCTGACGGGTGTCACAGTACGTTGTTAGCGAGGGACCACTGCCGGTCCTCTTGCGATGAGAGGGTGCCACCTGTCCTCTCGTCCTAAGATCGCTTTAGTTTATTAGTTTTTATTTACAGAGGAACAAGAACATGGTGATGTTTACGTGACGCCCTCAGATAGTGTGCTTCCATCGTTGCATTAAATAGTCAATCGGAGCTAGTGGCAAAAGTGCTCATGAATATTAGACAGGGCAGTAAACCACAGTCTGGTTTCAAATCCCTGTCGCCAGCTAGCTTGACCAGTGAAGCGGTACACCACCTGAGGGTACCGTGATGCCGGGTGTGTCCAATGCGGTCAAGGAGAATAGAAAGGGTAGAACAAGCACTATAATATAATACAATATAAGGCTCACCCTGCGACGACGACGGCAAGTAAGAAGTCGGCAAGGTCTGAAGGACTGCAAGCGAGAGAGCCCCCCCCCCCCCCTCTCTCTCTCTCATTATAACATCTGGGGCCAGATGTTATAGATCAGAACTTGTGTAAGTCGGAGCATACGTCCACGCCTCCTGTCCGGGACTCTCCGTTCAGTTTACAGCCGGGGTCTGCTATAATTACAGCTTCTTCAACTTCTACAAAGCACACATGACTGCACCTTGGCTACATGACTTCTGATATCCAGCCTGCATCGCCGAGAAAGTCTCTCTTCATTAGTGAAGTCACACCATACAGTAGCCAAGGAGACGAGGCCTCATTTATAGGGACGTCCATAGTAAAGAGCCATCTCGAACACACTTTTGCAGGAGCAGCCTGCGACCATGCAACAGAAGACTGCTGCTCCTTAGGCCTCTGTAACGGGCTGCTGTCGCAGATTGCACAGCTGATTGCAGCATCCCAGCAAATGCAAAAGCAGACGAAGGCAGTCTCAGATCTTGATCTGTCGGAAGGTGCTGGGTTGGTCCAGTAATCTGTGCAATCAGATGCCGATGACCGTGAGTATAATCTGATTCAGTTGGAGGATGAAAGGGATTTGGAAAATTACCCTTCCCTTTCGGAACAACAGGGTGGCGATAGCGCTTACGCATCGATACTTCCCTGAGTTTGTTCCTGAGAATCAGAATGCGGCGACAGCTCGAAAGTAGCACTTTCAGTAGCTTAGACGAGGCCTCATATATCGGGATGTCTGGAGAGAGTGCCATCTTGGACACACTGTCCCGGGAGCAGCCAGCGGACAGAAGACCGCTTGGTCCTGAGGCCTCCATTACGGTTATGCTGATGCAGATGCGTAGCTCCTCGCAGCATCCCAACAAGTGCAGTAGCAATCGACGCCATGCGCAGAACCTGAGCTGTCACATGGTGCTGGGTCGGTCCAGTTATCTGCACGATCAGATGCTGCTGACCATGATTTCAACTGATTCAGACGAATGATGAAGTGATATGGAGGGGATTTACCCTCCGCATTCAGAACAATACAGGGTTGAGAGGATTTATTCCATAAACACTACACTGAATTTTTTCCAACAAATCAGAATGCTGCATCTATTTACAAGAAACCGCTAGCATTGTTACACGCTAAATTATCAGGAAAAAGAGAAGGAAATGTCTTTTCTAGTTAAGTATAGACAGGTGTCGTAGGCTTTTGGCCTTTTAGACGACTCCACATTCATCTTTGCAGTGGAAAGAAGTTAGGCGGTTTCTTGTCATCATCTTCTGTAGTTCCGTTGGTCGGAAAACAGGGAAGATGTGTTGAGAGTTCCTCTGCATTTGAATGAGTAGGCTAAGGACCTAGCTATGGCCTTTCCTTCACCATTCATTATTCGCTTGGTCACAATTAAGACGGCATTTATTCATTCAGAGCGAATTTAGATTCACTGTATTACGCAGATCACCTTTAAGAACTGTGAAGCAACGTCTCCACGGAAAGGAATTGGAGGACATTTGTTCCTCATATAGAGTCTTTTTCAGGGCTATATATTTATCACGTATAACTCTGTCTCAACAAGTTGCTAATTTGGAGGTAAATAGATGTGACAGAGCCCTTGCGTCGTCATCCTTAATAGATGACAAGGTGAAAAACTCTCTTTGAGTCGCTCTGGTTTCCGGACACTAAGTTTTTGACGATAAGCTTTCATTGGTTTATGACCAAGCTACAAAGAAAGCGTCAGTACTCTGCTCCTTATGTTGACGTATAATCGACCCGCAATAGCAGAAAGGAGTAAGGGAGGATGTCCTAGACAGAAGGTCGCCTATAAGGACTCCTCATGAAGGTATAGTTAACCCTCCTATAATTACTCTAGGGATCGTCATATAGCGACTCGAATACAGGGCTTACGTCTGATCGAGACTTCTGGTCAGATGCCCCTAAACTGCTGGGTCGAGGCTCTTTGCAAACGAGATGCAGTTCCTCCTTCCGTAGGCCTCACAGGTGCTACAGGTGTGCATCAGAACCTCTGTTGTGTTGCAGTTGATGGATGGTTATCAAGATTAGCATCAATCTGGATAACTATTACAGAAGACTAGTAGGTGAGAAGTGTGGTTTCTGAAGGCCTGCTGCTATCTTTCCGAGAGAACCACAACTAATTAATGTCTGATGGACAATGCTTCCCTCTAATCCTTGCATAAGAGTCTCCAATCGGAGGTAAAAGTTCTCTTGACAATGATGGTAATAGAGGTCGTCGAGAATCAAGATTCTCTAGAATTCTGTAGCCACCTGTTACTCATACCGAAGCCAAAGGGCTTGTTCCGACAGATAGTAGACAGGAGCTCGATAACAAGTTTATCAAAGCTCTAAAAGTTTATTTATGGTTATCATTTAGTCAGTTAAATGAGTGTTCGAGTGACTGACTATGCTATAAGCATAGATCTAAGGATATCTTTGGTCTCAAGATAGTGCTCTGTGCTCTCACTCGAATATTAACTTGTTAATGTCTCATAACAATCTGATTCGTCTGCTATTATCCAGAACGAATTAGTTTTATGCGACTGATGGGGATGTGCTGAGTAGCTATGCATCTTGTTTAGTTGATTTGCTTATGCACATGTCCCCTCCAGTTATTCTTACACAGAACTGGAGTGTGACAATGCATTCGCTCAGGACCAGTATTGTTTTAACGGATATAGTAAACAAAAGGGTCCATATTGAGGCTGATTTACAGTGGTTAACTCATTAGTTCTGTTGCAACTGCCAGATCCAGCTTTCACGATTATGACAGGTATGAGTCAATAGTTTGGGGTACGAAACTGAGGCCTACAGACTATAAATGGAGAGGTCTGGGACCCTCGGTTCCTGCAGAAACACATAATCATCAAGAATGATGTCATTATTGTTAGCGTTACATCAATGCGTTCATGCTTTTTCAGAGATTGTTGAACAACTCAATAGTGGTAGCGTACATCAGGAACCAGGGTGGCACCCATTCACTTTTGTTATAATCCCTAATGGAGAATCATTTTCAGGTTCATCTCTCTATCCGTCATATACTGGGTCATCTGAATGTACTAGCAGACTCACTCCTTGGAAAGGTCGCCTGTTTCATATGTATGGACGCTCAACATGCGTTTATTAGTACAGTTTTGCTACCAGCGGGATCACCCCATGACTTTTTAGTTTGCGACACACCGGAACAATTAGTTACCGTCATTTGTGCCACCATGCCCAGATTATTGAGCACACACAGTAGACACTCTGCAAATTCATGGGGAGGAATAATAGGATATGCGTATCCTCCTATTCTTTTGATTCAATAGCTTACGTTCAAGTTTAAACAGTGTATCCTACTGGTAGCACCTCTGTTGTCACAGAAATCTTGGATCAGTATTCTCAAGTGTCTGTTATGTGATGCTCCAGAGAAGCTTTCTCCATGAAAGGGTCTTCTTTCTGGGGACGTTTTATTCTTCACATTCCTCTCCATTCCACAGTGGCATATTGAGTTGATTAACATGAGGGAACCATTGCGGTTCATATATTTTTAGCTCAACTTTGACGAAGTCAAATTTGAGCTATTGTCATGGCCCGTCGTCCGTCGTCTGTCTGTCCGTCTGTCCGTCTGTCCGTACGTCAACAATTGGCTATGGCTCGGGCTAGAGGTCGTATTTATGAACCGATCTTTACGAAACTTCTTGTGTACCTTTGTTATGACCCTGGGACGGGAACGAGTGTTTTTAGGTGTGGTCCGAAATTCAAGATGGCTGCCAGTGGCCATTTTGTACCGATGATGCAAAAATCAGTTTTTTGTACAGAACTTCTGTATGAAAGTTCTGATTTGAATAAAGTTTTGTATAAATGTTTAGTACCATGGGATACATCACATATAATACGGGTTTTTTTCTCGTGCGTAAATTATGCAAATTAGACTGACTTTGATTTATTTAGTGTTACTTTCAGAGCTGTAAGTGCCAAGCTGCTATGGCTCGGGCTAGAGGCTGTATTTATGAACCGATCTTTACGAAACTTCTTGGGTACCTTTGTTATGACCGTGGGACGAGAACGAGTGTTTTTGGGTGCGGTCCGAAATTCAAGATGGCTGCCAGCTGCCATTTTGTACCGACGATGCAGAAATCTGTTTTTTGTACAGAACTTCCATATGAAAGCTCTGATTTGAATAATTTTTTGTATGAATGTTTAGTACCATGGGATACATCACATATAATACGGGTTTTTTTCTCGTACGTAAATTGTGCAAATTAGACTAATTTTGATGTTTTTTGGGGTTACTTTCAGCACTGTAAGTGCAAATGCCAATACGGCTCGGGCTAGAGGCCGTATTTATGAACCGATCTTTACGAAACTTCTTGGGTACCTTTGGTATCACCGTGGGACGAGAACGAGTGTTTTGGGGTCCGGTCCGAAATTCAAGATGGCCGATGGCAGCCATTTTGTACAAAATTAGGTGCAATCAGATTTTTGCACAGAACTTCCATATGAAAGCCCTGATTTGAATAATTTTTTTGTGTGAATGTTTAGTACCATGGGATACATCACATATAATACGGGTTTTTTTCTCGTGCAGAAATTATGCAAATTAGATGAACTTTGATTTTTTCAGTGCGACTTACACACAGTAAGTACACATGTCAATACGGCTCAGACTAGAGTCTGTATTTATGAACTGATCTTCACGAAATGTCTTGGGTACCTTTGTTATCACCTTGGGACGAGAACGAGTGTTTCTGGGTGCGGTCTAAAATTCAAGATGGCTGCTAGTGGCCATTTTGTACCGAAATTAGGTCTAATCAGTTTTTTGTACACAACTTCTATACAGCTCAGACTAGAGGCCATATTTATGAACCAATCTTTACGAAACTTCTTGGGTACCTTTGTTATCACCGTGGGATGAGAGCGAGTGTTTTTGGGTGTGGTCCGAAATTCAAGATGGCCACCAGCAGCCATTTTGTACCAAAATTAGTGCAATCAGTCTTTTGTATAGAACTTCTGTATGAAAGTTCTGATTTGAATAAATTTTTGTATGAATGTTTAGTAACATGGAATACATCACATATTGTAAGGGGTTTTTTTTTCGTGCAGAAATTATGCAAATTAGATGAACTTTGATTTATTCAGTGCTACTTACACAATGTAAGCACACATGTCAATACGGCTCAGGGTAGAGGCTGTATTTATGAACCGATCTTCACAAAACTTCTTGGGTACCTTTGTTATCTCCTTGGGATGAGAATAAGTGTTTCTGGGTACGGTCCAAAATTCAAGATGGCTGCCAGTGGCCATTTTGTACCGAAATTAGGTCCAATCAGTTTTTTGTCACAAGTTCTATACAGCTCGTATTTATGAACTGATCTTCACAAAACTTCTTGAGTACTTTTGTTTTCACCTTGGGACAGGAACGAGTGTGTTTTGGGGTGCCTTTGTTATCACTGTGCTATGAGAACAAATATTTTGGGGTTCAGTCAGACCCACTCTGGGACTCAAAGATTTTTTCTAGTTCAGCATCTGACTGTCACCCACCTTTACAATACTTTACCTATACATTTGTTACAGGCAACGGTCAGTATTTATGTACAGACCGTTACAATACTTTATATGTACCTTTGTTATCAGGTCATTACCTAGATGTTTGTCATTGCTGTGTCACATACTATACATGTACATGTCTTTGTCTTGACAAGTTGAGCTACAGTGTCATTGACACTTTCATTTTATCTTAACTGACACATGTATGATTAAATAATACGGGTGAGTGGATTTCGTTACGACTTTGAATTCCCCCCTCTGTGAGAGAACCATTGCGGTTCCTATATTTTTCTGTTAACTGACACAAGTACGTTTGAATAATGCGGGTGAGGAGATTTCATTATGACTTCAAATTTCCCCCCCACACTCAGACACTTCCTCATGTGTTGTAGGCAATTACTGGGCAAGTCGTAGTTCTCTTCCCACAAGCTTCATTAATCTAATACATGCATTTTATGCATTCATGTAGTGTTCTGTGGCAACCTCATAGGCTCATCCGCTTTTTAACTGGATTAATGCCGTTATTTTGGTCGATTTGTTATATACAAGCGTTTATTTATAAATCATCACAATTAAATTGCTACTCTTGAGTACCTCGCAGGCTGCATAACCAGTTAACTGGTATTCAGGTGATTACATGCTAAATATATATGCGCTTGTGCATTATTATTATTACGCTAACGCTTCATTGTATTTGGTTGACCTTGAAATAATTATCTATTTTGTGGGCGGTCCATGTAGGAGCCTGTTAATCATACCTATGTACATCTCTAGATCCAAGTTTCTATTTTTTGTACTCATATTACACTTGCTTTTACAATCATAGATATCGGATTATTCATTTTGGAGAGTGTTGTTACTGGAATTTATTGTACAGTGGCCGCCTATGGATTATGTAGGAAGTGTGTTTTCTCTTCACGAATCGTTCAGTGTGGCTTGATTAGATATGTGTATGTTATTAGCTCACCTGACTGAAAGTCAGGGTGAGCTTTTCAGACCACTTTTCGTCCCTCGACCGTCGTCTGTTGTCCATCGTGAAGGTGGTGTTTGGGCCTTTTTCTCCAAAACCACTGGCCACATATTAATGAAATTTCTTGTGAGTAGGGGTTATATAAGGGCATTTTGATTTTTTGTCAAATTAGGTTTCGGCTCATATTGAGCAGAGGGATGGGGCAAAAATGCTCCAATTCTTTTAAAATCTTCTTCTCAAGAACCAGCAATAGCAGAGACGTGATATTTGGTATGCAGCTTCCTTTTGAGGTGTAGACTCAAGTTTGTTCAAGAGAAGTTCGAGGGCCTATATTTGACAATGTTAAAGGAGGGGCAAAAATTTTGGCCCCGCCCTAAATTTCTATTTTCCAAACCGCGAGGCCGATTTGAACCAAATTTTATGAGTGCTTATTGGGTCATAAGTACCTAATTTATGCAGAAATTTTTTTCCCCATAGCCCCGTGGGAACCACAGGAGCTAAAAATAGAAAAAAATTAAAACGTCCATATCTCCAAAACTGCACGGCAGTGAGAATTTTTATTTGGTGTGAAGCTTCCTTGGGACCAACAGAAAGGATTGGAAAAAAAAAAATTACTATTGGTTTTATCATAGGGTACTTTTTCGGGTCTCGGAAAAAGTGCTCAGTCAGCATTTTTTAACACTGTAGGCAATGGGAAAAACATTAAAAAATCTTCTTCTCCAGATCCAGCAGGCAGAATCTTTTGATATTTGGTATGCAACATTGTAAGGTGGATCTGATTCAAGTTTGTTCAAATCGGCTCCCTGGGTTCATATTTGGGCTCAGTATAACAGCCCGATTTCGAACTTGGTGCATTTCAGGCAAATTTCTTAAAAAATCTTCTTCTCCAGATCCAGCAGGCAGAATCTTTTGATATTTGGTATGCAACATTGTGGGGTAGATCTGATTCAAGTTTGTTCAAATCGGCTCCCTAGATTCTTATTTGGGCTCACTATAGAAGCTCGAATTCGAACTTATTGCATTTCAGGCAAATTTCTTCAAAAATCTTCTTATCCAGATCCAGCGGGCAGAATCTTTTGATATTTGGTATGCAACATTGTGGGATGGATCTGATTCAAGTTTGTTCAAATCGGCCCCCTGGATTTATATTTGGGCTCACTATAGAAGCTCGAATTCGAACTTAGTGCATTTCAGGCAAATTTCTTCAAAAATCTTCTTCTCCAGATCCAGCAGGCAGAATCTTTTGATATTTGGTATGCAACATTGTGGGGTGGATCTGATTCAAGTTTGTTCAAATCGGCCCCCTGGATTCATGTTTGGGCTCACTATAAAAGCTCGAATTCGAACTTAGTGCATTTCAGGCTTTCAGGCAAATTTCTTCAAAAATCTTCTTCTCCAGATCCAGCAGGCAGAATCTTTTGATATTTGGTATGCAACATTGTGGGGTGGATCTGATTCAAGTTTGTTCAAATCGGCACCCTGGGTTCATATTTGGGCTCAGTATAGGAGCCCAAATTTGAACTTAGTTCATTTCAGGCAAATTTCTTTAAAAATCTTCTTCTCAAGATTCAGCAGGCAGAATCTTTTGATATTGGGTATGTAGCATGCTTAGGGAGGTGAGATTCAAGTTTGTTCAATCCAAGTCCCTGGGTTCATATTTGGGCTCACTGTGGTAGCCCGAATTATAACTTAGTTCAAAATGAGGAATTTTCTTTAAAAATCTTCTTCTTCAGATCCAGCAGTCAGAATGTTTTGATATGTGGTGTGTAGCATCCTTGGGGAGTGAGTTTCAAGTTTGTTAAAGCCAAGTCCCTGGGTCCATATTTGGGCTCCCTTTGGGAGCCCGAATTATAACTTAGTCAATATGAGGAATTTTTCTTTAAAAGTCTTCTTCATATTCAGCAGTCAGAATGTTTTGATATTTGGCATGCAGCATCCATAGGGGGTGAGATTGTTCAAGCCATGTCCCTAGTTCCATAAAATTTGTCTCTCATGACTTCATTCCTTTGTAGTGTTGATGAACCATGTCTAACTGAATGTGACCCCAAATACTTCTTTGAACCACTTTGTTTGAATCACTTTGCCCGGTGAGCGATTAAGGCCCCTTGGGGCCTCTTGTTTTTAGATCCACTGGTCAGAATCTTTGGATATTTGGTATAAGCTTTTCTTAGGAGGCGCAGATGCAACTTGTTGAAATCAATTCTCTGGGTTGATATTCAGGCTACCATGTCAGGTGAGTGCCCTCAGGCACCTTGGGGCCTCTTGTATTTTTATATATCACCGGTTTTCGACGTATCTGTGTACGTTGTCTGCAGTGTATGCTATTTAGTGTGCAATATTAATTTCTAGGATCGTCGCTATAGCCATAACTTCTGAAGTATCATTAAGTACCATTTATTAATCTTGAATTAATACCTAAGTGCCTGCTTGACGATTAATTATATTGTTGTTGGGTACCGCTCATATTGTTGCAGAGCTCTCCCGTTTTTTCTTTTGAAGATTTCTTCAAAAAAAAGTGGGGGGGGATGAGTTTTCACCCATAATTTTGCTTAAAATGTATGTTTCTTTGAAGGATGCTGTTTTTATCTGTATTTATATCCTGAATACAGTTGAAAGGTTATTGTAAGGTATATGTTTGTGGGAGATTTTCACTTTTTCTCAGATACGCCATCCTAATTTTTGGGGCTTAGCCTGGACTAGCCTTAAAAATTAGGAACGTGTTACATCCTAATTAGCAAGTCTTCATGCTTAGAATAAGGAATTACTTAATTGGGCTCCTTGTTTAGAATATGTCTCCTCTATTACTGTATAGAGAGACATTCATGTAATTCCTAACTATTCTAAGTTCCTTCATCATGGATTGCAGGATTGGAATTATTTAAATCTCAGGCCCTCCACTTATTTACGATTCAGCTTTTCTGGGGCATTGGTATACTGTGTAAGAATATGATAAATTCATAGTAATTTGTATATTTTTAGCTCAACTTGACAAAGTCAAGCTGAGCTATTACCATCACTTCTCGTCCGTACGTACGTACGTACGTACGTACGTACGTACGTACGTACGTACGTTAGTATGTTAGTACGTTAGTACGTACCACCACAATTTCCTTTGGCACACCTCGCAGGTCTCATTTATGATCAGATTACTTTGAAACTTCTTATGCTTGTTTGGGGTGACCTCTAGATGGGAGCTATCGATTTTCTTCAATTTCCTTCAAAAAGTGTTGCCGCGGCCAACGTTCTTAGAACTTAGTTTAGTCAAACCACAATATTTCCCTTTGGCACACCCTACAGGGCACATTTATGATTTGATTGCTTTTAAACTTGATACGCTTATTTAGGGTGACCTCTAGATGGGAGCTATCGATTTTCTTAAATTTCCGGCAAAAAATGTTGCCACGGCCAACGTTCGTAGAACTTAGTTTAGTCAGACCTCAATATTTCCCTTTGGCACACCCTACAGGGTACATTTACGATCAGATTGCTTTGAAACCTGGTATGCTTGTTTGGGGAGACCTCTAGATGGGAGCTATCGATTTTCTTCAATTTCTGTCAAAAAATGTTGCCGCGGCCAACGTTCTTAGAACTTAGTTTAGTCAGAAGACTCAATATTTCCCTTTGGCACACCCTACAGGGTACATTTACGATCAGATTGCTTTGAAACCTGGTATGCTTGTTTGGGGAGACCTCTAGATGGGAGCTATCGATTTTCTTCAATTTCCGTCAAAAAATGTTGCCGCGGCCAACGTTCTTAGAACTTGGTTTAGTCAGAAGACTCGGTATTTCCCTTTGGCTCACCCTACAGGGCACATTTATGATCGGATTGCTTTGAAACCTTTCATGCTTATTTATGGTGACCTCTAGATGGGAGCTATCGATTTTCTTCCATTTCCGTCAAAAAATGTAACGTTCTTAGAATTTAGTCTAGTCAGACCACAATATTTCCCTTTTGTACACCCTACAGGGCACATTTATGATCGGATTGCTTTGAAACCTGGCATGCTTGTTTGGGGAGGCCTCTAGATGGGAGCTATCAATTTTCTTCGGGTTCTGTCAAAAAATGTTGCCACTGGCAAAAAAACTGTCATTGGTCCCAATGATCTTCAATTTTGCCATTTCATTTATAACATACCAAGTTCAAGTTTGTCAAGTTGAGCTACAGTGTCATTGACACTTTCATTATACTTAACAATGGCCCAGACGGGAAGGCCCTCCCATGAGTGGGCACTCATACCTCCCCGCTGAATTATTTTGTAATACTCTCTTTTACAAAGAATGGTGTTGGCGCCAATTCCAGTCACTTCCTGACGTCTGCACATGCGCAGAGGGTAAATGTATGGAGAACCAGTTAGGACTTCTAATTTTCGGTTTTGCATGCAAATTTTGGGGATTGGGGGACAAAATTTGTGTTTGGCCCTAGATATTTTAGAGTTAGCACCAGCTATGTCTGGGCCATTGGTAAGCATAAAAATATACAAATTACTGTGAATTTATCATTTTTAGCTTAACTTGACATAGTCAAGATAAGTTATTGGCATCACGCGTGTGGAAGTTTGTGAGTCTGTTAGTCTGTGAGTCTGTTCACATTTTCCTTTAGCACGGGCTACACCCCGCAGTTCTTGTCTGATCGTCACCAAATTTCATATGCAGGTTTGGGGTCATGTCTAGATGAGAATGTCCCCTTTTGGTCGCGATCGGGCAACCGGTATGGCTGCCCAAGCCCAAAACCTGAAAACCATTAGCACAGTCTACAGGTCGTATTTATGAAGAGATTTCATTGTAACTTGGTAGGATGCCTTCCGTATAATGCCTAGATGAGAACGTCCCCTTTTGGGCATGATCTATCAACCATGACGGCTCCCCAAGCCCGAAACCCAAAAACTTTTAGCACAGTCTGCAGATCATGTTTAATATGGAGGGATTTCATTGTAACTTGGTAGGATGACTCCATATGATCTCTAGATGAGAATTTCCCCATTTAGGCGTGATCTGCCAACCTTGACGTCTGCCCGAGCCCAAAACCCGAAAACCTTTAGCACAGTCTACAGGTCATATTTATTGAGGAATTTCATTGTAACTTGGTGGGTTGACTTCATACATTGTCTAGATGAGAAAGTCACCTTTTGGTCCTGATTGGGCAACTGTGACGGCTACAAGGGCCCGAAGCCCGAAAACCTTTAGCACAGTCTATGGGTCATATTTATGAAGGGATTTCATTGTAACTTGGTAGGATGACTCCAAATAAACCCCAGATGAGAACGTCCCATTTTGATCGCGATCATTCAGCCTTGATGGGTGCCTGAGTCCAAAAACCTTTAGCATTGGCAAAAGGTCATATTTATAGAAGGATTTCATTGTAACCTGTTGTGTTGACTCCATATAATGCCTAGATGATGACATCCCCTTTTGGTCAGGATTGGTCAACTGTGATGGCTACAGGTGCCTAAAGCCCAAAAACCTTGAGCACAGTGTACAGGTCATATTTTTAAAGGGATTTCAGTGTAACTTCGTAGGATCACTCCAGATGATGCCCAGATGAGATTGTCCCCTTTGGTTGCAATCATTCAACCATGATGGCTGCCCGAGCCTGAAGCCCAAAAATCTTTAGCACAGTCTAGAGGTCATATTTATGAAGGGATTTCATTGTAACTTGGTAGGTTGACTTCATATAATGTCTAGATGAGAACGTCCCCTTTTGGACACGATTGGGCAACTGTGACGGCTACAGGGGCCTGAAGCCCGAAAACCTTTAGAACAGTCTACAGGTCATAATTATGAAGGGATTTCATTGTAGCTTGGTAAGATGACTCCAAATAATGTCTAGATGAGAACATCCCCTTTTGGTCGCAATCATTCAGCCTCGATGGCTGCCCGAGCCCAAAGACCCTTAGCATATTCTACAGGTCATATTTATGGAAGGATTTCTTGTAACTTATTAGGTTGACTCCATATATAATGCCTAGATGATGACATCCCCTTTTGGTCATGATTGGTCAACTTTGATGGCTACAGGTGCCCGAAGCCCGAAAATCTTGAGTGCAGTCTACAGGTCATATTTATGAAGGGATTTCATTGTAACATTGTAGGATCACTCCAGATGATGTCCAGATGAGAATGTCTCCTTTTGGTTGCGATCATTCAACCATTATGGCTGCCTGAGCCCGAAGCCCGAATACATTTAGCACAGTCTATAGGTCATATTTATGAAGGGATTTCATTGTAACTTGGTAGGTTTGACTTTATATAATGTCAGAATGAGAACATCCCCTTTTGGACACGATTGGGCAACTGTGACAGCTACAGGGGCCTGAAGCCTGAAAACCTTTAGAACAGTCTACAGGTCATAATTATGAAGGGATTTCATTGTAGCTTGGTAGGATGACTCCAAATAATGTCTAGATGAAAACGTCCCCTTTTGGTCGCGATCATTCAGCCTTGATGGCTGCTCGAGCCCAAAAACCTTAGCATAGCCTATAGGTTGTATTTATGGAAGGATTTCATTGTAACCTGTTAGTTTGACTCCATGTAATGCCTAGATGATGACATCCCCTTTTGGTCGTGATTGGTCAACTGTGACGGCTGCACCGAAGCCCGAAAACCTTTAGCACAGTCTACAGGCCATATTTATGAAGACATTTCAATGTAACTTGATAGGATGACTCATTTTGGAATAATTATACCCCCACTTTCGAAGAAAATGGGGGTATACTGGATTACATGCATCCATGTGTCCGTCCGTCCGTCCATCTGTCTGTGCGTCCATGTGTGAGTCCGTCCGAAAATATTCATAACTTAAGTAAATTGTTTTATATTTATACTGTACCAATGACCCAGACTTAGCTGGTGCTAAACTCTTTAATTCAGGGCCAAACACAAATTTTGTCCCCCAATCCCCAAAATTTGCATCAAAAACCGAAAATTAGATGTCCTATATGGTCCTCCATACATTTACTCCACTGCGCATGCGCTGTGTCAAGGAGGTCTCGAAATTGGCGCCAAAAGTCATTCTTTGTTTGGCCCTCCATACAGTTACACTTCACTGTTATTTGTGCTTCCAAATCTCAGTTTTAATGATGCCAGACACATTTTGATGAGAGAAATGGTGGATATAAAGAGGAAATATAAGGAGGAGAGGAAAAAATAATGCAAGAAAATGTTCAGGGCTGTAACTTATAATTATTTTACAAAATTATTTCATGTTGCCTTTTTTCAAGGCATGGCCCTGTTGTTGTCATTCTTGCTATGAATGTTCCATTGTTTGATCAGTGTTTCCTCTCTCCCTTTCCTTTATCCCCCCCTCCCCCCCCTCCCTAGCTATTCTATGCTTTGGCTTATATTTTGTAATGTTTAGGCTTTTTTGGGATCCATTTGGGCTCATTGGGAACTTGGGCTCTTCTGAAAAAAAATTCGAATCATTTTTTTATTATGTATCTTTATTTTCAAGGATTAGTGCGAGTACTATGATTGTTTACCTTTTTCACAGTGAAAGATTATTGTTCAAATTGTAATGGGAGGAAATCTTCCTCTGATTCTCATGATCTCTGTATTAATTGTACTCAATGTACTCGCACTGATCCTTGTTCTGTGTGTATCAATTGGGATGACTAACGTTGGAAACGTGTGTCACGGTATGTTGTTAGTGGGGAGAGTGCCATGCCGGTCCTCTCTCCACAGGGTCACTCTAGTCTTTCACTCTCTTTTTCAGAGGAACAAGAACAGTGTGATATTTCCGTGATGTCGTCCAGAAGTGTGCCTCCGTCGTCACAAACAACGAAGAGCTAGCGGCAACAGTGCTCATGCAAATCGTCAATTACCCAGGAGTTCGCAAGTTCGATCGAAGGGGTTGACGTCTGCTAGCTCGCCGGTGTCGCGTCCATTTACTGAATGGGTAAGCACCGGGGTTTGTCCGTTGCGGTCCGGGAGAGAGAGTCGGGTGTTGCGAGCACTATAAACCTTCCACGTGCACACCCAGTGACGATGGAACAGAGGATGGTTCGGAGGAAGCCTGATAGTCCGGTATATAGCTTGTCCAGCTCCGCACGAGTTGCAAGCGAGAGGGGTCCCTCTCTCATACAGCAACATCTGGGACCAGATGTTGTAGTTCGTAACGTTACGCAGTCGGAGCATACGTCCGCCGCTTGGGACGCTCCGGTATATAGGCAGTCCGGCGAGACTGCCTATAAGGCTTCCTCATCCTCACGGCAGCACACACGACCGCACATTGGCTATGTGACCAGTGATATCCAGTCAGCATCGCCGACCAGGGATTCCACAGCGACCAGGTCACGCCATCCGGTAGCCAGGGATACGAGGCCTTCTACATCCGGTCGTTCGCTCAAAAGATGTATGCAAGATGCAACGTCCAGGGAGCTTACGGCGGCTAAATCCAGTAAGACCGCGGCTCCCCAGGCCTCCGTAACGGACGTGCTATCACAGATAGCAAAGATCATCCCAGCAATTGGCAGAGCCTCTGTCGGAACATGAAGTTTCAGACGAAGCTGGGTTGGTATGTTCCGCCGCTGAATCAGGTGCGGACGACCGAGAATTGCAAGAGGTCCATCAGGATGGCGAAAGGGATTCCGATGAGTTAGATTTTTCCCTTTCAAAACAACATAAAATTGCCATAGAGTTCATCCGGCATTACCTTCCAGACGTTGTTCTGTCGGTCCAAAATGCTGCGCAGCCGGATAGGAGGTTGATAGCGCCACTGGACACCAAATTTTTTAATCGGTTTAGGGACATTGTCTCAGAATTTCCGTCACAGTCCAGGAATGTCTCACGGACATTTGAATTATTAGATGACGCTATTTACACACTTGCTAACAAGACGGGCAGGTCAGCCTTCCTACCAGCATCTGCTCCACAGCTGCCTTTCATCAACCCAAGGAATAAATTTGAAACGGCAGGTCAGGGCATGCAGAGAGTTTCTCTGCATTTAGACAACCAGGCTGAAGACCTTGAATTATCTATGCCGTCATCTATGTCACTTCCTTCGTCAACGTTGGAAACGACAATATCGTCTAACAGAGCTAGTTTAGACGCTCTTTCATACGCAGATCACCTTACCAGAGCGTTGTCATTACACCTTGAAGGACCAGAATTCCAAGATGTACAGACGTCTTTAAGAGTTCTGTCTAGGGCCATAGCTTTATCCACGTATAACTCCGCCCTTTCAGTGGCAAATCTGGAGTTAGTTAGACGTGACGCGGCCCTAGCTACTTCCACACGTGTGGACAGTAAGGTGAAAAACTCTCTTAGAGTCACTCCGGAGAGTCTCTTTTCAACGGCAAGCTTTCTGCAATATATGATAAATTAACTAAGAAAGCTTCGGACTTTCTGCTATTTAAGTCTGCTTCCAAAAAGTCGGAACCAGTGGAGAAGAGTAGGCCAGGAACTTCTGGGACGAGTACGTCCAGGGGAAGTTCCTATAGAGGTTCCTATGCATCTTCTAGGTCTTACTCTAGAGACCGTCAGAGTAGCGACTCGAATAGGGGCCGTAACGCTGGCTGAAATAACCGGTCAGATGCCCCTAGGCTGGCGGGGCAAGGTGTGGGTCGCGGAGGACGTAGTTTCTCCTCCCGCAAGCCTCGCAGATCCAGGAGGTGATGGTCTAAACCTCTGTCGCGTTCCAGTGGGCGGAAGACTGTCGAGTTTCTCAAACAACTGGGAATCCGTCCAGTAATAGATTTAAGCTGGATAAACAAGCTGATCGTGGCTCCAAAGTTCTATATGGAGACCATTTGATCGGTCAGAGCGAGCATTTGAGTGAACGACTATGCTGCGAGCATAGACCTCAAGGACGCGTACTTTCACGTCATGGTACATCCGGCGTTCAGAAAGTATCTTCGTTTTGCTGTCCTAGGTGTTGTTTATCAGTTCCGAGTGATGTGCTTCGGTCTGAATCTAGCACCCTGGGCTTTCACTCGAGTAATGAACTCGGTATTGACTTATTTCCGAGCTCATTCATCTGCGGTAATGTCTGCCTACCTGGGCGATATTCTTCAGAGGTACGGCAACGAGTTAATGCTTGAGAACGATATGCAGAATCTGCTTCTATTGCTCCAACGTCTCGGTTTCATAGTAAACGAAGAGAAGTCGGATCTGGTGCTGTCCAAGTCATTCACCCACCTGGGGATGAGCTTCGAGATGCACAACAATCTCGTTCATCTGCCGCTAACCAGAGTGAAGTTAGTTGTTACTCTCGCTATTGTCTTCACTCAGACAAAGTTACAACGAGAGAATTCATGAGTCTGATTGGTCTGTGCGGAGCTGCCACAGATCTCATTCCAATGGGGCGGCTACGGACTCGTCCTCTCCAGGTCTATCTGACTCAGAATTGGAGAGTGAAGATTCATTCACTCGATACGGACATCCTCTTGTCAAACCAAATGAAACTAGAAATTCAGACTTGGGCAGACATACAGTGGTTAACTCAGGGAGTTCCACTGCAATTGCCGGATCCGAGTTTTACAATTATGACGAATGCCAGTCAAACAGGTTGGGGCATGACACTGAGCCCAGCAGATTTGAAGTGCCAGGGTCTTTGGGATCCACAGTTTTTAAGCAAGCACATCAACATCAAAGAGATGATGTCGATTTGGCTTGCTCTATGTCATTGGATAGACGTTATTCAGAATGCACATGTGCAAATTCTGTCCGACAATACAACGGTAGTGGCGTATATTCGGAACTAAGGAGGCACTCATTCCATTCCGTTGCTCAATCTAACGGGAAGAATCCTTCTGTTTGTACTAGAACATCAGATTCTCCTATCGGTCTGTCATATTCCGGGTCGTCTGAACGTCTTAGCAGACTCCCTTCTCGGAGGGGTCGCCTGTTGCCGTCAGAATGGACTCTCAAGAAGCAAGTATTCAGTCATATTTGCTACCAATGAGAACGGCCATGATAGATTTATTTGCGACACATCTCAACAATCAGTTGCAGACGTATGTGTCACTTTGTCTGGATCCTTGAGCGTTCGCAGTAGACGCTTTCACGATCTCTTGGGACGGAATGATAGGATATGTGTATCCTCCAGTGCCATTGATTCAGCAGATATTGCTCAAGATAAAACAATCGCAATGCAAGATTCTGTTGGTAGCATCTCTGTCTCCACAGAGACAGTGGATATATCTACTCAGGTGTCTGTTGTGGGACATGCCGAGGAAGCTTCCTCAACGCGGAGATCTTCTTTCGCAGGGGAAATCGCGCATCCCCCATCACAATCCCCAATGTCTAAACCTTCATTTATTTCCATTGTGCGGTGCTTCTTGCACGGAAAGCATTTTACAGGACGAGCAGTGGACGCGATTTCTAACTAGAGGAGGACCTCCTCTTCGCTAAACTATGCTGCTAAGTGGAAGGTCTTTCGTCAGTGGTGTGGGGATCATTCCGTAGATATTTATGATCCTTCCATTCCAGACATTGCAAACTTTCTAGTATACTTGTTTGATGAGATTAAACTGCAGCCTATCACCATTAAGGGTTATAGGTCTATGCTACCCGATACCTATGCACATCATGATAGCTTAATGATTGGAATTAATGTCTCTTTATCTAAATTAGTTAGAAATTTTTCGATAAATAGACCTAGAACCCTTAGATTAATTCCCAAGTGGAATTTGGCTTGGGTTCTTCTTAAGCTAAAAGAAGCGCCTTTTGAGCCTCTTAACACAGTGAACCTATTGTTATTAAGGCCCTTCTATCATCTGATGGGCATAGGCCTTTACTTTGTCCTGTTAGAGCAATACGTATTTACAAACGTAGATCTGAGTTCATCAGAAAGGGACGTAAACGTTTCTTTCTGTCTTTGATGCCTAATAGAAAGGATATTATGGTTCATTCTATCGCTAGATGGATTCAATTAACTATCCGTACTGCTTATGAAAAATTATCTTCTCAGCAGTCGGCACTCAAGATCTCAGCTCATGAAGTAAGAGCTCTTTCTACTTCTTGGGCCTATGCTAATAGTATTGCTATTACTGATTTAATGAAAACTGCATATTGGTCTCAACCTTCCACATTCACTAATTTCTATCTCAGAAATATTGAGTCCATTTTTGGGGACCTCCATTGTTTAGGTCCATTATCAGTTGCTCAGAATATCGTCCACTAAACAGTTGCAACTATAGTTATGTAGGCGTTCTGTTCTGGCAGTGTCTCTGTCCTGCTGCCCTCTTCGCTCTGGGGTATTTGATCCAGGGCAAGGAGAAGGGGGGGGGGGGGGGGGTTGTTCCCTTAGGTAACCTGCTTTATAGTGAAAAGCAAGGGAATACCTCCCCTAGAGCCAGTAATTCCGAGTCGGTACCGGGATGGTTTTAAAGTGTAAAGCTAATGTTTACTCATACATGTAATATTTTTAAAGTGTAGCTCGGTGTGAAGTATTTGTATATGTCACATGTCAAACGGGCGTTAATATACAATCCTCGGACACTTTTAATGAGTATAAAGAGTCTCATTTTTCTGGACTTCCTTTATTTATTGGCTTACCTTTAAAAATATTAGTACAAAGGGTTATACTGGATGTTAATAGAGATCATTGATGATTTTTGTGCTCAATTACTGATCGGTATTGTGTCTTTCTTCTTCGATATAAATAAGAAAGACACATGTAAAGCCTATCTCTCCTTTTTTCCCGGAGGGGATATTTCTGTTATACATAATTGAGCTTACTGGATTTTCCTTTATGTCTTAGGCCCTCCAACCTATTTACTATTCAGTAAGTCTGGGTCATTGGTACAGTATAAAAATGTTAAAAAATTTATAGTAATTTATATATTTTTTATACTTACCAATGACCCAGACAGGGATGGCCCTCCCATGAGTTGGGAACTCTTACCTCCCCGCTGAGGACATAACGCTTACCAGGCACTGGTTGTAAGAATGACTTTTGTCGCCAATTTCGGGCCCTCCTTGACACTGCGGATGCGCAGTGGAGTAAATGTATGGAGGACCATATAGGACATCTAATTTTTGGTTTTTGACACTGTTTTTGATGCAAATTTTGGGGATTGGGGGGACAAAGTTTGTGTTTGGCCCTGAAGTAAAGAGTTTAGCACCAGCTAAATCTGAGTCATTGGTAAGTATAAAAAATATATAAATTACTATAAATTTTTTAACTTTTTATAATTATAAGATTTGTAGGTCAAAGGTATGTCCACATTAGTTTTTTTTTTATTATTATTTTTTTTTATGTGTACCCATACTATGTATGGTACACATAATGCCGGCATCCGGGGTGACCATCCATCCATCCTTTGTCCGTCCATCTGTCCGTCCGTCCATCTGTCTGTCCGGCGTCCGTATCCATTTCTTTGGCATTCGATAACTTGAAAAATATTACTTGGATTGTCAAGTTACTTTATATTTGTGTTCAGGTTACTGATGTGCCGAGCTGTATAGTTTTTGGTGTAAATCTGTTACTTTAATCCCGAGATATTAACCCTTTATCCTTCAAATGGAAAATTCCTCGAATCCCTTTGGCATTCGATAACTTGAAAAATGTTGCTTGGATTGTCAAGTTACTTTATATTTGTGTTCAGGTTACTGATGTACCGAGCTGTATAGTTTTTGGTGTAAATCTGTTACTTTAATCCTGAGATATTAACCCTTTATCCTTCAAATTGAAAATTCCTCCAATCCCTTAGGCTTTTGATAACTTGAAAAATATTGCTTGGATTGTCAAGTTACTTTATATTTGTGTTCAGGTTACTGATGTGCCGAGCTGTATAGTTTTTGGTGTAAATCGGATAATTTGATCCCGAGATATTAACCCTTTATCCTTCAAATTGAAAATTCCTCCTATCTCTTTGGCATTCGATAACTTGAAAAATATTACTTGGATTGTCAAGTTACTTTATATTTGTGTTCAGGTTACTGATGTGTCGAGCTGTATAGTTTTTGGTGTAAATCTGATGATTTGATCCCGAGATATTAACCCTTTATCCTTCAAATTGAAAATTCCTCCAATCCCTTTGGCATTCGATAACTTGAAAAATATTACTTGGATTGTCAAGTTACTTTATATTTGTGTTCAGGTTACTGATGTGCCGAGCTGTATAGTTTTTGGTGTAAATCTGATGATTTGATCCCGAGATATTAACCCTTTATCCTTCAAATTGAAAATTCCTCCAATCCCTTTGGCATTCGATAACTTGAAAAATATCACTTGGATTGTCAAGTTACTTTATATTTGTGTTCAGGTTAATGATGTGCCGAGCTGTATAGTTTTTGGTGTAAATCTGTTATATTGATCCTGAGATATTAACTCTTTATCCTTCAAATGGAAAATTCCTCCAATCCCTTTGGCATTCGATAACTTGAAAAATGTTGCTTGGATTGTCAAGTTACTTTATAATTGTGTTCAGGTTACTGATGTGCTGAGCTGTATAGTTTTTGGTGTTAATCTGATAATTTGATCCGGAGATATTAACCCTTTATCCTTCAAATTGAAAATTCCTCCAATCCCTTTGGCATGAGATAACTCAAAAAATATCAATCCGATTGTCATGTTACTTTATATATTTATTCAGGTTACTGATGTGCTGTGCTGTATAGTCTTTTTTATGTAAATCTGATAATTTGATCCGGAGATATTAACCCTTTATCCATCAAATTAGACACTCCTCCAATCCATTTCTATATGTACCATACCTTGTATGGTGTACATAATGTCGGCATCCGTGGTGGCCCTCCGTCATACAGCTTTCTACTAGTTGCACGTATGGGTACACATCTGACGATTTCATCGGCCTATTTTTTTTTATTACTTGTTCACTTAAAAATTGTGTCCGTCCGAGCCAAATTTTGTCTGTTCAGCCTGTATCTCGGGTATCGAATGTTCTGTTGCAATGAAATTTGCCATGAACACTGCTTATGGTATAGGCTTTAAAAAATGGATTCAACGATATTTCTCACATTCTCCTTTTTAGAGTTATCCCCCTTTTTTGACTTAGAAATTGTAGGAAATAGACATTATTTGTCTGTTCAGCCTGTATCTCTGGTATGTGTTATCGGATTTGGGTGAAATATGGATGCAGTTTGCCTATGACAAAGGCTCCTGCCTCATTGCATAAAACTTCCAAACACCAAACAATTTATCATACCTTTTGACTTAGAAATTGTTGGAAATTGTTGAAAACTTTCGAAGAAAATGGGAGGGGGGGGGGGGGGGGGGCTTACTGGATTGGGGTTATCGGATTTCAGTGAAATATGGCATGCAGTTTGCCTATGACAAAGGCTTCTGCCTCATTGCATTGAACTTCCAAACACCAAACAATTTGCCATACCTTTTGACTTAGAAATTGTTGAAACCTTTCAAAGAAAATGGAAGGGGTGGGGGGTATACTGGATCGTGTCCGTCCATCTGTGCATCCATCCGTCAGTCCGTACAAGAATATTCATAAATGATATTTGGTGGTCATAGGTATGCCCACACTAGGCGGTACACCATGTGGGGTATGCACTGAAAGTCCAGCTCTTGTTTCACTCTAACTTGGTGACTTTCGTTGATATACGTTAACTGTGAGGGTCACATACATTAACTGTGAGGTCATATTAACCCACCCCTCAGCTCTTTAGTACAGTGTACACATCATATTAATTTTTATCAAAAACATAGCATACAGGGAACAGAAATGAATATTTTCCCAATTATCACAATTCTTGTCTTATTTCATAATCCTTTCATAACCATTGAACATCATCCTTTTCATCAAACACAACACTCAAGTTAAGCTACAGTGTCTATGACACTTTCATTGGGACATACGCTGACGTCATCATTCTTGCTAATGATTAATCCACTGTTTGTTAAGTATTCCTTCCCTATCGTTCCATGAACCCTTCCTGTTAAACTCTTAAGCTTTTTGGCTATTTTTTATTGAAATTTCTTATTAAATGTCTTGGGAGTTTAACTTGTATTACAGAATATTCATTCTGTTTATTCCCATGGTTACGTCCTCGCCATATGGGTGTTAGGTCATTTTAGTCTTGCATCTTCTATCCATTGTATCGTTTTTTCTTCGTATGAAGATCTGGTAGCATTTAAATTGGTTACTGACTTTGGGCCTTTTTGTGTGCCTGATGTCTTGTTTCCGTTTTTTTCCTTCACGTTGTTTACATTGGCAACGTCCTCTAATATATGTAGTGTTTTATATTATATTACTGTAGAATTACTGTAGGATACATTGATTATTATTCCGAAAGTGAAGCTCATAAAATTTGGTTTTTGTCCACACTTAGTAGGCTCTATCGGGATGCCCGTGGACTCATAATGTTCACTTTGGGAAGTTAGGCATTTTTTTAAAAAAAAAATCGAAAATTTTTTATAAATTTTTTTAATTTAATTTTGATTGCTATTATTCATGTATCTTCATCATATATTTTGTTGTGGAGTTTGTAGGAGTGCTATCGACTTTGTCTTCTGATTATAATTATGAAATCTTACTTCTCTAAATGCAAGGCGAGGAAATCTTCCTTGGATTTACATGCTTGTTGCCTTGCCTGTAGTTGATGCACTCTGTGGATTCTTGTCCTACTTGTGTACATTAGGATGACAGACGTTGGAAACGGGTGTCACGGTATGCGTTGTTGGCGGTGAGGTTCCTATGCCAGACCTCTCACTGCAATATAATTCAAGTTTTTCAGTTTCTATTTCAGAGGAACATGAACATGGTGATGGTATTGTGACACCCATCCAAAGTGTGCTAATGTCGTCACGCTTTATTGAGCAAATAGAGCTAGCTGCAAGGTTCTCATGAATATAAGCAAGGGATAAGGCCTCTAGTTAGTTTTCTTAACCCCTTGCAAGCAGCTAGCTCGACCGGTGAAGTGGTTACTCCGCCCATGGAAGCCATGACACCGGGTAAGGCCGTTGCGGTCGTGGGAAGTGTAGATTTGGGTAGAGCAAGCATCTCAAAATCAAAAGCTCACCCAGCAACCCCGGAAATAGGGAGGAAGTCAGCAAGTTTCTTTTGGGGACGCTTGGCGAGGTCTGGTAAGACCACGAGCAGGAGAGACCCCTTTCTAACCCTTCGGATATCCAGCCAGCTGTGCAAAGACTGAGCCAGTCTTTGCCGTAAAGTTGGACTATCCAGTAGTTAGCGACGCTTTGTCCATCGAGACTTTCGGAGGAGAGATCTGTCTCCGGATCTTAGTCCCAAAAGTGGCAAGTGGCAAAAAAAAATGAAGACCGCTGCTCCTCAAGCCTCGGTAACGGACTTGCTGCCATAGATTGTGCAGCTGATCGCAGCATCCCAGCAAGTGCAAGAGCAGCTTTCTGCAAACCCTGGTGGTGTGCTGTCGGACGGTGATGAGTCAGTCCAGTCATCTGTACACACGCAGATGCAATGGACCAAATGTCAGCTGAATCAATCGGATGGTGAAAGGGACAAGGAAGAGGATGACCCTTTCCTTTTCAGAATCGCATATGGTAGCGATGAATTTTATTCACCAATACTATATTGACTTTGTTCCACCTGATCAGCAAGATGCGACTGCTATAGAGAAACCGCTGTCGTCTTTGGAAGGAAATTTCGTGTGGAGGAAAGAGGATTTCTTTCCTTCCCAAAACAGTCTCGACAGGTGTTTGAGGCCTTCGGCCTTGTTAAAGACGCCATATTCAACCTCTCTAGTGCTAAGAGGAAGGCAGTTTCTTATCGACATCTTCAATAAATATACCGTTCCATGGACCACTTTCATTTATAATGGTTGGAGAAGATGTTCAGAGAGCTCCTCTGCGATTAGATGAGCAGGCCGGAGATGTAGATATGTCTCTACCTGCATCATTAGCTCACCTGACTGAAAGTCAGGGTGAGCTTTTCTGATCACTTTTCATCCGTCGTCCGTCGTCCGGCGTCCGTCGTCCGTCGTCCGGCGTGAAGGTGGTGTTTGGGTCTTTTTCTTCCAAACCACTGGCCGCATGTTAATGAAATTTCATGTGAGTAGGGGTTATATAGCGGCATTTTGATTTTTGGGCAAATTAGGTTTCGGCTCATATTGAGCAGAGGGGTGGGGCAAAAATGCTCCAATTCTTAAAAAATCTTCTTCTCAAGAACCAGCAATAGCAGAGACTTGATATTTGGTATGCAGCTTCCTTTTGAGGTGTAGACTCAAGTTTGTTCAAGAGAAGTTTGTAGGTCTATACTTGGCGATGTTATGGGAGGAGCAAAAATTTTGGCCCCACCCCAAATTTCTATTTTTTAAACCGAGAGGCCAATTTGAACCAAATTTTATGTGAGGGCTTATTGGGTCATAAGTACCTAATTTATGCAGAAATTTTTTTTCCTGTAGCCCCGTGGGAACCACAGGAGCTAAAAATAGAAAAAAATTAAAACGCCTATATCTCAAAAACTGCACGGCAGTGGGAATTTTTATTTGGTGTGAAGCTTTCTTGGGACCAACAGAAAGGATTGGTAAAAAAAAATTGCTATCGGTTTTATCATAGGGTACTTTTTCGGGACTCTGAAAAAGTGCTGAGTCAGTATTTTTTAACACAGTAGGCAATGGGAAAAAAATAAAGAATTGTTTTCTTCCAAACCACTGCTCTAAAAGCTTTCATATTTTACATATAACATCTTTGGAACATTGATTCACATATTTGTAGAAATCAAATTCCTCGGTCCATATTTGGGTTCCCTATGGGAACCCAAATGTTCAAATTAGTGCAATATGAGGGATATATTTTAAAAATCTTCTTCTTCGGATCCACAAATCAGAATCTTTTGATATTTGCTATGCATCATCCTTAGGGGGGTGAGATTGATGTTTGTTCAAGCCAAGTCCCTGAGTTCATATTTGGACTCCCTTTGGGAACCCAAATTGTAACTTAGTGCAATACGAGGTATATTCTTTTAAAATCTTCTTCTTCGCATCCACCGGTCAGAATCTTTTGATATTTGGTATACAGTATGCTTAGGGAGGTGAGATTCAAGTTTGTTCAAGTCAAGTCCTTCGGCTCATATTTGGTCTCCCTGTGGGAGCCCAAATTATAACTTAGTTCAATATGAGGAATATTCTTTAAAAAAAATTTTTTTTTCAGATCCACCAGTCAAAATGTTTTGATATTTGATGTACAGCATTCTTAGGGGCTGAGAGTGAAGTTTGGTAAAGCCAAGTACCTGGGTTCATATTTGGGCTCACTGTGGGAGCCCAAATTATACCAAAATTTTTATTTTCCAAACCAAAAAGTCGATTTGAACCAAATTTGATATGAGGGCTTATTGGGTCATAAGTACCTAATTTATGCCGAAAATTGTTTTCCTGTCCCCCACGGGAACTGCAGGAGCTAAAAAATTTTTTTCTTTTTAAATGCCCATATCTCCAGAACTACATGGCACTGAGAATTTTTATATGGTGTGAAGCTTCCTTAGGACCGGAAGAAAAAAATGGTAAAAATTTTATCATAAGGTTCTTTTCTAGGACTAAAAGTGCCGAGTCATCATTTTTTAACAGTGTAGCTAATGGGAATAACGTTGAAGAATCTTCTTCTCCCAAAACACTGCTTCAGAAGCTTTTATTTTTGGGCTCCCTATGGGAGCCCATGTATAACTTAGTTCAGTATGAGAAATATTCTTAAAAAATCTTTTTTTTCTGTTACTCCTGTCAGAATCTTTTGATATTTGATTTTTGATTTTCTTAGAAGTGGCAAATTGAAGTTTGTTCAAGTTCTGCTTTATTGATAAAATTGGGCCCAGTAGTAACCAATTCCTGCATTGAAAGCCCTGTAAAGTGGGCAGTGATAGGCATAAACGATTGACCAAACTTGATATTATAATTACGCCTCTGTAAGATGTAGCCTTAGATGCTGAAAGTGACCTTAAATTCCAATAAATAAATAGATAAATTATTGAGTACCCAATATGGGGATCTAACATATGAACACTCTGGGTTACTAAGTAGAGAAAACACTTTTATGTTGAAAAACTGATAATAACCACAAGGCAGAATCCCTTGCTATTTTGGTGATATGACTCGGCCAGTATCAGGTGAGCGCCCTCAGGCCCCGTGGGGCCTCTTGTTCAATATACGCTCGAAAGTGATGGAATGTGCTATTTCATCCAATAGAGCGAATCTGGACGCGATGTCCTACGCATACCACCTCACCAGAGCTATGGCACAATGTCTTAATGGGAAGGAATTTGAGGACGTTTGTTCCTTGCTTAGAGTTCTTTCCAGGGCAGTCATGTATGCCACATACAACTCTGCCCTGACAGTGGCAAATTGGGAGTTGATAGGACATGATGCTGCCCTTGTGTCATCATCACTTATAGATGACAAGGTGAAAAGCTCTCTCCGAGTCGCTCCGGTCTCCGGATATACTCTATTTGACGATAAGCTTTTGTTGGTGTATGAACAGGCTACAAGAAAGCTTCCAGTACACTTCTACTGAAGTCTGCTTCTCAACAACACGCTTCAGCAAACCGGGGTAAGCGAGGCCGTTCCACTTCATGTCAACTAAGGGAACTCCTCGCGAGGGTGAAATAAACCCTCTTATACTTTCTCTGGAGGTCTCCAGTATAGCGACTCGGGAAAAGGGCGCAGGTCTGATCCTGACTATAGGTCAGACTCCTCTAAACTGATGGGATGGGGTTCTTTGTGGGGAGGATGTAGTTTCTCTTTCCATAAGCCTAGTGTGTCGTAAATGTGATGAATAAGACCTCTATTGCTTACCAGTTGACGGAAGGTTATCAACTTCACGAGAAACAACTGGATTTAAGTCATGGAAGATCAGTGGGTAAAAGTGTTGTCTCGGAAAGCCTACGGCTATGATTCCAAATAACCCCCCCCTCCCCCCCCACCCACCCACTCCCCCACTTACAAGATGTCTGTGTTGGACAAATCGTCCAGCAGATCCTTTGAAAAGAGAGTCACTCCTAGTAGAGGTACAGGCTCTTTTATTGGAGAAAGCAATTAAGGTCATCGAGAATAGACTAATGTTGCTTTCCACTTAGCAGAAGGTTATCAACCTCGCAAAAAAGTGGATAAAAATTGCGAAAGATCAGTGGATGAGAATGTAGTCTCAGCAGGCCTGCAGCTATCAGTCCGAGCAAAGCTCCACTTACAAGAACTACGTGTTGGACAAATCTTCTGGCGAATTCTTTCAAGAGAGTCTCTCCTTGCGGAGATACAGGCTCTCCTATTGAAGAAAAACAATAGAGGTCATCAAAATATTCTCCAGGTTTTTTCAAATCACCTGTTTCTCGTCCTGAAGCTGACGGATAGTGCATAGATAGGCTGAGACAGCTGACTTGTTTGGAATAGAGCCCTTAGAGGGAATTGGCACGTCTTTTCTCCCTCGGTGTTGTTTTCCTTGGTATCAAGACATTTAATGTCATTGTGGATACCATAGCCTTATGTACTGTTACAGCAGTCTTAGTGGCTAGTGTTGTAAGTCTTCATTTAGTGAGCTTTCAAAGACCACAAGTGGCACAGCTAGGTCTTCCAAGTAGATGAATACTCACAACTGCGAAGCTACCTTGAGATTACTGTTTCTGGGAATTACAGCCGTTAGAATAGCGGTTCATCATTCTCTACCTTGCACGATGATGATTGTAAATTTCTGTTTAGTGAGCTTTCAAGGTTGCTAGTTACACCGAGATATCTGTCTTCACAGAGAGGAAGACTTCTAGCTACGTTAAGCTCTGACCGTTGTCTTTTGGGAATAAAACCGATCAAGGTACAGTGCTTTTCGGTTTGTTTTCCTGTCGTAGAGTTGAGTCTTATTGCTTACACCATAGTAGACTAACTAGAATCATAAGCAAGATTTTTTTTTAGTAATTATGCAGTGACATAACTGAATTTATTATCTCTTGGGACTGCGGTCTCTTTGGGAATTTAGGGCTGTTAATACAGCAGCTCTTCATTCCCTACCTTGCGCAACAATAGTTGTAAGTCTCTGTTAAGTGAGCCTTCAAGGTCGCAACTTACACTGATATGTCTGTCTTCACGGAGATGAAGACTTCTAAGCTACGGCTAGCATTGTAAGTCTCATTAGTGAGCTTCTAGGGCCACAGTTAACGGCTAGCATTGTAAGTCTCATTAGTGAGCTTCTAGGGCCGCAGTTATCAGCCTTTTCTTGTCTTCACGTATAGGAAGATCTTTAGCTGCTTCAGCTAGGCTGAGTTCGTTGTCCTATCAGACATGATACCGTATGTTAGAGGAGGTTATTCTCTTCCAACCGGTATGGTTTGGTGTTAGTTATATGAGATGATAGCTCTATTGATGCAGGGTTTCCGCTAGGGGAATATTTGTGGGTCCGGTAGTTTAAAGAAAGTGAAACTCACCCGCCGAAGGCATGTGCCGCACATGCCAAAGGCACGTGCGTATAGAGAGGGGTCTGGGGGGGTTCTCCCGCCAGGAAAATTTTGATTTTTAGGTGCTCTCTGGTGGCCTCTGGGGACATTGGGGACATTCTAGTCGCTAAAATGCTGAATAATTGATGTGGAAAATATGTATTTTTTCCTCCTACAATTCTCTAAATTCCCACGGGACACACAATACTACATCTGGTCGGAGGTTTCATAAAAATACAAACCCAAAACAACACAAAATCCATGAATCCTAACAGTGACTGAGCTTTATTTACAACCGCTCGCGGTAATATACGAAAAGAACCATGATGCTGACGTGTGACGTCATGCTCGTGCAATTACCGTACTGACTCGTGTAGAAGCCCAGGGAGGTGCTTGTAGTGGATAAATTGCAAAGTGTGTGTGGGGGGGAGGGGGGGGGGGGGGGGGGCTTCGGGACGAGTAATAGTGCTTGCAAGACGCGTTGGGATGCGTCTGAAATTGGCGATATAAGGCAAGTAAATATCCACTGGGTATGTTACGTTTCTTTGGAAACCGCCTACCAATTTTATAGAATTTGCTTTAAAAATTCTCATAATCATCTTGTACATACGTTTCATTTTCAGATTTCGGGTTTTAATCCTCAATTTAATGAATAAAACAAACAGAAAACCATGCGGTGTTGTTTTAATTTTTTTTTTTGTACAGGCTGCTCTCGAAAGTTGAAGCCAGAAATGGACATTAAGTATGTTAATCAGCACTGCAAACCACCCCCTTGAAAACAGACAAACATTGTCTGTTTTAAAAATAGAGGTTTTTTTTAAATATGTACATTTTTTAAAAATTTTACAAATAAAACAAAATATAGCTTCACACAAACTCAATAAAAGAATCATAATATGAAGACCAGATAAAATTTACACAGCGAAATATGAATAACAAAATAGTTGCCTCCCTTGGCACCTTTCGAAAAATTGATTTTACACTGAAAGTCATAACTTCACATGTTGCAGGGCATGATGAAATGATAAATGAGCATGTTTTATTGAACCAATAAGTCATAAATCATATCCCTGGTTATATTGTTATATAATTCTCAAATACCAGAGTTGTAATTATTTTTTATTTTTAATTACCACTTTCTCATTAATTTCTGAACACTCGTTTTTCACAATGAGTTGTGCACGCTCGAAAGTGGCAGTGTTCTTTCACAATGAGTTGTGCACCGCTCGAAAGTGGCAGTGTTCAATCAGTATCTTTCTGATGATATTCAACCACTGTGAAAACTGTGAAAACTATATGTTGTGGGAGTGTTTCAGACAACTACTGACAGCAGCCTGCACACTCATTTGAAACAAGTGACAGCTTCCAAAACGAGTGCATCATTTGTCGCTCAAAATAAAAGCCAGTGATTTCGGACCAAACACGACAATTTGAGTCCGAAATTTTATAGGCGACGTTTAGGATTTGAACTGTTTCTCCCTCTCGTCTGGGGGTTATAAGGTGTCAGGTTGTCTCCAGTAATAGTAGGCATAGTATACAACATAATTGTGTCTATATTACGTGGAAACAGAGGATCCCGAGTGTCGTTACGATACAGCATTGTACTCGACATTTTAACCACTAACTTTTCTGACTGATCATAGTATGATCGGCAGGGTGAATGGGGCCGGTCGACGGACCCGCTGCCGGTATAGCGGAAACCCTGATTGATGACACCATATATACCTAGAGTGATTATGTCAATAAGGTGTATTTGTCCCTCTCTACGTCCTTAGTGGTATTATGGAGTCGGTCAGATGTGAGGGAGCCCTGCTGTTCCTATACTATTTGATGACTGAACACAAGAATGATTCAAGTAATGCAGGTGAGTGGGTTCGATATAAATTTTTCGTCGAACGAACCTCCCCTCCCTCCCCCCCCCCCCCCCCCCCCCCCCGCTCCTTATTTATGATATGTCTTTCTCTATTATTGTATAGAGAGACATACATGTAATTCCTTTTAAATTTAATTTGGTCTGCTAATTCTTAAGTCCTAGGCCCTCCGCCTTTTTACGATTCAGCTAGTCTGGGCCATTGGTTATTTGTATAAAAATATGATAAATTTAAAGTAATTTGTATATTTTTTATACTTACCAATGACCCATACCTCCCTGCTGAGTTATTATTTAGTACGCTTATCTATAAAGAATGATGTTGGTACCAATTCTGGTCTCTTCCTGACTGCTACTGCGCATGCGCAGATGGTAAAAGTATGGAGGGCCAGACAGGACTTTTAATTTTCGATGTTGCATGCAAATTTTGGGGATTGGCTGGGGTCAAAATTTGTGTTTGGCCCTTGATAATATTGAGTTTGCACCAGCTCGTCTGGGCCATTGGTGAGTATAAAAAAATATACAAATTACTTTAAATTTATCATTTTTTAAGCAAGTTCAGTAAATTAGGCCTTGATCAATCCTTTGTCGAGGTACAAACCTTATCAACTGGACTAGTTCAGTAAATTTCACTATAAATTGGAGTTGAAGGTTCTATTTATCACTAACAAATAAAAGGTGACTCAATGACTTATGGAACAAACAACGCTTCCTGTAATGCCTTGAATTATGTTGTTAAAAACAAGGTTGTTTCACACAGCTCTCTGGTTCAGACTCACTAAATGATGCCATTGAAAGAGTTTTTAGTTCAGCTACAACGAATTAGGGGCGCTCATGCTATGACTCTTGTCCAGTTTGTAAGAGTCTTGTTTTTCAGAGGTTTCTTTGGGCTTTAACACCTTCTATTAACCTTCATAGAGTAGTTATAGATGGTTTTTGTCAACTTTTAAAAAAAACATTTTCTGCCCAAAATGACGTAGTTTCCAGTTGTAAAAATTTCTGTTTATCTCAGCTGTTGTATATTTTGTCGGAGTTTATGATGAGCTCAGATACCTTGAATTTCATTGCTGCAAAGCATTTATATTGCTGCTATGTACTGATTGGTACTATCCAAACACTATCTAACCCTTATACTGTGTATATTTTGCTGGGGAATTTTTTTCAAGGTAAATCTTCATCATTTTAAGTTGGCCGAACATGAGTTTAGGTCAGGATTCTACCTGTAAGCCATTCTCTTGCAGGGCAGTTAACATTTTCAGATGTTTTGCACTGTGATCACTTCCATTAACCTTCCTAGTCTTGATAGGGATTTTTCCCCCTCTTTTTTAAAACATTTTTCTGCCAAAAAATAACTTCGTTTTTAGCTGTAATTCTTAATCACTTTCTTTGAATCAAATGGCCCCATAGCTGTCATATTGCATTTGTGCCTTGTTTTTTAAATTTTCAGTCAAAAAATAAGTGTGCAGATTTAATTTTATTTATTTGCAAGTGAAATGTAACTTACTTGATATAGCTCTCTTGGAATTTGTCAAGGGAACTGTATCAAAGTGGAATGTATGTGAGCGGTGGAGCATTAGTATCCCTCTTGTTATTTCATTTCTAATATCCCATGTCACTGTCATTGATTATTATTTCTCACAAGAATACCACAGTTTTTTCCTATTTCCTTTTGGAATGTTATTAAATGATCAGGCATTACTGCTATTACTCTGCCTTCTGCAGGCAGATTTTCCTTTTCAGTACAATAATACTCTGTTACCTGATAGAGGTATAATTTTGCCTCTTCCTAATAAAATATACCCCACAGATAGGACTGATCCTTGTAACAAAGAATACTTTATGCCAGACAGAATTGAATTTTTCATCAAATCATGTCATGACTGCATCATGGCAGCCATGACTTGATTTTATCAGAAATTCAAGAGAATACTTAGTAGATTAAGAGTTAACCCTTTGAACTAGTGGTGTATCTTCCATGCCAGTTCAATAGTAGTAATTAGAAGAGTTCATATTCATTATTTGGGGTAGACCAGTCAATATTTTCAACGTGCAGATTCGGGGCTGCACGTTGAAAATATTGATTGGTCTATCCAACACATTTGCTGAACAGCCACCCCCTATTTAATCATGTTATGACTTATCTGTTGCTGGCTGGAAAATCGGCCGCTAGGGTTCAAAGGGTTAAAATATGAGTTTAATTGGTAGAAAAAGCATCAAATCATGAGATAAAGTGGTTTACCAAAAATGAATTAAATCACATTTTATTACCTGGGTATTGGAAAGTGCCAAATTTTGGTTCATTACTATTCCTGTTTATTCCATATTTATTTATTTATTTATTTATTTATTTATTTATTTATTTATTTATTTTTTTTTTTTATTTATTTATTGGGGTTTAATGACACTCTTGACAGCCAAGGTCACATGTCAGACAGTTTTGAGTTGGAGGAAGCCAGAATATCGGAGAGAACCACCAAGCATTGGCGAGCAGCTGTCAGGCTCACCAACTGATTAACTGCACAGACAAGGTTAGCTTTGGTTGAAGGCAAGTGCTACATTGACATGCAGTTTGCCTTAGTACAAAGCACCACCTTTCCCCCATGTGGATAATCAGAATTTAGTACCTTGCCCAATGACACACTGCACTTGATTCAATAGAATTTTTCACAACGGAATGCATAAACACCCCCATCCACTTCCAGCAACTTCCATCACTTTTTATTTTATTTTTATTGTCCTATCTGACCAACTATTATACACAAAAATGCAATTCGGTTTTCAGAATGTAAGTATGTTCTCCAAATTGTGTAAGGTAAATAATTGAACAGCATTCTTTTTATCAAGCTGCTTAGAATGTGTCAAAGACTACAAAATGCACATGACAGCCGGCTACCTAATAAATATGAATATGCTATTTTGATTCAGATTTAATGAGAGAACCAGTTTTACAGGACAAAAGACAAGATCATATAAAGTTCTGCAGATATGCCAGTCAGTTACTGGAAAAGGTTTCAGGGAAAATTAATAATGCCATTGATGCCTCTTTAGAAGACATAAGAAGAGTAAGTTTTAATATATAGAGGATACTTACAGCTTTTGAATAGGTATCATAATTATCTCATTAGTGACTTCAAGAAAATATAAGTTTCATGAGCAACTGGAAGCCATGAGTGAAAACTTAGATTTCCTTGACAAGGTACTGTATTTGTCTGAAACAAATTTCATTTTCAGTCCATTACCCTTGAAAATTGTTAAATTTCTATCACAGGAGTGACGTGAGTCCTGGAAGTTTACCCCAAATTGTCCTTGAAAACCCTTGGTTTTTCTGGAATTTCAGTTTCAAGAATCTACAGGAACCAAGCTTTCAGTTCACAAGGAGAATCCAGGTAATTACTCAAAAACAAAGGTGTTCGTTTTATTAGCTCACCTAGCCCAAAGAGCTATGTGAACTATTAGCTCACTTGTCATCCGGGCTTGTCCGGCATCTGTCATCCCTCATCATCTGTAAACTTTTCAAAATTTTATCTTCTTCTCTGGAACTGCTGAGCCAATGTGAACCAAACTTGGCAAGAATGGTCTATTGCAGGTCCTCTACAAACGATCCTCATTTTGTTCCTGTTGGATGAAAAACATGGACACCAGAGGCATTCATTGATTCTGGTTGGTGGATTTTCAAAAATCTTCTCTGAAACTACAAGGCCAAATGTTTTGAAACTTCATATGATTGATTACTGGTACACCCTCTGACAACGATCTTGAACTACTGAGCTGATGTGAACCAAACTTGGCAGGAATGGTCTATGGGAGCCATCTACAAACTTTCCTCATTTTGTTCCTGTTAGATGCACCAGAGGAATTCTTTGATTCTGATTGGTAGATTTTCAAAAATTTCCTCTGAAACTACGAAGCCAAATGTTTTGAAACTTTACATGATTGATGACTGTGACAGTAGGAATAGTCTATGGGAGGTCCTCTACAAACGATCCTCATTTTGTTCCCGACAGGAAAAATACATGGCATTCATTGATTCTGATAGGTGGATTTTCAAAAATCTTCTCTGAAACTACAAGGTAAAATGCTTTGAAACTTCACATGATTGATGACTGGGACACCCTCTACCAACGATCCTCATTTAATGTTGATTGGGTTGCAAACCTGGCTGCAATTGCTGCTTATAGTTCCAGTAGAAACCCTATGAGAAATCACATTTTCATCTTCTTCTCTGGAACTACTGAGCCGATGTGAACCAAATTTGGCAGGAATGGTCTATGGGACCCCTCTATAAACTTTCCTCATTTTGTTCCCCATTTTGTTGGATGAAAAACATGGCCACCAGAGGAATTCTTTGATTCTGATTGGTGGATTTTCAAAAATTTCTCTCTGAAACTACGAGACCAAATGTTTTGAAACTTCACATGCTTGATGACTGTGACACCCCCTACCAACAGCCCTCATGTACTATTGACCGGGTTGTAAACATGGCCACAATTACAGCTTATAGTTAACATAGAAACTGTATGAGAAATCACATTTTTATCTTCTTCTCTGGAACTACTAAGCCGATGTGAACCAAACTTGGCAGGAATCGTATATGGGAGGTTCTCTGCAACTGTTCCTCATTTTGTTCCTGTTGGATGAAAAACATTTAGAAAAATCTTCTCCTCTGAAATTCCAAGGCCAAATGTTTTGAAACTTTGCATGGTTGATGACTGGGACACCCTCTACCAATCATCCTCATATAATGTTGATCAGGTTGCAAACATGGCCACAATTGCAGCTTATAGTTACCATAGAAACCCTATGGGAAATCACATTTTCATCTCTTCTGTTCTGTCAGGTGAGCGATTACAGGCTTTTTAGAGCCTGTTGTTATGCCCGATCTCCTTATGAGGTTTTGGTGGGCATATATTATAGGGCTCTGTACTTCCATACATACATTTTGCATTATAACGGTTGTCAAATTTTGATGTCCTTCAGTATTTTGAGAGACCAGCCTTGGGGAAAGGACTTCTGCATATTGCGGGTCTCATCCATCATGCATTTTTACAAGAATTGTCGCCATTGTTACTCTTAAAAAATTTTATGTACAAATGTTTTGCATTGTAATTCGAGCATTGATTGTAAGATTTGGGGTTTTAATGGCCTTTGGTATTTGATAGATCAGTATGGGGAAAAGGATATCTGCATATTGCAGGTTTTGTCCACGCATACTTACCACAGTTATGCCCTATAGACTTTTGTCCATGGGAATAAATTTTGTTGAATTGCAGCAGAAAATTGAATAATTTTTATATTGCCCCTGTTGAATAGGTATATAGGGAGAGTATAACAGAGTTAGTCTCCATGTGTGTTCGTTTTTGTTTTTGGTTCAAAATGGCAGATATTTACACCCTCTTGAGAAATGCCACCCTTCCAATAAGTAGCATATGCTATTGGTACTGTGGGAGTTGGCATATACAATGCTTTGCATAGCTGTATTTTCGTAATGTCTTATGGTGTTTTTTTTTTTTGCAATTAACCATTATATAAAGGATTTAGAATAGGTGCCCAACAAATTACCTAGGCAGTGGTTTCTAGTCAAGTCCTCAGAATAACTGCTAAGCCTCTGGACATGTTCAGGCTAAGGTCAGGTATGAATTACGGTAATTGTCTCTGCACTTAAGGATTAAAAAATGTTTTATAACATAGCATGTAATAAAATTAACTAAATCATATGGTCTAGTTAGGTTATCACCTGTAATGTATCACAGATCAGGTATTCCAGAAAGTGTAACATATCTTATATTTTTGTACTACAACCAAAGGCCCAGACTAGCTGGTGCTAACTCAAAATTAATCCAGGTCCAAACACAAATTTCTGCTCCCCAATCCCCAAACTTTGCATGCTGAACCGAAAAAATTAAGTCCTAGAGGTCCTCCATACTTTTGGGATCTGCGCATCCAGGAAGGTACCGAAATTGGCGCCAACCATCATTCTTTGTTTGGCCCCAAAAGCAGCAACAATGAACTGACATCTGTGCTTTTAAATCTGCTTTTTTAGCTCACCTGGCCTAAAAGGCCATGTGAGATTTTCTCTTCACTTGGCATCCTCCGTCTTCTGGCGTCCATAAACTTTTCACATTTTTATCTTCTTCTCTGTAACTGCTGGGCTGGTGTGAACCAAACTTGGCAGGAATGGTCTATGGGAGGTTCTCTACAAACGATCCTCATTTTGTTCCCATCGGATCAAAAACATGGCTTCCAGAGGCATTCTTTGATTCTGGTTGGTGGATTTTCAAAAATCTTCTCCTCTGAAATTGCCAGGCCAAATGTTTTAAAACTTTACATAAATGATGACTGGGACCCCCTCTACCAACGATCCTCATTTAATGTTGATTGGGTCATAAACATGGCCACAATTGCGGCTTATAGTTACTATAGAAATCCCATGGGAAATCACATTTTCATCTTCTTCTCTGTAACCGCTGAGCCAGTGTGAACCAAACCTGGCAGGAATGGTCTATGGGAGGTTCTCTACAAACAATCCTCATTTTCTTCCTTTGGGTTGAAAAATATGGCCGCCAGAGGCATTCTTTGATTCCGGTTTACGGATTTTCAAAAATCTTCTTCTCTGAAACTGCCAGGCCAAATTTTTTGATACTTCACATAAATGATGCCTGGGACCCCCTCTACCAATGATCCTCATTTAATGTTGATCGGGTTGTAAACATGGCCATAATTGCGACTTATAGTTACTATAGAAACCCTATGGGAAATCACATTTTTTTCTTCTTCTCTGGAACTACTGAGCCGACGTGAACCAAACTTCTCAGGAATGGTGTATGAGAGGATGGAAATATGTGGCTGCCAGAGGCTATATTGTAATGCTTAACCCATTGCCTCTTATGTCTGCTGGAAGATCGGTACTGTCAGCAATATACTTGTTTTTTTAAAATTTGGTAAGGGTTGGTTCCAGTTTTTCTCCAATGCGAACTGTTGAAAAAGCCCAAAAATATTGTGTATACAGTACAAGCCAAAATAAGCTGTAGCATAACTGCCATAAACTAAGTAAACTGCTGCTCCTGCACTGACAAGATCAGAATCTGACATTTTCAGGAAAGCTATCAGTGAGAGCTTTCCAGAAAATGATGTCAGCTTCTGGTTTTATCAGTGTAGGAAGATAAAGATACATTGTTTATAGGATTATCCTACAACTTATTTTGACTTGTACTGTAAACAAGTGCAACTGTAGTTTTGTTGATAACATGTATTATTAGTCTCAAGTTACTTATCAGAAAATACTGAAATATGAGTGGTGTTTGGAAAACCATGGAAGTTTTTGTCTACATTCACTTCCCATCATGTCAGCATAGATGACAGTAATTGTTGTATATCTTTTAAGATTTGACAAAATTTGAGTAAAATGTGTTTCTTGTAACCTTTTTACTTATCCAAAGCTATTTTGAAAGAGCATACTGTCTGAAAAAATTGTAATTTTTTAAATATTTAACCTTCTTTTACTGATTTTTTTTGTTGAAACAGCATTCATAAATGTGTGCATTTTCAAGAAAATCTTTTTTGAAACTACAAGGCCAAATGGTTTGAAAACTTAGTGTGACTGATGACTGTAACCCCCTCTACAAATGACCCTCATTTAATCTTCATCGGGTTGCAATTATGGCTTATAGTTACTATAGAAACCCTACAGGAAATCACATTTTCATCATCTTCACTGAAAATACTAAGCCAATGTGAACCAGACTTGGCAGGCATTGTCTATGAGAGGTTCTCTACAACTGTTACTCATTTTATTCCTGTTTGGTGAAAAACGTGGCTGCCAGAGCATTTTTTGATTTTGATTGGTCAATTTTGAAAACTCTTCTCCTCTGAAACCACAGGGCAAAATGTTTTGAAACTTTGCATGGTTGATAACCGGGACACTCTCCACCAACTTTCCTCATTTAATGTTGATCGTAATGCAAACATCGCCACAATTGCAGTTTATAGTTACTTTCGAAAAACCCTATGGGAAATCACATCTTTTCTCTGGAACTACTGAGCTGACATGAACCAAAAGTTGGCAAGAATTGTCTATAGGAGGCCCTCTACAAACAATCCTCTTTTTGTTCCCGTTGGTTGGAAAATATGGCCACCAGAGACATCCTATGATTCTTTTTGATGGTTTCAAATGTTTCGAAACTTCACGTGATTGAAAACTTGGCCACCTTCTTCCAATGATCCTCTTGTAATGTTGATGTAATGTTGCAAACATGGCCACAATTGCAGCTCGTAGTTACCATGGAAAGCCTATTCGAAATCACATTTTTAGCCCGACTGTTTACAGTGTGGGCTATAGTAATGACTTTTGTCTGTCCGTCCGTCCGTCCGTCTGTCTGTCCATCTGTTAACATTTAGAGTTTTGGTTAAAGTTTGTGGTTAAAGTTTTTTACTGAAGGTTCAAGTGTTTTTTTTTTCTGTTTTTTTTTCTTATTCCTGTTCAGTTGACATTTGGAGTTTTGGTTAAAGTTTTTTATTCAACCTTCAAGTACAGACTATACCCAGTATTTCTTGTCTGATCGTCATGAAATTTCATATGCAGGTTTTAGGTCACGTCTACATGAGAATGTCCCCTTCTGGTCATGATCGGTTAATCGGTATGGCTGCCCAAGCCCAAAACCCGAAAACCATTAGCACAGTCTACAGGTCGTATTTACGAAGGGATTTCATTGCAACTTCATAGAATGCCTCTGTATAATGCCTAGATGAGAACGTCCCCGTTTGGGCATGATCTGCCAACTGTGATGGTTGCCCAAGCCCGAAACCCAAAAACTTTTAGCACAGTCTGCAGGTCATGTTTAATATGGACGGATTTCATTGTAACTTGATACGATGCCTCCGTATGATGTCTACATGAGAATTTCCCCATTTGGGCGTGATCTATCAACCATCACGACTGCCCGAGCCCAAAACCCGAAAACCTTTAGCACAGTCTACAGGTCATATTTATGGAGGGATTTCAGTGTAACTTCATAGGTTGACTTCATATAATTTCTACACATGAGAAAGTCTTCTTTTGGACGTGATTGGGCAACTGTGACGGCTACAGGTGCCCGAAGCCCGAAAACCTTCAGCACAGTCTACAGGTCATATTTATGAAGGGGTTTCATTGTAACTTCGTAGGATTAATCCACATGATGCCCAGATGGGAATGTCCCCTTTTGGTTGCGATCATTCAACCATGATGGCTGCCTGAGCCCAAAGCCTGAAAACCTTTAGCACAGTCTACACGTCATATTTATGGAGGGATTTCATTGTAACTTGATAGGTTGACTTCAACTGTGACGGCAACAGAGCCCGAAGCCTGAAAACCTTTAGAATATTCCACAGGCCATAATTATGAAGGGATTTCATTGTAACTTCTTAGGATCAATCCACATGATGCCCATTTGGGCGTGATCTATCAACCATCATGACTGCCCAAGCCCAAAACCCAAAAACCTTTAGCACAGTCTACAGGTCATATTTATGGAGGGATTTCAGTGTAACTTCATAGGTTGACGTCATATAATTTCTACACATGAGAAAGTCCCCTTTTGGACGTGATTGGGCAACTGTGACGGCTACAGGTGCCCGAAGCCCAAAAACCTTCAGCACAGTCTACAGGTCATATTTATGAAGGGATTTCATTGTAACTTCGTAGGATTAATCCACATGATGCCCAGATGAGAATGTCCCCTTTTGATTGCGATCATTCAACCATGATGGCTGCCCGAGCCCAAAGCCTGAAAACCTTTAGCACAGTCTACACGTCATATTTATGGAGGGATTTCATTGTAACTTGATAGGTTGACTTCAACTGTGACGGCAACAGAGGCCCGAAAACCTTTAGAATATTCCACAGGCCATAATTATGAAGGGATTTCATTGTAACTTCTTAGGATCAATCCACATGATGCCCATTTGTGCGTGATCTATCAACCATCATGACTGCCCGAGCCCAAAACCCAAAAACATTTAGCACAGTCTACAGGTCATATTTATGGAGTGACTTCAGTGTTACTTCATAGGTTGACTTCATATATTTTCTACACATGAGAAAGTCCCCTTTTGGACGTGATTGGGCAACTGTGACGGCTACAGGTGCCCAAAGCCCGAAAACCTTCAGCACAGTCTACAGATCATATTTATGGAGGGATTTCATTGTAACTTGATAGGTTGACTTCATATAATGTCTAGATGAGAACGTCCCCTTTTGGGCAACTATGACGACAACAGAGGCCCGAAGCCCAAAAACCTTTAGAATAATCCACAGGCCATAATTAAGAAGGGATTTCATTGTAACTTCTTAGGATCAATCCACATGATGCCCATTTGGGCGTGATCTATCAACCATCACGACTGTCCGAGCCCAAAACCCGAAAACCTTTAGCACAGTCTACAGGTCATATTTATGGAGGGATTTCAGTGTAACTTCATAGGTTGACTTCATATAATTTCTACACATGAGAAAGTCCCCTTTTGGACGTGATTGGGCGACTGTGACGGCTACAGGTGCCCGAAGCCTGAAAACCTTCAGCAAAGTCTACAGGTCATATTTATGAAGGGATTTCATTGTAACTTTGTAGGATTAATCCACATTATGCCTAGATGAGAATGTCTCCTTTTGGTTGCGATCATTCAACCATGATGTCTGCCCGAGCCCAAAGCCCGAAAACCTTTATCACAGTCTACACGTCATATTTATGGAGGGATTTCATTGTAACTTGATAAGTTGGCTTCATATAATGTCTAGATGAGAACGTCCCCTTTTGGGCAACTGTGACCGCAACAGGGGCACGAAGCCCGAAAACCTTTAGCACAGTCTACAGGTCATATTTATGAAGGGATTTCATTGTAACTTCTTAGGATCAGTCCACATGATGCCCAGATGAGAATGTCCCCTTTTGGTTGCGATCATTCAACCATGATGGCTGCCCGAGACCGAAGCCCCGAAAACCTTTAGCACAGTCTACAGGTCATATTTATGGAGGGATTTCTTTGTAACTTGATAGGTTGACTTCATATAATGTCTGGATGAGAACGTCCCCTTTTGGGCAACTGTGACGGCAACAGAGGCCCAAAGCCTGAAAACCTTTAGAATATTCCACAGGCCATAATTATGAAGGAATTTCATTGTAGCTTGGTAGGATGACTCCAAGTTTGTGGTTAGAAACCCAGACAAACACCACCACCCCCTACCCCCCCACCCCCCCCCCCCCCCCATTAGGCTTTTTTTCTTCTTTTCTCCATTATGCATTTTGAACTATTTACAGTCACTACATGCAGAACCTTTTTTAGCTCAACTTTGACGAAGTCAAATTTGAGCTATTGTCATGGCCCGTCGTCCATCTGTCCGTCTGGCCGTCTGTCCGTCTGTCCGTACGTCAACAATTGGCTATGGCTCGGGCTAGAGGTCGTATTTATGAACCGATCGTTACGAAACTTCTTGTGTACCTTTGTTATGACCCTGGGACGGGAACGAGTGTTTTTAGGTGTGGTCCGAAATTCAAGATGGCTGCCAGCGGCCATTTTGTACCGATGATGCAAAAATCAGTTTTTTGTACAGAACTTCTGTATGAAAGTTCTGATTTGAATAAAGTTTTGTATAAATGTTTAGTACCATGGGATACATCACATATAATACGGGTTTTTTTCTCGTGCGTAAATTATGCAAATTAGACTGACTTTGATTTATTTAGTGTTACTTTCAGAGCTGTAAGTGCCAAGCTGCTATGGCTCGGGCTAGAGGCCGTATTTATGAACCAATCTTTACGAAACTTCTTGGGTACCTTTGTTATGACCCTGGGACGGGAACGAGTGTTTTTGGGTGTGGTCCAAAATTCAAGATGGCTGCCAGTGGCCATTTTGTACCGATGATGCAAAAATCAGTTTTTTGTACAGAACTTCTGTATGAAAGTTCTGATTTGAATAAAGTTTTGTATAAATGTATAGTACAATGGGATACATCACATATAATACAGGTTTTTTTTCTCGTGCGTAAATTATTCAAATTAGACTAACTTTGATTTATTTAGTGTTACTTTCAGAGCTGTAAGTGCCAAGCTGCTATGGCTCGGGCTAGAGACCGTATTTATGAACCAATCTTTACGAAACTTCTTGGGTACCTTTGTTATGACCGTGGGACGAGAACGAGTGTTTTTGGGTGCAGTCCCAAATTCCAGATGGCTGCCAGCAGCCATTTTGTACCGACGATGCCGAAATCTGTTTTTTTGTACAGAACTTCCATATGAAAGCTCTGATTTGAATAATTTTTTGTATGAATGTTTAGTACCATGGGATACATTACATATATCACAGGTTTTTTTCTTGTGTGTAAATTATGCAAATTAGCCTAACTTTGATTTATTTAGTGTTACTTTCAGCACTGTGAGTGCAAATCCCAATACGGCTCGGGCTAGAGGCCGTATTTATGAACCGATCTTCACGAAACTTCTTGGGTACCTTTGTTATCACTGTGGGACGAGAAGGAGTGTTTTGGGGTCCAGTCTGAAATTCAAGATGGCCGCTAGCAGCCATTTTGTTCAAAATTAAGTGCAATCAGATTTTTGCGCAGAACTTCCAAATGAAAGATCTGATTTGAATAAATTTTTGTATGAATGTTTAGTACCATGGGATACATTACATATAATACAGAGTTTTTCTCGTGAATAAATTATGCAAATTAGGGGTCCGGGTGGGACTTAGAAAATTTTGGCCCAAAATCCGGAAATTAGTTTTTTGGTTTTTTATGCGTTTTGGTCAATTTTAAGACAAAAAAAAATAAATTTTTTTTACACTGAAAATTTGGGGTCCGGGTGGGACTTAGAAAATTTTGGACCAAAATCCAGAAATTAGTTTTTTGTGTTTTGATGCATTTTGGTCAATTTTAAGAAGAAGAAGAAAAAATTTTAGTCTGAAAATATTTTGTTTGGGACTGAAAATTTCCACACAAAAATAATAATCTACAATGATTGGTCTTAATCTGTAGTCCATTACAGTCACCTTGTAATTCTTTTATTATTGTTGACTGGGCCAAAACAAATACTAATTCCTGTCATATTCATTATTCAGTTGTCTTGGTCACAGCAAGTACTAATTCCTGTCATATCCAAGTTGAGCTACAGAGTCATTGACTCTTTCATTTAAACTTATGCCACCCCACCAACCTCCCCCACCTCCCCGCCAGGGCCCACTTTTCTTTTTCTTTCGTCCCTCCCCCAATTTGGCATTTTTTTTTTCTATTTCCTCCAATATGCATTTTGAACTATTTACAGTCACTACATGCAGAACCCTTTTTTTCCTTTTGTCAAAAATGCTTTTTTACAGTTGTGGTTAAAGTTTGAAAATCCAGACAGAAATTATCCCCCCCTCTTCCCCCCCCCCCCCCCCCCCCCAATTAGGCTTTTTTTTTTTTCTTTCCTCGAATATGCATTTTAAACTATTTACAGTCACTACATGCGGAACCTTTTTTTAAACTCACGTATCCCTCCCCACACTCCGGGAGGCCAATTAGGCACTTTTTTTTTCTTTCGTCAAAAATGCTTTTTTACAGTTTTGGTTAATGTTTGTGGTTGAAAACCCAGACAAACACCACCACCCACCCCCCACCCCCATGGTGCCAGTTAGGTATTTTTTTTTCTCTGCTCAAAATGCATTCTGAAGGATTTAGACTGACCACATGTGGAAAAAAAATGGACTCCCCTAACACACCCCCACTCTCCCCCACCCCTCATCCCCCACCCCACCTCATCCTTACCCAGGGCCATTCATGCAATATTTTTTATTTGGTACAAAATGCATTTTTAGCCTTACTGTTTATAGTCAGGGCTATAGACATGACTTTCATCCATCCATCTGTCGGTCCATCCATCTGTCTGTAAACAATTGGCTTCTGACTGATAACTCCAGTTTGGATTATCTGATTTCAACCACAGTTGATGTGTGTATTTTCCAGCTAGTAATACAGGCCAGGTTTCAATATAGGTTCCACAACTTCTAACGATGGCTTATTACTCCTTATTGGAACAAGCTCATCAAGTTTGTTCCATTAATAGGTCATGGGGTATGTTTTGAAGTAGAGAAATGAAAAAATAAAATTTGAATAGCAAATTTTGTATATCACGAGTGCAGATATGGCAGATTCGTTAGGTAAGCTGTTAACAAAAAATGGCTCCGACTATTTTGCGTCTAAGCATTGCCATTCCTGGGACAGTCGGGCTGCATGCGTGACATCACTCTAGTTATATGTAGTTCCAGGTGAGCGATTACAGGCTCTGTAGAGCCGAGAGTTGAGGATTCCAGACACAAATCAATGGTAAAATTGGTGGACCCAAGGCTGCAAATGGATGATGGAAGTGAACAGTGGTGGTTGGAAATGTTCAGGGCTGTAACTTCATAATAATTATAAAAATTATTTCATGTTTCCCAATTTCGGGACATACGCTTGACTTCATCATTCTTGCTAATGATTTATCCTCTGTTTGTTAAGTGTTCCTTCCCTATCCCTCCTTGAAGCCCTCCTGTTAAACTCCTAAGCTTTTTGGCTATTTTTATTGAAATTTTTTATTAAATTTCTTGGGAGTTTAACGTGTATTAAAGAATGTTTATTCTGTTTATCCCCATGGTTACATCTTCACACTAGGGGTATCAGGTCATTTTGGTCTTGCATCTTCTATCCGATGTATTGTTTTTTCTTCTTATGAAGATCTAGCTTTACATCTGATAGTATTAAAATCTGTTACTGACTTTGGGCCTTTTTTTGTGCCTGATGTCTTGTTTCCAGTTTTTCCTTTGACATTGTTTACATTAGCAATGTCTTTAAATGTATGTAGTATTTAGATGTTATATTACTGTAGGATTATTGTAAGATACATTGATTATGATTCCGGTAGTGTAGCTAAAAAAATTCAGATTTTGTCCACACTTAGGCTCTATCGGTTTTGATTTTGATTGCAATTATTTAGGTATCTTTACCAAAAATTTTTTTGGGAGTTTGTATGAGTACTATCGACTTTATAATTTGATTGAATCATGAAAGCTTACTGCTCAAAATGCAAGACGAGGAAGTCTTCCTCGGATTTACATGCTTGTTGCCTTTCTTGTAGTCGATGTCCTCCTGCAGATTCTTGTGCTACATGTGTTAATTGGGATGACAAACGTTGGAGATGGGTGTCACAGTATGTTGATGGTGGTGAGATGCCTATGCCAGTGCTCTCACCGCAAGATAATTCGAGTTTTTCAGTTTCTTTTTCAGGGGAACAAGAACATGGTGATGGTATTGTGACACCCGCCCAAAGTGTGTTCCGTTGTCATGCTTTGATGAGCAAACAGAGCTAGCTGCAAATGTGCTCATGAATATTATGCAAGGGATAAGGCCTCTAGTTAGTGTTCTTAATCCCTTGCAGGCAGCTAGCTCGACCGGTGAAGCAGTTACTCCGCCCTTGGGAGCTGTGACAGCAGGTAAGTCTGTTGTGGTCGAAGGAAGTGTAGATTTGGGTAGAGCGAGCACCTTAAAATCAAAATCTCACCCAGCGACGATGGATATAGGGAGAAAGTCAACAAGTTTCTTTTCAGGAGGCTCTGTGAGGTCTGACAAGGTCCCTCTCTAACCCAACAACATCTGGGGCCAGAGGTTGTTTTGAGGAACTTGCTGCTCGGGATGGTCCATCTACCTCGGCTACAGTCCCGGCTTCCTTCACTATGATTCATGAGCACACACGACCGCATCCTAGCTACCCAACTTGTGGTATCCAGCCAGCTGCGCGAAGATGGAGCCAGTCTTCGTCCGTGAACTCAGACCATCCGGTAGCTAGGGAACCGAGGCTTCGATCATCGGGACGTTCTGAGAAGCGATCCATCTCCGGAACTCCGTCCCAGGAGCAGCAAGCGGCTAAAAAACAGAAAACCACTGCACAAGCCTTGGTGATGGACTTACTGTCGCAGAGTGCTTAGCTGATCGCAGCATCCTAGCAAGTGCGAGAGCAGCCTCTCGCAGACCCCTGGATGGTGCCGGGTCATTCCAGTCATCTGCACACACAGATGGGATGGTCCGAGAGTCGCTGATTCAGTCGGATGGTGTAAGGGACAAGGAAGAGGATTACCCTTCCCTTTCGGAAGAACATATGGTTGCGATGAAATTTATCAGCAAGCTGCGACAACAAGGGAGAAACTGCTGTCGTCTTTAGGCACAGACTTCGTGCGGAGGAAAGAGGAAGTTCTTTCCTTCCCGATTCAGTCTAGACAGGTGTCGCAGCCCTTTGGCCATGTTGACAATTCCATATTTAACCTCTCTAGTGTGAAGAAGAAACATTCCTTGGACCACATTTGGAAACCGTTCCTTGGACCACGTTCATTTAAAACGGTTGGAGAAGATTTTAGAGAGCTCCTTTGCGTTTAGATGAGCAGGCCAAGGATTTAGATATGTCCCTACCTGCTTCATTCAACATTCACTCGGATGTGATGGAATGTGCTATTTCATCTAGTAGAGCGAATCTGGACACGATGTCCTAAGCAGATCACCTTACCAGAGCTTCAGCACAACATCTCAATGGGAAGAAATTTGAGGATGTTTGTTCCTCGCTTAGAGTTCTTTGCAGGGCAGTCATGTATGCCACGTATAACTCTGCTCTGACAGTGCAGACAGATTTGGAGTTAATCAGATGTGATGCTGCCCTTGCGTCGTCATCACTTACAGATGTCAAGATGAAAAGCTCTCTCTGAGTCGCTCCGGTCTCCAGACATACTCTGTTTGACGACAAGCTTTCAACAGACTTCTAAGAAAGCTTCCAGTGCTCTGCTTTTGAAGTCAGCATCGCAACAACATGCTTCAGCAGACGGGGGTAAGTGAGAACGTTCTAAATCAAAATCATCTAAAGGGAACTCAAGAAATCCTCTTATAATTACTCCGGAGGTCGTCAGTACAACGACTCGGGAAGGGAGCGTAAGTCTGATCAGGATTATTGGTCAGACGCCCCTAGGATTTTGGGTTATTTCATGGATTAAAATTTGGCCGTTGATGAACATATCAAACATGTCTCTCGCAGTGCATTTTTTCATCTTAGAAATATTAGCAAAATTTGATCTTCCATTGATACGCAGACGTCACAACAGCTTGTCCACGCCTTTGTTACCAGTCGCCTTGACTACTGTAACTCTCTTCTGATTGGCTCTGAAACATCTATTCTTGAAAAGCTACAACACATCCAAAATTGTGCTGCACGGGTCATAACCAGAACTCAAAAGTACTGCCATATAACACCAGTACTCTCTGAGTTACACTGGCTACCCGTTAAGCAAAGAATTCAATTTAAAATTGTCATTTTGGTGTTTAAGTGTATCTCTGCACCATCCTACCTGTTCGATCTGCTTACCATCCACAAACCACCGAGGTCTCTTAGGTCATCAGGTCAACTCAATACAAGTTCAGCCTGTATCTAAATTTACTAGTGCTGGTGATAGGGCCTTTGCGGTTGCTGGCCCAAGGCTTTGGAATTCTCTTCCAATTGACATAAAAAATAGTAAATCACTTGAATCATTCAAATCAGGTACTAAAATCTATCTTTTTCGAAAGGCATTTCCTTCAGTGGTCTTTTAATTTTCGTCATAAACTGAGATTACCAGGTGCGTGGGTGTAACTGAGTCAGTGAGTATTGCCTCGTAACTCATCATGTTACACTCACATACTTGTTTTGGTAAAGTTGTAGTTTGTTTTGCTTTTTGTTTTTTTTTTATTTTGTTTTAATTCAATACCTTTTTTTTCTTTTAGGTTCTGTCGCTTATCGCCACGATATAGCCTCGGTTGCTGATGTGGCACCAATAAATGATAATAGTGATCAATGTATCTGTGAGAGAATGTATGTGTATGTGTGTATATGTATGTATGCAATTTTTGTATAGCCATTGAGCACTGTGTGTGGATTCTAGGCTTTCAAATTATTATTATTATTAAAATTATTATTATTTTTGGTGGGGAGCACTTAGTTTCTCCTCCTGTAAGCCTCGCAGGTCCTGCAGGTGATGGTCAAGACCTCTATTGCTTGCCAGTTGGCGGAAGGTTATCAAACTTCATGAGAAACTGGAGAGCAGTCACGGAAGATCAGCGGGTGATAAATGTAGTGTTGGAAGGCCTACGGCTATCATTCTGCAAAACCCCCACTAACAAGATGTCTGCGTTGGACAAATCTTCCGGCAGATCCTTTCAAAAGAGAGTCTCTCCTGGCGGAGATGCAGGCTCTCTTATTAAAGGAAGCAATAGAGGTTGTTGAGAATCAAAATTTTCAAGGTTTTTACAGTCACCTGTTTCTCGTACCGAAGCAAGACAGCTCGTACCGACCGGTAATAGATTTGAGCTGGATAAACAAGTTAATCGTGGCTCCAAAGTTCTATATGGAAACCACTCGGTCGGTAAGGGCAAGCATTCGAGGGACGACAATGCAGCAAGCATAGATCTAAAGAACACGTACTTTCATGTCCTGGTACATTTGGCATTCAGAAAGTACCTGCGGTTTGCCGTGCAAGGAAAGGTTTATCAGTTCAGAGCAATGTGCTTTGGTCTGAACCTGGCTCCTTGGGCTTTCACTTGAATAATGAACTCAGTAATGTCATACTTCTGAGCTCATTCATCTGTGGTAATGTCAGTTTACTTGGACGACATTCTTAAGAGATATGGCAACAGAATTATTCTTCAGAATGATGTTCAGAGTCTGTTACAATTGCTCCGACGTCTCGGCTTCAAAGTAAATGAGAAAAAGTTGGATCTAGCTCCGTCCAAGTCGTTCATTCACTTGGGAATGAGCTTCGAGACTCACAACAATCTGGTTCATCTGCCGTTACCCAGAACAAAATTAGTCAGTTGTTATGCTCGCTTTTGTCTGAACTCAGACGCAATAACAGCGAGGGAGTTTATGCGACTGATGGGGCTGTGCAGAGCGGCTGCGGTTCTTATTCTGATGGGCCGCTTGCACACACGTTCCCCTCCAGATGTTCTTTACTCAGAACTGGAGTGTGAAGATTCACTCAAAACCAGTATTGTTTTAATGGACCAAGTAAAACAAAAGGTTCAGATTTGGGCAGATCTTCAGTGGTTAACTCAAGGAGTTCACTTCAACTGCCGGATTCGGCTTTCACGATTATGATGGATGCGAGTCAGACGGGCTGGGGTGCATCCATAAGTCCTGCAGACTTGAAGTGCCAGGGTTTTTGGGACTCTCGGTTCCTGGAAAAACACATAAACATCAAGGAGATGATGTCAATCTGGTTAGCACTACAACATTGGATTCGTCAAATAGCGAATATCCATGTTCAGATTCTGTCGTACAACTGGACAGTAGTTGCTTATCTCAGGAAACAAAGCAGCATGCACTCAATTCCGTTATGCGTATTAACGGAGAAGATTCTCCTATTCGTTCTGATTCATCAGGTTCATCTCTCAGTCCATCACGTATCAGCAGACTCACTCTCACAGAAAGGTCTCCTGTTGCCATCGAAGTGGACTCTCAACAAGCGAATATTCAGACAGATTTGCTTCCAGTAGGATCGTCCCATGATAGATCTTTTTGCGACACACCTAAACAATCAGTTACTGACGTTCATGTCGCCATGCCCAGATCATTGAGTGTACGCATGGGACGGGATGATAGGATATGCATATCCTCCAGCTCCATTGATTCAGCAGATTCTGTTAAAGATCAAACAGTCACACTGCAAATTCTTGCCAGTAACACCTCTGTCGTCACAGAAACTATGGATCAATCTTCTCAGGTGTCTGTTATGGGACGTTCCCCGGAAGCTTCCTCCACGAGAGGACCTTCCATATCAGGGGAAGTCCCGTGCACTGCATCACAACCCAGAAGGTCTCAACCTTCACGTATTTCCAGTGTGCGGTCCTTCTTGCATGGGTAGCATTTTACAGGACGAGCAGTGGATGCAATTTCTAACTGTAGGAGGGCCTCCTTTTCGTTGAATTACGCAGCAAAGTGGAGGCTTTTCTTCTGTTGGTGTACGAATCAGTCTATCAACATATATGATCCGTCCGTTCCACAGATTGCCAATTTCTTGGTGTACCTGTTTGACAAACTCAAACTGCAGCATGTCACTATTAAGGGCTATAGGTCTATGTTATCAGACACTTATGCTCATCATGATAACTTGGCTATTGGATCAGATACTTCTTTATCCAAGCTAGTGACAAATTTTTCTGTTAATAGACCTAGAACCCTCAGATTAATTTCTAAGTGGAATTTGGCTTGGGTTCTGTTGAAGCTTCAAGAAGCTCCTTTTGAGCCGTTAGACGTAGAGTTCAAATTCTTGACCTATAAAACGGCATTTCTCTTAGCCTTTGCATCTGCTAGAAGAGTTAGTGAACTTCATGCATTATCTGTTGATAAATCTCATTACCATAGTGTGGGTAATACTATTTCCCTCACTACGGAAGTGGGGTTTCTGGCTCAGAATCAGATTCCTGATAAGCGGCCAGAGCCTATTATCATTAAGGCTTTACCATCCTCGGATAACTGAAGACCTTTGTTGTGTCCAGTCAGAGCTATGTGCATTTATAAACATCGATCGGATTTTATTAGAAAGGGAAGAAAACGTTTCTTTCTTTCTTTGATTCCTAACAGAAAAGATATTTCTGTTCATTCTGTCGCTAGATGGATTCAGTTGGCAATACGTATTGCCTACGAAAATCTATCTTCGGATCAGTGTCCTATCGACAAGATTTCAGCGCACGAGGTTAGAGCACTGTCCACTTCTTGGGTTTATTCTGACAGTATAGCCATTACTGATCTTATGAAGGCTGCTTACTGGACACAGCCCTCTTCATTTACCAAGTTTTACCTGAGAAATTTAGAGTCAATCTCCGGTTACCTTAGATCTTTGGGACCTCTTTCTGTTGCTCAGAATGCTGTCCATTAATGTTACATCTGTAAGGTCTTTAGGCAGTCTGCTCGAGCACTGATGCCATTCTGCTGCCCACTTCGTTCTCGGGAATTTTACCTCAGAAGTGGGGGGGGGGGGGGGGGGTCCCTTATGGTTATCTGGCTTTATAGTGACAAGCAAGGGAATATCTCCTCCAGTGACAATAGTCCTGTGTTGGTGCTGGGTAGTTTTAATGTGTAGCTCGGTGTGAAGCAATAACTATGTCTCATTTATGTACTGTTTTTAAAGTGTAGCTCACTGTGAAGCATTTGTATATGTTATGTGTCAAACGGCGTTAATATAAATCCTCGAACACTTTTAAATGAGTAGAAAGAGTCTCATTCTCTGGACTATCCTTATAAATTGGTTTCCTTCAACGAATTAGCATAATGGGTTATGCTGGCCTTACATCGAGAAATTATATATTATGTAATTCTCAATTACATTGTTGGTGTTATGCCTTTCTCTTTTCTCGTAAAAGAGAAAGACATATATAATTCCTTTTTCTTCTCCTGTTCTCCTGTTGGAGTTATCCTTTACTGAAGTAATTGAGAGATTGGATTTTCCTTTAAGACATAGGCCCTCCAGCCTTTTTACGATTCAGCTAGTCTGGCCCATTGGTTGTGGTTTAAAAATATGATAAATTTTAAGTAATTTGTATATTTTTTATACTTACCAATGGCTGATTATAACATTTAGCAGGCATTGTAGAAAGAATGATGGTTGTCACCAATTTTGGTACCTTCCTGGATACTGTGCATGTGCAGGTCACAAAAGTATGGAGGAACATCTAGGACTTATTTTTTTTGGTTTTGCATGTAAATTTTGCGGATCGGGGGCAAAATTTGTGTTTGACCCTGGATTAATTTGAGATAGCACCAGCTAGTCTGGGCCATTGGTAAGTATAAAAAATATACAAATTACTTAAACTTTATCATTTTGATGTGTATCCGTACCATGTATGGTACACATAAAGTCGGCATCCAGGGTGGCCCTCCGTCATTTGTCCATACTTTGTCTGTCTGTCCATCCATTTGTCTGTCTGTCCGCCTGACATCCATATCTATTTCTTTGACATTCGATAATTTGAAAAATATTGCTTGGATTGTCATGATACTTTATATTTGTGTACAGGTTACTGATGCGCCAATCATTATAGTTTTTAGTGTAAATCTGATAATTTGATCCTGAGATATTAACTCTTTATCCTTCAAATTGAGAATTCTTCCAATCCTTTTGGCATGAGATAACTCAAAAAATATCAATCCAATTGTCATGTTACTTTATATATATCTTCAGGTTACTTATGTGCCACATTGTATAGTTTTTGGTGTAAATATGATAATTTGATCGTGAGATATTAACCCTTTATCCTTCAAATTGAAAATTCCTCCAAAAATTGGTCCTGAGATAATAACAGCTTTCTACTAGTTGCGCATATGGGTACACATCTGACCATTTAATCGGCTGATTTTTATCCCCTGCCGACAAAGTCGGAAGGGGAATATTGAAATGGTGTTCGTTCTTTTGTCAGTCTGTCAGTCCATCAGTCCGTCCTTCCATCACTAACTTTGTCTGCTTAACTCGACGAAGTTTGTGTAGTTACAGCCCTTGGAAATAGCAAAATTTCCATCACAAAGTCTTGTACACTTAACTCCTCCTACATTTTTTATTGGATTTTTACAAAAATTGTCTGAAGTATCAGTATCAAGTGTTAGATGTGCATGTGGTCAGGAATTTTTGATGCAGTGAATCTTGCATGGTTATGGCCCTTGGAAATAACAAAATTTCCATCACAAAGGCTTGTCTGCTCAACTCCTCCTACATTTTTCATTGGATTTTTACAAAACTTGGTCTGAAGTATCAGAATCATGTGTAGATGTGCATCTAGTCAGGAATTTTCGATGTGATGAATTTTGCATAGTTACAGCACCTTGAAAGATTAAAATTTCCATCACAAAGGCTTGTCTGCTTAACTCCTACATTTTTTATTGGATTTTTATGAAACGTGGTCTGAAGTATCAGTATCAAGTGTAGATGTGTATGTGGTCAGGAATTTTCGATGCGACCAATTTTACCTGGTTACGGCCCTTGGTAATAGCAAAATTTCTGTCACAAATGCTTGTCCGCTTAACTCCTGCATTTTTCATTGCATGTTTATGAAACTTGGTGTGCAGTATTTATATGATGTGTACTTGCGCATATGAAAAGGAAGTTTTGATTCGAATAATTTTTCCTGAGTTATAACCCTTGTCGACTTGAATTTACCAAACTAGCAGGTTTTTTGGAAAATATCTTCTGTTCTGATTAAAGAAATTAAATGATTAATCCCCCCACTGACGATGTCAGGAGGGGGATATTGAAATGGTGTTTGTCCGTCTGTCAGTCCTTCCGTCAGTCACAAACTTTATCCGCTTTACTCCTTCTACAGTATTCAGTGGATTTTTTCCAAAACTAGGTCTGAAGTATCAGTATCAAGTGTAGGTTGTGTGGTTATGGCCCTTGGAGATAGCAAAATTTTCATCACAAAGGATTGTCTGCTTAACTCCACCTACAAGCACGGTTAGTAGTTGGATGGGTGAATATTTCAGCGACTGATTCATGCTCCCGCGTTGTGTCTGTGGGAAAGGCACTTAACCCCGATTGCCTGCATGGGGGCACGATGATGCTGTGTACTAAGGCGTACTGCACGTCGAATGTGCACATGTTTTCATCCAATCTAACCCTGCCTGTGCCACGTTGCAGAGTTCAGAGTTACAATGTCATCGTTGCTCGATGTTCTCTCTGGGTCTCTGACATGATATGACCCTGGCTGTTAATGTGTCGTTGAACCCTAATAAAAAAGCTAACAAAAGCAAACTCCACCTACATTTTTTATTGTTTATTTAGGAAACTTGGTGTGTGGTATGAGTATGATGTGTACATGTGCATATGGAAAGGAAGTTTTGATGCGAATATTTTTACCAGAGTTATAGCCCTTTTCGACTTTGAATTTATCAAAATTGCTGGTTTTTGGAAGATATCATCAGTTGCAATTAAAGAAATTAAATGATATTTGGTCAGTGACACTATTGGGTATGAATTCATGTCAAGGCGATAATGAGATTATTCCTATCATACCATAAAAGTCTACAGGGGATATGGATGTCATTAGATTGTCTTGACAATTGTGAATCGGCCGTTTCCTCTTTGTAATTATAGCCCAAAAGTAAAATAAAAGCATGTTTGACAAACATTAAAGTTGCAAACCTGATTGAAATATTTTTTGCACCTGACATGCTATGACACTGTCTGTTGAAAGCACCACTAAACATCAATATTTAAGCTAACTATTTTTGTAGGCTCATCTGGAGAAGAAAGAAAACTTTGTCAGATGTTTTGATTGTAAATGATATTTTCTCAAAAACCTCTGACCTAATTTTCAACAAACTTTTGTATGTTTGTTCCCAACTAATAATAGAGACAGGTTCATTCACTTTAAGTTACTATGCCCATTTGTATCTCCAAAAGACGCAAAACTATCCCCAATCACTTTACACACCTTACCGACTGTATTACTTGCCTTATCAACACAAAATTTTATATGCAGGTTCAGTATGACATCTTGATGCAAGTTATTGAGTTTCATCTGAAGGTCAAAACATATTTGAGGTATTGGATTTTGCCCTGTTTCAAGAGAAATGGTCACAACATGTATTCTGTTCATTATTTAGTAGTAATTCCTTTGGTACACCCTATAACCTCTATCCCTCTTCTATAAGTGTGAAATTTCAGATTCTGGTTCAGGGGTGCATCTAGATGCAAGGTATTGAGTTTCACTAACAAGGTTTGAGAAGCATGGTCACAAGAGGCATCTGGGATTTTGACGTTAAATGCTTTGTCATACCTTGCAGCCCACATCCCACATGTCATCATTTTGAAACATCTTATGTTTGTTTGACAAGTCATCCAGATAAAAGCAATTGACATTTGCTGCATACAAGACAAATGGAGGCCATCTTGGTTTTTTGTACAATTATTCAACTCTTGGTCCTCCCAATAGCCTCTGTCCCTTTTTCCAGGGTTCATAGAGCGTATGGAAAGTCTTGGAAAACAGTAAATTGATTTTCCAGGCCCTGGAAAAGTATAGAAAATTGGGGTGGGTTTTAGAAAAGTTATGGAAAACGAACAGGTAATTTTAACGTGGGTATTTCTCCTGTCTAATGTGACCATTCAAAAATATTTGTACTCCCAATTTTTAGGAATCTAAGAATCCTATATAAATCAATGGTGTTTGGGGCTTCTTAACCCTTAAAGTTCTGGTGGTTTGTATACATTTTTATGACAATTTGATCGAGTACATCTGGTGGCCTTGCCATTGTTTCTAGGCAAGTCTTGTCTAGAAAAAACTGCTAAGGTACTTAGAATGTAACTTAAAATTTTACCTAAAGCCTCAATGTTTGAGCCTCAGTTTTATTGCATTACAAAGACCAAAGTTGGAATTGAGCCCTTTAAAGTTAAGAGTTGTCAAGGAGTGGTGGAGTTACATTTAACATTTGGGATTATGGAACTTTGATGTCAGGGGTATGGAAAACTTATGGAAAACCAAATTAACCAGTCCGTATATCTGATCCCTGCCTTTCTAATCAGAGCAAAATTTTATATGCTTGTTCCAGTGACCTGTTGAAGTGATCTATGAAGTTTCATTGCCAAAACTACAAAGTCATGGGTGCCTATGCAGGACCTAATTTCCATTCATTTTTGCAAGAATCTGAATGAGAATCCCTTCTTATACATCACCACGTGATGCCCTGCAATTTACGATAATCTTTACGAAAATCAGAGTCTGAACTCTCGTGAAACTTTAAGCCCTACATGTGGCTGTCAAATCTTAGTGTTGAATTCTTATGCATACCCTTGATCCATGATCTTGAAACACGCATGTTTGTTTTTGTATTGCATCGAGATGTAAGTTATTGAGTTTTATTGGATTTCCAACAGCTTTCCATTTCTCCTGAGAAGAGTGTATATAAGTGAAAATCATGCTTCATGGAGAATGAAGAGGATGCCATATCAGACAAGAAATTGAACTTTTAAGGAATTTTTGGAGAGACAATGAAGAAACACTTTCAATTATGAGTTACATGAAAACAGTCATAAGAATCTTCAAAAATATTCTTAAGAGTGTTGTTCCTAATGCCAACTATTCTGTATTCAGACAAACTGTTGGAAAGGATTTTGAGATTCCATTCCAACAATTTATTCTGCAACAAGAACTTATTTCCCCAATACAAATAACGTCTAGACCAAATACAAATCTGTTCTGAGGCTAGCAACTGCATGTGCAATCATTCAAACGTTCTTTTCTTGCAGTTTTTGATAAAAGTAATTAAATGATAAATAAATCATCAACGTTATAAAATACGTTAAACTAGATCATATTTTTAGCTCATCTACATCTGTAAGATGTGGTGAGCTATTGTGATAACCTCGGGCATCAGCGTCGGCGTCCGGCGTGTCCATTATTGTAAGATTTAATGTTAAGGTTAATTTCTCAAACATCAGTGGGCTCAGGTCTTTGATATTGCATATGTAGGTTGTATGGGACTATCAGAACAGTATTTAACCCTGATACTACGACTTTTTTCCAAATTTCACCTAAAATTTTCTGCCAAAAGTTGTTGTAAGAATTTGCGTTTAGGTGTTGTAAGAATTTGTGTTAAAGTCAGCTTTTGTGCAGATTGTGCTGCTTTAACTTCTCATTACTGTTGATTTTCATATTTCAATAACAACTGTAGGTATTAACCCTACTGTATGCAGAAATTTAACAAAAATTTTCTTTTTTTTCACTCAAAATTTTCATGTTTTTCTCGGACTTAGTAAATTTTAAGTTGTAAAACTTTGTGTTTAGGTGAGTTGTGTTTCTATGTGTCTTTCCAAGCGATTAATATTCTACACTTGGGTTACTGAACTCCATTGCAGTAATATTTAACCCTCATTACATGCATATTTGAGGAATTTGAGGCTGATTTTCTGCCAAAACTTGTTGTAAGAATTAGCGTTTAGGTGTTGTAAGAATTTGCGTTAAAGTCAGCTTTTGTGCAGATTGTGGTGCCTTCATCTCTCATTACGGTTTATTTTCTCATTTCAATAACAACTGTAGGTATTAACCCTACTGTATGCAGAAATTTAACTGATTTCTTTTCTTTTTTTCAATCACAATGTTCACGTTTTTGTCTGACTTACTCAATTTTAAGTTCTAAAAGTTTGTGTTAAGGTGAGGTGTTAAGGTGAGTTCTGTTTCTATGTGTCTTTCCAGGCAATTGATATTGTACGCATGGGTTACTAAACTACATTGCGGTAACGTTGCGCCCTTATTACATGCATATTTGAGGAATTTGAGGGGGATTTTTGGGACTTATATTCACTTTCTTTAAAAAAAAAATTTTTTAACTTTTTTTTTTTATTATTTAATACTTTCTCATACTTGTTACTAGTAACATTAAGGCTTATTTTAGTTGTTGATGTGATGTATTTTTGTTGGGACTTATAGTCACTTTCTTGAACGAATGTTTTTCCGCAACTCTTCTTTAACCAATGAATGTACTTCAGTTACAATTTCAGTGATTTATGAAAGCCTTTCCTAATTCTTATTTATGATTTAATATCTGGCCTCACGATTCATATTCTTAATCATAAACATTTCTAAAAGAAAAAAATGCTTTTATATCCAATGATTCTATGTTGAATTGATATATAATAAATGCAGAAATATAGACTTTCCAAAGCCATCACATAAACCACATTAATCATTTGATGCCTAGTTAATGATTTATATTAACTAAATATTAGGCATGTTACATTGGAACGACATTATCAAGCGCGAATGTACGTGAGCATTGGGATGTAACATCCCTCTTGTTATACTATAAACCAATGGCCCAGACTGGCTAGTGCAAACTCAAAGTCATCGAGGGCAAACGCAAATCTTGAAAACCCCCTTCCCCCCCCCCACCCCAAATACCCAAAATTTGCTTGCAAAACCGAAAATTAAAAGTCCTATCTGGTCCTCCATACTTTTACTCTCCGTGAATGCGTGGCCGTCAGGAAGTGACCGGAATTGGCGCCAACATCATTCTCTGTTTGGCCCTAAAGTCAGCAACAATGAACTGACATCTGTGCTTTAAAATCTCCCTTTTTGAGGATGCCAGACACAAATCAATGCAAGAATTGGTGGATCCAAGGCTCTTTTTGGATGTTGGAAGTGTTCAACGATGGGTTTTGATGTTCAGGGTTGTAACTTTATAATAATTATGAATTTATTTTATGTTTCCCAATTTCGGGACATATGACTGACGTCATCATTTTTGATAACGATTATTCCACTGTTTGTTAAGAATTCCTTCCCTATCCTTCCATGAACCCTTCCTGTTAAACTCTTAAGCTTTTGGGCTATTTTTTATTAAATTTCTTGAGACTTTAACATGTATTACAGAATATTTATTCTGTCTTTCCCCATGGTTACGTCCTCACCCAAGAGGTGTTAGGTCGTTTAGGCTTGCATCTTCTATCCGATGTATCGTTTTTTCTTCGTTTGAAGATCTAGCATTGCATCTGGTAGCATTTAAATTGGTTTCTGACTTTGGGACTTTTTAGCTCACCTGACTGAAAGTCAGGGTGAGCTTTTCTTATCACTCTTCATCCGTCGTCTGTCGTCCGTTGTCCTGCATGAAGGTGGTGTTTGAGCCTCTTTCTCCTAAACCACTGACCACATTTTAATTAAATTTCATGTAAGTAGTGATTATATAGGGGTATTTTGATTTTTATCCAAAATAGGTTTCGGCTCATATTGAGCAGAGAAAAAATGGCCAAATTTTTTGAAAATCATCTTCTAATGAACCACCAGTAGCAGAGACTTGATATGTGGTATACAGAGTCCTTTTGAGGTTTAGAATCAAGTTTGTTCAAGAGAAGTTTGTCAGGCATTATTTGCCTTCGTTATGGGAGGGGCAAAAATTTTGGCCACGCCTAAAATTTCTATTTTCAGAACTGTCAGGTCGATTTGAACCAAATTTGATATGAGATGATAATGGGTCATAAGTAGTTGATTTATGCAAAAAAAAAATTTCTCATTGCCCCATGGGAACCTCGGAAGCTAAAAATAGGAAAAACCTTAAAACTGCCGTATCTCCAAAACTACACGGCACAGAGAATTCTTATTTTGTATAAAGCTTACTTTTATCCAGTAGAATAGAATGGTTAAAAAAAATCCCTATCGGTTTGATCACAAGGTACTTTTTTCAGGACTTTGAAAAAGTGCTGAGTCAGCACTTTTTAACACTGTAGGCAATGGGAAAAAGATTAAAAAATCTTCTTCTCCAGATCCAGCAGGCAGAATCTTTTGATATTTGGTATGCAACATTGTAGGATGGATCTGATTCAAGTTTGTTCAAATCGGCCCCCTGGGTTCATATTTGGGTTCAGTATAGGAGCCCGATTTCGAACTTAGTGCATTTCAGGGAAATTTCTTAAAAAATCTTCTTCTCCAGATCCAGCAGGCAGAATCTTTTGATATTTGGTATGCAACATTGTGGGGTGGATCTGATTCAAGTTTGTTCAAAATGGCTCCCTGGATTTATATTTGGGCTCACTATAGAAGCCCGAATTCGAACTTAGTGCATTTCAGGCAAATTTCTTCCAAAATCTTCTTCTCCAGATCCAGCAGGCAGAATCTTTTGATATTTGGCATGCAACATTGTGGGGTGGATCTGATTCAAGGTTGTTCAACTCGGCCCCCTGGGTTTATATTTGGGCTCAGTATAGAAGCTCGAGTTCGAACTTAGTGCATTTCAGACAAATTTCTTCAAAAATCATCTTCTCCAGATCCAGCAGGCAGAATCTTTTGATATTTGGTATGCAACATTGTAGGGTGGATCTGATTCAAGTTTGTTCAAATTGGCCCCCTGGGTTCATATTTGGGCTCAGTATAGGAGCCCGATTTCGAACTTAGTGCATTTCAGGCAAATTTCTTAAAAAATCTTCTTCTCTAGATCTAGCAAGCAGAATCTTTTGATATTTGGCATGCAACATTGTGGGGTGGATCTGATTCAAGTTTGTTCAAATCGGCCCCCTGGGTTTATATTTGGGCTGAGTATAGAAGCTCGAATTCAAACTTAGTGCATTTCAGGCAAATTTCTTAAAAAATCTTCTTCTCCAGATCCAGCAGGCAGAATCTTTTGATATTTGGTATGCAACATTGTGGGGTGGATCTGATTCAAGTTTGTTCAAATCGGCCCCCCCTGGATTCATATTTGGGCTCACTATAGAAGCTCAAATTCGAACTTAATGCATTTCAGGCAAATTTCTTAAAAAATCTTCTTCTCCAGATCCAGCAGGCAGAATCTTTTGATATTTGGTATGCAACATTGTGGGGTGGATCTGATTCAAGTTTGTTCAAATCGGCCCCCTGGGTTTATATTTGGGCTCAGTTTAGAAGGTCGAATTCGAACTTAGTGCATTTCAGGCAAATTCCTTAAAAAATCTTCTTCTCAAGATCGAGCTGGCAGAATCTTTTGATATTTGGTATATAACCTTGTGGTGCAGATCTGATTCAAGTTTGTTCAAATCGGCCCCCTGGATTCATATTTGGGCTCACTATAAAAGCTTGAATTTAAACTTAGTGCATTTCAGGCAAATTTCTTAAAAAATCTTCTTCTCCAGATTCAGCAAGCAGAATCTTTTGATATTTGGTATGCAACATTGTGGGGTGGATCTGATTCAAGTTTGTTCAAATCGCCTCCCTGGATTTATATTTGAGCTCACTATAGAAGCCCGAATTCAAACTTAGTGCATTTCAGACAAATTTCTAAAAAACCTTCTTCTCCAGATCCAGCAGGCAAAATCTTTTGATATTTGGTATGCAACATTGTGGGGTGGATCTGATTCAAGTTTGTTCAAATCGGCCCCCTGGGTTTATATTTGGGCTGAGTATAGAAGCTTGAATTCAAACTTAGTGCATTTCAGGCAAATTTCTTCAAAAATCTTCTTCTCCAGATCCAGCAGGCAGAATCTTTTGATATTTGGTATGCTACATTGAGGAGTGGATGTGATTCAAGTTTGTTCAAATCGGCCCCCTGGATTCATATTTGGGCTCACTATAGAAGCTCAAATTCGAACTTGGTGCATTTCAGGCAAATTTCTTTGAAAATCTCAAGATCCAGCATGCAGAATCTTTTGATATTGGGTAAGCACCAAGCTTAGGGGGGTGAAATTCAAGTTTGTTCAAGCCAAGTCCCTGGGTTCATATTTGGGCTCACTGTGGTAGCCCGAATTATAACTTAGTTCAAAATGAGGAACTTTCTTTAAAAATCTTCTTCAGATCCAGCAGTTGGAATGTTTTGATATTTGATATGCAGCATCCATAGGGGGGTGAGATTCAAGTTTGTGCAAATCATGTCCCTAGGTCCATATTTGGGCTCACTGTGGGAGCTTGAATTCTAACTTAGTTCAAAATGAGGAATTTTCTTTAAAAATCTTCTTCTTCAGATCCAGCAGTCGGAATGTTTTGATATTTGGTATGCAGCATCCTTAGCGGGGTGAGATTCAAGATTGTTAAAGCCAAGTCCCTTGGTTTATATATGGGCTCCCTGTGGGAGCCCGAATTATAACTTAGTTCAATATGAGGAATATTCTTTAAAAATCTTCTTTTTTTTTAGATCCACTGGTCAGAATCTTTGGATATTTGGTAAAAGCTTTTCTTAGGAGGAGCAGATGCAACTTGTTGAAATCAATTCTCTGGGTTGATATTTAGGCTACCATGTCAGGTGAGTGCCCTCAGGCCCCTTGGGGCCTCTTGTTTGTGTGCCTGATGTCTTTTTTCTGTTTTTTTTCTCTGATGTTGTTTACTTTGACAACGTCCTCATATATAAGTAGTATTTTATATTCTATTACTGTAGAATTACTGTAGGATACATGGATTATTATTCTGGTAGTGTAGCTCAATAAATTTGGATTTTTTCCACACTTATGCTCTATCGGGATGCCTTTGGGCTCTTAATGTTCCCTTTGGGAACTTAGGCGTTTTTTTCTAAAAAAAAATTTCCAAAAAATATTTTGAATTTAATTTTGATTGCTATTATTCATGTATCTTAATTATATATTTTGTTGTGGAGTTTGGAGGTCTGATATCGACTTTAGTCGATGCACTCCTGCAGACTCTTGTCATTCTTGTGTTCACTGGGATGACTAATGTTGGAGACGGGTGTCACGGTAAGTTGTTGGCAGTGAGGTTCTGCGGCCAGGCCTCTCACCGCATTATAATTCATTTTTTCAGTTTCTATTTCAGAGGAACATGAACATAGTGATGATATTGTGACACCCATCCAAGTGTGCTACCGTCGTCAAGCAAATAGAACTAGCCACAGTGCCCATGATATGCAAGGGATAAGGCATCTAGTTAGTGTTCTTAATCTCTTGCAAGCAGCTGACTCGACAGGTGAAGCAGTTACTTTGTCCGTGGGAGCCGTGACACCGCGTAAGTCTGTTGCGGTCGAAGGAAGTGTACATGTGGGTAGAGCGAGCACTTGAATATAAATAAGCTCACCCATCGACGACGGAAATAGGGAGGAAGTCAGCAAGTTTCTTGTACTCTTCGAGGTCTAATAGACCGCAAGCGGGAGATGCCCCTCTCTAACCTAACAACATTTGGGGCCAAATGAGAAACTTGCATGTGCCGGAGCATATGTTCGCCCACCGTTCGGGATGTTCTGTCTAGTCTGCAGCCGGGGTCAGCTTCATTCATGGCTTCCTCCACTTCGTTTAACAAGCCAAAATGAAGTTTTCGGATTGGAAACTTGCACGAGACGGAGGATACATCTGCCCACCGCTCTGGACGCTTTGGCTAGTCTGCAGCCGGGGTTGGCTTCAGTCACAGCTTCTTCTGCTACGTTATTAATGCACACTCAGCCGCAAGGTAGCTACCCGACTTAGATAACCAGTCAGCTGCGTGAAAATGGAGCCTTTCTTCGCCCTTGAAGTTGAACCATCCGATAGCTAGTGATCCAAGGCCTCGATCAACGGGACACTCGGAGAAGAGATCTATCTCCGGATCTTCATCCCAGGAGCAGCTAGCTGTAGGAAAAACAGAAGATCGCTGCTCCTCAAGCCTCGGGAATGGACTTGATGTCGCAGTAGCGCAGCTATTAGCAGCATCCCAGCTAATGCATGAGCAGCCTCCCGCAGACTCCAGTGTTGAGCTGTCGGATGGTGCTTTGTTCGGTCTGGTCAATTGTGCATGTAATAGAATACAAATTACTTTAAATTTATCATATTCACAGAACTCGCCAACCAACCTTTATTATTTTTATAATTTTTGCCTCTAAAGCATAGTTTGTGATCTCTCATTGGAACCAGCTTGACGATGGGGTCTTAAGCTATGTTTTTGAGGTAACAAATTAAAACCGTTAGTTCTTCAGGAAACTTTTGTAAAAGTTGGCCCCAGTTGTGTTATGTAAAGATTTTTAATGAAATAAATGGCTTCAGGAATGGAGAAGATTAATTTTTTGTATCTTCCAAAACAAACTCACGATGTTATGATGCCACATCGACTTCTGCTATTAATTGTTTATTAGAGGTATTGTAGATGATATATACATAATGGGTTCCTTGATGATGATTATGTGTTAAAACTGGTTTATGAATCCTGATAGTGGAGTGGCTGTTTGGTCAGAGCATTGAACTTCAAATTGAAAGCTCTTTGATTCAGTCCTGACTAGCGGTAACTGAATTGTGTCCTTGGGTTAGACACTTAATCCTGATTGTCCTAATAGGGGCGAGGTGTCACATGCCGATGGTGCACTTGCCTTCAACCGCCACTAACTCTGTTCATTCAGAGTGAGTAAGTTCAAGAGTCTGACAGTTGTTCACTGCTACTCAATAATTCTCTGTTGATACTCTAGTTTCCTTCACCCATAAAACAGTCTGCCATGATGTGACCATGTCTATAGAAAGTGTTGTTAAACCCCAATGAACAAACAAACAAACATAATATGCTAGTTCTCATTTTCGATAGTGAACCCATAAAACTAAAGGCACTGTAGAGCCTGTTGATCATATCAGTGCTAATTGTTCACATGATATGAGAAACTTGTATGTGGGAGGAAGTTGATATAATAATAAAAGAATTCATAAGAAATTTTTGTTTGTAGGCGAGCATTGTTGCTCAGACAAAAATCATTTATCAAGAAAATGAACTTATACAGTTGATTCATGAACATTTGATATCAAGAGGTGAGTACATTTATTGTTAGTTCATGTTCTTTCACAGAAGTTATTCTCTTTAGCATGTCTCCAGCCCTTTATTTTCTTCCACCTCCTCCTATGTAGAGATGAACCAATACCACTGTTATAATTTTTTGCCGATACCGATATCTACCTTTCTAAATATTGGCTGATACTGCACAGACTTGGAAATAAGCACATGTGAAGGCATGTGACTGTTTCCTAGGCACTGATAACTAAGACCTTTTGTTGCAGGTCACATCAAAGAAAAATATTGAGAATAATACATACCGCCAAGTTTAGTGGAAAATTTTTTTATGCAATAATGAACTATTTATAAAATACATGTGCTGATGTCCATTGTAAACAGAATGTTTCTAGGAATTGTAAAACATAACAGTGAAGGGAAACTGAAACCAGCTTTTTAAAACAGACTGTAATTCCAGAAACTACTACTGATAAGACGAAACTGAAAATACATGTACATGATGTTGGGTCGTGTTCTTAAATTAAAAATAAACAACTAAGATTAGTGAAGTGACCAATGTTTTGTTTATTGTTTTGAGCTTTAAGTTGTGTCACTTGGTATTGATATTGATTATCACGCAACCTTCTGACATCAGTTTACTTGATGAATACTTTCATTAGAGAATCAGCTCATTGTCAAGAATAAGTTATGTTGTTTAATCAAAACAGATGCTCATTTGCATTGCACTGAAGTAACAATATATGTGCCGGCTGCTGATTTGCTGCGTTTCTCTTGCAGGCATGTTCTCTGCCTACTTTTTGACAGATGACCAAAGTGACAAGTGATGTATACATTGTGCATGAATACAAATAATTTTCTTTTCTTGACATTCGAAATGGGTGATAAGGAATAAGGAGAACAACACTAAAGAATGATTTATTTGAATAAAATATCACTGACTGTGCTGCAGTTCTATCAAGAATAGTATTTAAAAACATAAAAGATCAAAACATTTATACTTTTTTTATAAGCCCGTCATTTTATTACGGATGTGTTATGTTATGACATTGTCTGTCTGTCTGTCTGTCTGTCTGTCCATCTGTGTGTCTGTTCGTAAACAATTTTTGTGTCGCTCACTCCTCCAAAGGTTTACGTGCTATATTGTTCAAACTTTACAAACATGTTGATCAGTAATTGCCGTTGTGCATGTGACAAAAGCAGGTAACTCTGTTTTGTATTTCCAGAGTTATGCCCCCCCCCCCCTTTAGTACTTGAAACATCACAGTATTGTGTTGCCTACTCCTTCAACATTTTACATGCTATATTGTTCAAACTTTGCACACATGGAGATCACCAATGGCTGTTGTGCATGTGAAAAGAGCAGGTAACTCCATTTTGTATTTCCAGAATTATGCCATTTTAGTACTTAAAACATTACAGTATTGTGTCACCTACTCCTTCAACATTTTACATGCTATATTGTTCAAACTTTGCTCACATGTTGATCAACAATTGCTGTTGTGCATGTGACAAGAGCAGGTAATTCTGTTTTGTATTTCCAGAGATATGTCCCCCCTTTTAGTATTTAAAACATTACAGTATTGTGGCGCCTTCTCCTTCAACATTTTACATGCTATATTGTTCAAACTTTGCACGCATAGTGATCACCATCCGCCATTGTGTATGTGACAAGAGCAGGTAACTCCATTTTGTATTTCCAGAGTTATGCCCTTTTTTAGTACTTGAAACATCACTGTATTGTGTCGCCTACTCCTTCAACATTTTACATGCCATATTGTTCAAACTTTGCACACATAGTGATCACTATTTGCCGTTGTGCATGTGACAAGAGCAGGTACCTCTATTTTGTATTTCCTGAGTTATGCCCCTTTTAGTACTTAAAACATTACAGTATTGTGTCACCTTCTCCTTCAACATTTTACACGCTATATTGTTCAAACTTTGCACACATGTTGATCACCAATTGCCATTGTGTATGTGACAAGAGCAGGCAACTCTGTTTTCTATTTCCAGATTTATGCCTCCTTTTAGTACTTGAAACATTTCACTATTGTGTCACCTATTCAATCAACATTTTACTTGCTTTATTGTTCAAACTTTGCACCCATGTTGGTCATCAATTGTCGTTGTGCATGTGACAGGAGCAGATAACTCCATTTTATTTTTAAACGACTAGAATCCTCGCCAGTTATAGCTGTTATGATCCTCAAAATGTCCTTTTCCTTGGCGCTACCTATCGTCAATCATTATCAATGAAGTTAACTTGTCAATGAATGGACGCTACCATTGTAAATAGCAAGGAGAATCTTCTACACCTGAAAATTGTTTGCATTTCCATTCTGCATACTAAAATTTCACAAAAACAACAATGTGTGCACACAAGCATACAATTTGAAACCCTTTACCCCAGACAGGGCAGTTGAATGGGCAATGATTGGAGGGGGGGGGGGGGGGGGGGGGCTGACATAGTTGAGTCAACAAAAATTTCAAACTTTACCCCAGATAAACTTGTGCATGTTCCAGTTTTGACGGGTGTTTGTTGCCCCGCAAGGCGGTGCTCTTGTTCTGAAAATTTGATAATAGAACAATAAGGACTGACAAAAATTTTACGAATATTTTGGCACCAAATTGTTAAAAAAACATCAGCAGTGATATAGGCTGGGAAACCTTTTGTCATTACCGATATGTTGCCAATAACCAGCTTATCACAGATACCGATAGCTGATACTGTTTATCAGCTGATCTCTAGTCCCATTCCTCATTTGGATTAGTATCTCAAGAACTATCAGAGGTATCTCAACAAAAATTTGCTTGGAATACAGATTTTTACATTGTTTTTGAACACCACAAGTTTTACATCACCTTTACACAAGCTTCCGAGTTGTGGTGCTCTTTGTACATTAAGATATATTTATGCCTCTGCCAATTTGATGAAGGAGCATTAAATGTTACCCTTGTCTGCCCTTCCATCTGTACGCACATCCATCCAAATATGGTTTCCGGTTGATAACTTTAGTTTGACTGAACGAAATGAAACAAATGTTTCTATACATAGGTTTATAACCACATAATACATGTTGGGATTGATAGGTGGCTTGGTCCAATATTTTTTGGCACTTTTTCCAACTTCGAAGATCATAAAGTGGGAGCATTAGTGTCCCATGGATACATTCGGTGGCCTGCTATATTGGTGCTATGGTTTAATGGAGATAAGATATTTTTTAAGTCAATATCAACAAAGATAAATAACTAGAAACTCATGCTTGACAGTGGGGGGAGAGGAGCATAGCCATCCTTGGCATTGCACTTGTTTCTTCTTAATTTTGCTTCTGAATTTAAGATTTTAAGGTTGTGATAGTTGTAATTTGTTAACCCTTTTCTTAACATGACCAGAGACAACAATTGCAAAATAATTTCTTGAATAATTAAAAATTTCCAATATTTTTCTCCAAAACATTGATTATAGACCCTCATTTCAACAAGCTTGTTCCATTCAATGACTGAGGGTCATAGCTTTGTTGTTGAGGCAAAGAATCAAAAAATTATAAAACTTGAATGGCGATTTTTGTAAATAGCACTGGCTGGGATTGACCATTATAAAGTTGAATCCTATTAATTGAATAGTCACTTTGCTCATGAAGCTCTGTCAAATAAGATACAATAAATTTAATGTCTGTATTAAATGTACTGAGGCCAAAAAAGTTTATAAACAAGGGGAATTTGGTGATCGTCAGAGTAATTTCTCTTCATATTACAACACTTTTTATTCAGTTAACAGGAGTTTACTCTGTAATCTGTATACAATTAATTAACAGCTCAAATTTGTACTGAAGGCTTGGTGAGGGGCATAGCCACCCTTGGCTAGTGTTTGGAAGTTTTCTTCAATTAACATGGTTATTCAGTTAAGAGTTATCCAATTAATAGAGCCCCACTGCATCAGGTAAAGGGTAAATAAACTATAATAAATCCTTAGCTATAACTAAATACTAGTTGCCCCATTAGTGCTAATATTTGAGAAAAACTGGTAAAATTTAAAATTTCTGCTGTTGATAGATGAAAAAAGTTTGTAGAATGGTGATGTCTTCCATTCATATGTTGATGCCATGTGGTTTACAGCTCTGTGACTGATGACTACCAAAATATAGTTAGGGCTCTTTCGACGTTCGGCGGAAGCCCTATAGTAATCACTCTGTCCATCTGTCCATCAGCATTTTCCCATGTCGTATGGCAACTCAAGTTTCCTTTGATCAATTCTCATAATATTTATACACAGTATTGAAATTGATCAAACGAAGCGCCCTATCATTTTTTTTTTTTTTTAATTTTTTTGGTGAGGGGGGGGGGGGGGGGGGAGGTCAGATTCATGTTTGTTCAAATCGAGTCCCTGGGTTTACATTTGGGCCCCCTATGCCCAAATTTTTAACTTAGTGCAATATGAGAAAATTTCGTTCAAATGCTTTTTCAGATCCCCCAGTCAGAATCTAAGTTCTGTGTCAGCGGTTCATTCTTCACTTAGGTATAAGTGAATCTTGTAAAGGAACTGCGACTACAGACCTTTGGTTTATCATGTCAGATCATCAACACCTCATTGTCACAGCTTTGTCCAAGTTGCTACTGATGCCATTAAACTCATTAAAACAACTGGCCATCACCAGTAGAGGCAATCCAAACTAGGTTATGTCTGACAAATTATTTTCATACTCAGTAGATGTTGATTGCTTTTATTATTCCCCCACGATTTCTCCGTGAAGGGGACTATTGGATTGCACTCCTTCTGTCTGTCTGTCCATCCATCCATCTGCCCATCCATCTGTCCATCCATCCATCCCTCCCTCCGTCTGTCTCCTGTTTCCACCTGTATCTCAGAGATGCTTGGTACTTTTGTTTCAAATTTTCAGATTTGATGGGGCATTAGTAAAAATTGATGCACGTCAATTTTTTTCCGTAAAAAATTTAAGATGGCCATCTGGTGGCCATTTTTGTTTGAAATTGCTTATAATTTGTTATATGCTCAGAACTTCTGAACGACATTTCCGATTTCAGTAATTTTTGGCTCACCAACGTTAGTTGTGTGAGCCTATGGCATAGCCCTCATGTCGGCGTCGGCGTCCGCTCTCAAATATTTTGAACTTTTGTGTACAGGTTTTGATTTTTTGGCTTTTCAAATTTTTTTTTAGTTTCAGCATATTGCTACAGTGGTTCACTATAACATTTAACTCTTTTCCAGGGTATTTTGTCGTAATTTTAACCCTTTGAATCAAATTTTAGACTTATTTTGATGTTTGCGTGCAGGTTTTGATGTTTTTTTTTTCCTTTCTTTCAAGTGGAGATTTACCTTGCAGCATATGTCCATGCTTTCTATTGTATGTAAACATGCATCTTAGGGCTATGTTTGTATTATTTAACCCTTTTCCTGCTGAATTACTTCAATTTTGGACTTTTATGTACAGCTTTTGGACTTAGGCTTACAGCTTCTTACTTTTATGTACAGGTTGTGATAAAAAAAAAAACAATTTCAAGTGATGTTGACCTCACTGCATATTGCAGTGGTGGTTATTATAACATTGATATCTTTCCAGTGCATTTTAAAATTTTTTTTAACCCCTTGAATAGATTTTTAGACTTATTTTGACGTTTGCGTGCAGGTTTTCATGGGTTTTTTTTTTTTCCTTTCTTCCAAGTGTAGAGTTTCTGCATATTGCTATGGTGGTTCACTATAACATTTAACTCATTTCCAGGGTATTTTGTCTTAATTTTAACCCTTTGAATCAAATTTTAGACTTATTTTGATGTTTGCGTGCAGGTTTTGATGTTTTTTTTTTCCTTTCTTCCAAGTGGAAATTTACCTTGCAGCATATGTCCATGCTTTCTATTGTATGTATACATGCATCTTAGGGCTATGTTTGTATTATTTAACCCTTTTCCTGCTGAATTACTTCAATTTTGGAATTTTATGTACAGCTTTTGGACTTAGGCTTACAGCTTCTTACTTTTATGTACAGGTTGTGATAAAAAAAAAACAATTTCAAGTGATGTTGACCTCACTGCATATTGCAGTGGTGGTTATTATAACATTGATATCTTTCCAGTGCATTTTTAAAATTTTTTTAACCCTATGAATAGATTTTCAGACTTATTTTGACGTTTGTGTGCAGGTTTTCATGGGTTTTTTTTTTTCCTTTCTTCCAAGTGTAGAGTTTCTGCATATTGCTATGGTGGTTCGCTATAACATTTAACTCTTTTCCAGGGTATTTTGTCTTAATTTTAACCCTTTGAATCAAATTTTAGACTTATTTTGATGTTTGCGTGCAGGTTTTGATGTTTTTTTTTCCTTTCTTCCAAGTGGAGATTTACCTTGCAGCATATGTCCATGCTTTCTATTGTATGTAAACATGCATCTTAGGGCTATGTTTGTATTATTTAACCCTTTTCCTGCTGAATTACTTCAATTTTGGACTTTTATGTACAGCTTTTGGACTTAGGCTTACAGTTTCTTACTTTTATGTGCACATGTTGTGATAAAAAAAAACAATTTCAAGTGAGGTTGACCTCACTGCATATTGCAGTGGTGGTTATTACAACATTGATATCTTTCCAGTGCATTTTTAAAAAAATGTTAACCCTTTGAATAGATTTTTAGACTTATTTTGACGTTTGCGTGCAGGTTTTCATGGTTTTTTTTTCTTCCTTTCTTCCAAGTGTAGAGTTTCTGCATATTGCTATGGTGGTTCACTATAACATTTAACTCTTTTCAAGGGTATTTTGTCTTAATTTTAACCCTTTGAATCAAATTTTAGACTTATTTTGATGTTTGCGTGCAGGTTTTGATGGTTTTTTTTTCCTTTCTCCCAAGTGGAGATTTACCTTGCAGCATATCTCCATGCTTCTTAGGGGTTATTATTATATTATTTAACCCCTTAGCTGCTTATTTTCTTTAATTTTGGACTTTTGTGTGCAGGTTTTGAACTTTTTTTTTTACTCAAGCCACCCGTTTACATTGGCCACCTGTTGGTGAGCCACGGGGTACTGATACCCCCTCTAGTTAGCTCAACTTTGGCGAAGCCAAATTTGAGCTTTTGTCATGGCCCGTCGTCCGTCTGTCCATACGTCAACAATTGGATACGGCTCGGGCTAGAGGCCGTATTTATGAACCGATCTTTACGAAACTTCTTGGGTATCTTTGTTATGACCATGGGACGAGAACGAGTGTTTTTGGGTGCGGTCTGAAATTCAAGATGGCTGCCAGCTGCCATTTTGTACCGATGATGCAGAAATCTGTTTTTTGTACAGAACTTCCATATGAAAGCTCTGATTTGAATAATTTTTTGTATGAATGTTTAGTACCATGGGATACATCACATATAATACGGGTTTTTTTCTCGTGCATAAATTGTGCGAATTTAGACTAATTTTGATGTTTTTTGGTGTTACTTTCAGCACTGTAAGTGCAAATGCCAATACGGCTCGGGCTAGAGGCCGTATTTATGAACCGATCTTTACAAAACTTCTTGGGTACCTTTGGTATCACTGTGGGACGAGAATGAGTGTTTTGGGGTCCGGTCCGAAATTCAAGATGGCCGATGGCAGCCATTTTGTACAAAATTTGGTGCAATCAGATTTTTGCACAGAACTTCCATATGAAAGCGCTGATTTGAATAATTTTTTTGTGTGAATGTTTAGTACCATGGGATACATCACATATAATACGGGTTTTTTTCTCGTGCAGAAATTATGCAAATTAGATGAACTTTGATTTTTTCAGTGCGACTTACACACAGAAAGTACACATGTCAATACGGCTCAGACTAGAGTCTGTATTATGAACTGATCTTCACGAAATGTCTTGGGTACCTTTGTTATCACCTTGGGACGAGAACGAGTGTTTCTGGTTGCGGTCTAAAATTCAAGATGGCTGCCAATGGCCATTTTGTACCGAAATTAGGTCTAATCAGTTTTTTGTACACAACTTCTATACAGCTCAGACTAGAGGCCATATTTATGAACCAATCTTTACGAATCTTCTTGGGTACCTTTGTTATCACTATGGGATGAGAGCGAGTGTTTTGGGGTGTGGTCCGAAATTCAAGATGGCCACCAGCAGCCATTTTGTACCAAAATTAGTGCAATCAGTCTTTTGTACAGAACTTCTGTATGAAAGTTCTGATTTGAATAAATTTTTGTATGAATGTTTAATAACATGGAATACATCACATATTGTAAGGGTTTTTTTTTCATGCAGAAATTATGCAAATTAGATGAACTTTGATTTATTCAGTGCTACTTACACAATGTGAGCACACATGTCAATACGGCTCAGGGTAGAGGCTGTATTTATGAACCGATCTTCACAAAACTTCTTGGGTACTTTTGTTATCACCTTGGGATGAGAATGAGTGTTTCTGGGTACTGTCCAAAATTCAAGATGGCTGCCAGTGGCCATTTTGTACCAAAATTAGGTCCAATCAGTTTTTTGTCACAAGTTCTATACAGCTCGTATTTATGAACTGATCTTCACAAAACTTCTTGGGTACCTTTGTTTTCACCTTGGGACAGGAACGAGTGTGTTTTGGGATGCCTTTGTTATCACTGTGCTATGAGAACAAATATTTTGGGGTTCAGTCAGACCCACTCTGGGACTCAAAGATTTCTTTTCTAGTTTAGCATCTGACTGTCACCCACCTTTACAATACTTTACCTATACATTTGTTACAGGCAACGGTCAGTATTTATGTACAGACCGTTACAATACTTTATATGTACCTTTGTTATCAGGTCATTACCTAGATGTTTGTCATTGCTGTGTCACATACTATACATGTGCATGTCTTTGTCTTGACAAGTTGAGCTACAGTGTCATTGACACTTTCATTGGTATGGGGGTCTAGTAGCATAAGATAAATAACATATCATACAGTTTTTTTTCTCGTGCATAAATTATGCAAATTAGATTTACTTGACCTTTTTTTAGGGTAATATTTTTGTGCGTATTATGTTGTGTACTGTTACCACCTGTACCGCAGAGATGCTTTGATGCTTTTTTTTTCAAATTTTCTGATATGATGGCACATTTAGGAAAATTGATGCACGTCAATTTTTTTCTGAAAAAATTCCAAGATGTCCGACTGGCGACCATTTTTGTTGGAAATTGTGTGTGTAATTTGTTATACATAAACCATTCCTGCCAAGTTTGGTTCACACTGGCTCAGCGGTTACAGAGAAGAAAATTAAAATGGGAAATGTTTACAGCTTCCGGACGACGACAGATGCCAACTGATGTGAAAAGCTCATATGGCCTTTTAGGCTAAGTGAGCAAAAAAAAAAAATCCCTACCTACCTACCCCAGTTTTTTTTCTACAGCTTACCCTAAACACAGGGTTTTTTTTGCCTCATAGATCTTCAAATGCATCCTTTCTGACTGATCCAGTGTTTGCATTATCAAAACTTGAAATTTTAAGAGCAAGCAAACTGACAACTGTTTACATAGAGGTCAAACAAAAAAAGAATGGTTATTGGTGGGTCACTGTCTGGACCTCTGTGCTGTATCGTAACAACACTCAGGATCCTTTGTTTCCACGTAATAAAGGCATAATTATGTTGTATACTATGCCAACTATCACTGGCTACAACCTGATACTTTATAACCCCCAGACAAGAGGGGGAAACAAAGTTCAAATCCTAAACGTCGCCTATAAAATTTCGGACTCAAATTGTCGTGTTTGGTCCGAAATCACTGGCTTTTATTTCAAGCGATAAATAGACAGAACTGCACAAGCTTTTGAATGGGTTAATGTTTATCGCACGAGTTTGGTTGGGCGCAATAATACCACCAGAGGCGAAGCCTTGAGTGGTATTCTGCGCCAAACCAAACGAGTGCGATAAACATTAACCCTTTCAAACGCTTGTGCAGTTCTGTATTTATTACACACCTTCGCAGATTTCTAAAACAGGCCTTTTACAGTAATACTAAGTGAGAATTAACCTATCCTTCTGAGAAGTGAAAGAAATAAAATAAGACAAAAATCCAAATTATTCTTCACAAGCAGGAGACCAGTCTTATTGTTATTTCGTTCGCTGATTGAACTTTCATTCATAGTTTCAACTTGCAAATTGTAATGCGTCACCACTTCGATCGATGAAACACTGTTCATCTGAAATACAGTTCACCGTCTTTTTGTGCCTCAATTTTACAGCGCGAATTCTGAACGGTTGATGTGATTCCCACCAAAAATGTTACCACACATTCACAAAAAACAATAGGTGTAAATTCGGAAAATCCATCAATGAGAAATTCTAAAAAAACTCACATGTTTATCTGACTTCCAAATTCCCTGCGACTGTTGTTACTCGACTTGTTGACAGACCGGTTAAGATTTTAGTCAAGATTACAGTAGCCATTGTCAATTCATCCCACGTAAATTAAATTTATATCCTTATTGTCCAAGAGAAATTATCGTATTGTTCACTATTCCTGCTCAAAATGTATTCAAGTTCGTGTTATAGCCTTTAACAGGGGTACAGAATCCATACGAATTCAAGTGAATATCGACAGGCAATTTGTTTTGGATTTCGATTTGGTGACCTAGAAACTTGCTCGTGCAACGTCATTCATTCGAAATGACGTCACTCATAGACATTTCATATTCTGTTTACATTGTTCTTTAGTTTGAACTATATGTGAGTCATTTCCATGTCATACTTTAACCCATCGGGTTATTTAGTCAGTCAGTATTGTTCACGTTAAGAAAATAAATTAGAAAGTTTCTTTTGATGGTCGGACAGTCATTACTACATGAGTTTCTTCAGAAACAATATAAACGCAGATACTATAGACTGCGAACATCCACTTTACAACATCAAAATAAATGACCCATCGCATCGAAACGGGCCCATGTATTGTACCCCCAGAAATATGACTGGTTCCATTCTTACATTAAAAAAGTGCCAAAATCTGTATCCCACACGTGTGCAATAAAAGTTTATTTTTATCACACATCCTAGAATGCCGTGAACAAACCTTAATTTTAAATGGGTGTGTAATAAATGATGTAATTGCATGTGCATGACATCACACGTCCGCATCATTGTTCTTTTCGAATATTTCGTTCTCTCTGCATTTCCAATTATTTACTACGTTGGCATGTATCGGGTTGTATAAAACAAAACTGAGGTCAAGCATCGCAGTCACTGTCAGGATTCGTGGATTTTGTGTTGTTTTGGGTTTGTATTTTTATGAAACCTCCAACCAGATGTAGTATTGTGTGTCCCATGGGAATTTAGAGAATTGTAGGAGGAAAAAATACATATTTTCCACTTCAATTATTCAGCATTTTAGCTTCCAGAATGCCCCCAGAGGCCACCTAAAAATCAAAATTTTCCTGGGGGGAGAACCACTCTCTTTAAACTACCGAACCCACAAATTTTCCCCTAGCGGAAACCCTGATATATAACGCCTCAAGGCAGATCAGATTCATGTTTGTTCAATTTGAATCCCTGGCTTAATATTTGGGCTTGCTTTGGGGGTGGGGGGCAGGGGGAGGGGAGCAGTCTAGGTTCAAGTTGGTCAAATCCATTTCTTAGTGTTTTCCATAAGATTTGCTTTTCATCACTTCATTGATGAACCATGTCTAACTAAATGTGACCCCAAATACTTCTTTGAACCACTTTATTCGGTGAGCGATTAAGGCTCCTTGGGGCCTCTTGTTATATTTATTCACCATTACCATTGGCCCAGGCATTGCTAGCTATAATTTGAAGAATCAGGCCAAGCACTTAATTCTGAATGCCGAAACCCTCCAAAATTAAACTAAATGAAAAATAAAGAGTCCTGTATGACACTATAGATGATGACTACACATGCACAGAGGTCCAGACAGTGACCCACCAATAACCATTCTTTTTTTGTTTGGCCTCTGTGTAAACAGTTGTCTGTTTGCTTGCTCTTAAAATTTCAAGTTTTGATGATGCAAACACTGTATAAGTCAGAAAGGATGCATATGAAGATCTATGAGGCCAAAAAAAACCCTGTGTATAGAGTAACCTGTAGAAAAAAACTGCGGTAGGTAGGGATTTTTTTTAATTTTATTAAAATTTTAGCTCAGCTGGCCTAAAAGGCCATGTGAGCTTTTCACATCAGTTGGCATCCGTCGTCGTCCGGCGTGTGTAAACTTTTCACATTTTCATCTTCCCTGTAACCACTGAGCCGGTGTGAACCAAGCTTGGCACGAATTGTCTATGGGAGGTCCTCTACAAATGATCCTCATTTTGTTCCCGTCAGATGAAAATCATGGCTTCCAGAGGCATTTTTTGATTCTTGTTGGTGGATTTTCAAAAATCTTCTCTGAAACCGCCAGGCCAAATGTTTTGAAACTTCACATAAATGATGACTGGGACCCCCTCTACCAACGATCCGCATTTAATGTTGATGGGGTTACAAACATGGCTGCAATTGCGGCTTACAGTTTCTATAGAAACCCTATGAGAAATCACAATTTTCAACTTCTTCTCTGGAACTCCTGAGCCGATGTGAACCAAACCTGGCAGGGATAGTCTATGGGAGGTCCTCAACATACTATCCTCATTTTGTTCCCATGGGTTTGAAAACATGGCCACCAGAGGCATTCTTTGATTCTGATTGGTGGATTTTGAAAAATCTTCTCGGAAACCACAGGGCCAAATGTTTTGAAACTTTGCAAGGTTGATGAATGGGACATCCTCTACCAAACATGGCCACAGTTGCAGCTTATAGTTACTACAGAAACCCTATGGGAAATCACATTTTCATCTTCTTCTCTGGAACTACTGAGCCGACGTGAACCAAACTTCGCAGGAATGGTCTATAGGAGGCCCTCTACAAACGATCCTCTTTTTGTTCCTGTTGGTTTTGAAAACATGGCCAACAGAGACATTCTCCGATTCTGATTGATGAATTTTGCAAAAATCTTCCCCTCTGAAACTACAAAGTCAAATGTTTTGAAACTTCACGTGATTGAGGACTGGGACACCTACCAATCAATGATCCTCGTATAATGTTGATGTTGCAAACATGGCCACAATTGCAGCTTATAGTTACTACAGAAACCCTATGGGAAATCACATTTTCATCTTCTTCTCTGGAACTACTGAGCCTATGTGAACCAAACTTCGCAGGAATGGTCTATAAGAGGCCCTCTACAAACGATCCACTTTTTGTTCCTGTTGGTTTTGAAAACATGGCCAACAGAGACATTCTCCGATTCTGATTGATGGATTTTGCAAAAATCTTCCCCTCTGAAACTACAAAGTCAAATGTTTTGAAACTTCACATGATTGAGGACTGGGACACCTTCTACCAATCAATGATCCTCATGTAATGTTGATGTTGCAAACATGGCCACAATTGCAGTTCATAGTTACCATGGAAAACCTATGGGAAATCACATTTTTATATGTAGTTCCAGGTGAGCAATTTCAGGCTCTTTAGAGCCTCTAGTTTTCTTTTGGAAATCGTGTTCTACTATTTTGCAGGAGAGGAATTTTCACTAATGTATAATGGTTACAAACATCTCTTGTAACACTGTACCAACAGAAAAGAACAGAGCTGAATAACACTCGCACTTGTGCCTTTTTTTAAAATATATAAACTTCCTTAGGAACATGCATTCAGTAAATCCATGTCAGCTGTAATTCCCATTCAAAAGTCTAAAAAAACTGCTACCATAAGTGTTTCAATAAACATTGTTTTTGAAGATTTCCAAATGCTTTGGCATCCGATTCTTAAACACTATATGATAGGCAGTGATGTCGTGGTCCCTCACGATTGCAGAAGAAATCTAGAATTCAGAAATCCAAAACGAGCACTGAATTGGTTGGGGAGAGGGAGGGGTTAGGTCAGAGGGTTTGGGGGGGGGGGGGGGGGCTGACAATCATTATGAGCAGGAGTGTTAGTTTCATTTTTCACTCAAAACGTGAAATGACACTGAACACCTACCCTATATAATCTAAAAAGTATATATTTTTATACTGTAACAATGACCCAGACATAGCTGGTGCTAACTCTTAAAATATAGGGCCAAACACAAATTTTGCCCCCCAATCCCCAAAATTTGCATCTAAAACCAAAGAAAACATGTCCTGAATGGCCCTCCACACTTCACCTCTACTGCGCATGCGCAGTGTCAAGGACGTTCCGAAATTGGCGCCATTAATTATTCTAAGTTTGGCCCTTCATCAGTTAACATCTGACTGATCTTTGCTTGTAAATCTCAGTTTAAATGATGCCAGACACATTAATATTAGTGAAATGGTGATTCTAAGGAGGATAGAGAAGGAGGAGAGGAAAAATGTGTGACAGAATATTATCAGGGCTGTAACTTAAAATATTTTAATGAAATTATGTTAAGTTACCTATTTTCGAGGCAGCAGCCATTTTGTTGTCATTCTGGTTATTTAGTTACACTGATTTTTCAGTGTTTTCCTCTCTCCCTTTCCTTTAAGTCCCCTCTTGCTATTCTCCCATGCTTTTGGCATAGTTTCTGTAATTATTATTACTAAAATTTCTTGGGAGTTTTAGCTGAATAACAGAATGAATTCTGTTCTTTTCCCCATGTTTACGTCTTCACCTACGGGTGGTTAGGCGTTGTGTTCTGCATCTACCATCTGATGTTCTGCAGTTTCTCCCCTGGAAGTCTCTGTTTTGCATCAGATAGTGTATTTTTGGTAACTGATTCCGGGCCTGGGTGCCTGGAGTCTTATTTTAGGGTTTTTACACTCATTGTTTACATTTACAACAGCCCTCTGTGTGAAGGGGGGATTTCTTGAAAATAATATCTTGATGTTATTTTAATCATAACTAGATACATTATTATTGTTCGTAAGTGTTGAATAAATTGTTTAAAATATTTTTAAAATTTTTGTCCACACTTAGGCTTGGGATCCATTGGGGCTCAACGTTACTTTTTAGAAACTTGGGCTGTTCTGAAAAAATATTTTTTCAAAATATTTTGATTTCAATTATTTTTTCTATATTAATGGATCATATTATTATTATGTATTTTGATTGCCAGGGGTTGGTGCGAGTACCAGGACTTTGTTTTCTTTTCACATTGAAAGGATTTTGATCAATTGTAATAAGAGGAAGTCTTCCTCTGACTTTTATAATCATTCTATATGTGGTCAGTGTACTCGCATTAACTCCTGTTCTGTATCGTATGATTTCGATGACAACATGGGAAGCGTATGTCACGGTATGTTAGTGGGGAATTGGACACTCCGGTCCTTTCCCCGCAGGGTCACTCTACTTTATCAATTTCTATTTCAGACGATCAAGATTAGGGTGATGTATCCGTGATGTCTTCCAACAGTGTGCCTCCGTCGTCACAATTAATGAAGGGCTAGCGGAAAAGTGCTCATGTAAATACGCCAATCGCCTAAGAGGACCCTAGTAGGTTCGACGGCCTTTGACGTCCGCTAGCTCGCCCGGTGTAGCATCCATTCATCGAATGGTTCGGCAGCCGGGTTCGTCCGTTGCGGTCTAGAAGGAGTTTTGGGGTGATGCGAGCACTATAAATCAACCAAATGCACACCCAGTGACGGCGGATTAGAGGGAGAACGGAGGAAGCCTTTTAGTCCGGTTCATAGCTCGTTCTGGTCCATCCGGACGGCGAGCGGGAGAGGCCCCTCTCTCGTACAACAACATGTGGCCCCAGATGTTGTGGTACAAAATGTTTCGCATTCGGAACATACGTCCGTCGCTCGGGACGCTCCGACATATAGTCAGTCCGGAGTAGACTGTCAATAAGGCTTCCTCATTCTCATGGTAGCGCACACGACCGCTCTTGGCTACGTGACCTCGGATATCCAGTCAGCTTCGCCAGTCAGAGAATCATCGGCGACCAGGTCACACCATCCAGTAGCCAGGGACACGAGGCCTGCAGACTCCGGACGTTCGCATAGGAAAGTGTGCGGGAGTCAACGTACACGGAGCTTCCGGCGGCAATGCATCGTAAGACCGCTACTGCACAGGCCTCGGGAACGGACGTGCTTTCCTAAATAGCACAGCTTATCGCAGCATCCCAGCATCAACTGAATCTGTCGCATAATGTTTTATCCGACGATGCTGGGTCGGGACGCTCCGCGGAAGCGGGTACGGACGTCCGAAAATTTCATCCGGTCCGACGGGATACCGAAAGGGATTCGGAGGATTTCGAGCTTTCCCTTTCGGAACAACATATGCTGTTGTGTATGTCATCTGACTTGATCTTCTACAGCTTCTTTCGTCGGACCAGAATGCTGCGATGCCGGATAAGAAACTGATAGCGTCGGTGGACTTAGAAATTTTTGGTTCGGTTCAGGGACATCGTCCCTCAGTTCCGACATAGTCCAATAATGTCACACAAACTTTCGAATTATTGAACGACGCTTTATATATTATTATTATATTCTTGCTATTACCAAGCATTTCTGGTTTCTTGTTCGCAAAGTTACGGAGATGTCTTTCAAAAGTGTGTCTCTGTCGTCATAGTTAATGAAGAGCTAGCGGCAATAAGTGCTCATGAAATATGTCTATCGCCTAAGAGGTCCCTTGTAGGATCGACGGAGTGACATTCGCTAGCTCACCCGGTGTAGCGTACATTCATCGAATGGTTCGGCTGCCATGTTCGTCCGTTGCGGTCTAGGAAGGAGATTTGGGTGATGCGAGCACTATAATTGCTTTAGTACTCACCCAGTGACGGCGGATTGAGGACAGATCGGAGGAAGTCTGTTAGTCCGGTTCCTGGCTTGTCCAGGTCCGTCCGGGCTGTGAGCGAGAGAGGTCCCTCTCATCCAACAACATAGGGGACCGCATGTTGTGGTTCAGATATTTTACATTCGGAGCATATGTCTGTCGGTCGGGACGCTCCGTTATATTGACAGTCCGAGAGACTGTCGATAATGCTTCCTCATCCTCACAGCAGGGCACACAACCGCACATTGGCTACGTGACCTCTAGTATCCGATCAGTTTCGTCATTCAGTGATTCCACGGCGAATAGGTCACGTCATCCGGTAGCCAAGGGACACGAGGCCTATACACTCCGTTCGCTCGCATATTAGTAGTATGCACGGGGTAACGATCACGGAGCTTCCAGCGGCAATGCATTGTAGGACCGCTTCTCTACAGGCCTCAGTGACGGACGTGATATCCGAGTTAGCACAGTTTTTTCGCAGCATCCCAGCAATCGACAGTTTCTTAGTCGAATCAGGAATTATCTGACGGCGCTGGGTCGGTGCGGTCCGCGGTTGCATCAGGTACGGACGACCGAATGCTTTATAGGGTCCGACAGGATGGCGAAAGGGATTCGAAAGATTTCGAGTTTTCCCTTTCGTAGCATCGGAAGCTGCCATTCATATCTTCTGGCATTATCTTCCAGTGATTGTTATTTCGGACTACATTGCTGCGATGTTGGATAAGAGACTTATAGCGTCATTGGACACGGAATTTTGGATCGGTTCAGGGACATTGTCCCTGACTTACCGACACAGTCCAATAATGTCATTAGAACATGTGTATTATTTATCGACGCTATATATGCATATAAGCCTGCTACCAAGCATGATAGTTTAGTTTCTTGTCCGCAATGCTCATTTCTGCCTTTTTATCATTTATACGAATAATTTATTTTGGCAGAGCAGGGCATACCGAGAGTTCATATGCATCTAGACGGCATGATTAAAGACTGGAAATATTCTTTTTCGCCGTCTATGTCTTTTCCAACCACAATGTTGGAAACGACAATGATGTCTAGTAGACTTAACTTAGACGCTTTATCATACGTAATCCACCTTACTGAGGCGTTATCATTACGTCTTCAAGAAAAGAATTACGGGATATTATCCTCAATGTGATTTCTTTTGAGGGCAGTAGTTTGTTCACGTATAACTCCGCCCTTCAGTGGCTGATTGGAGTTGGTTGACGTGACGCAGCCCTAGCTACATCCACGTGCATAGATAGTAAGGTGAAGAACTCTCTCAGAGTCGCTTCGTTCTCGGAGAAGCTTCTCTTCGACGGCAACTTTTCAGCAATCCATGAATTGCTCGATTTACACGTTCTCTTGTCTATCTAGTGTTGCAAGAGATTCAGTCTGGGGCAAACATTCGGTGGTTGACTCAGAGAGTGCCACTGCAGTTGCCGGATCCGAGTGTTATAATTATGACGGTTGCCAGTCAAACAGGTTGGGATATAATTTTGATCCCAACGGATTCGAAGTGCCAGGGTCTTTGGGTTCCGCAGTCTCTAAGCAAGCACTTATCTTCTGCGGAATAATGTTTTTTAGACTTGCTTTATGTCATTGGATGAACATTATTCAGAAACGCATGCCCAAATCCTGTCCGTTAATTCGACAGTAGTGGCGTATCTCCGGAACCAGGGAGGCACTCATTCGTTTCCGTTATTCAATTTAATGGAAAGAATCCTTCTGTTTGTTATAGTACACCAAGTTCTGTTTCGGTCCGTCATATTCCGGGTCGTCTGATTGTTTCACCGGACTCCCGTTCACTTATGGGTCGCTTGTTGCCGTCAGAATGGACTCTCAACAAACAAGTATTCAATCAGATTTGCTATCAGTGGGAGCGCCCAATGATAATTTATTTACGACACAGCTTGCTAATCAATTGCAGACGTATGTGTTTGCTTGTCCGGATCTCTGAGCTAATGTTGTTAACGCTCTATTGATCTAATAGGACGGAATGATAGGATATGCGTATCCTCCGGCGCTGTTGTTTCAGCAGGTATTGCTAAGATAAACAACCACAATACATTTCTGTTGATAGCATCTCTGTCTTCACAGAGACCGTGGGTAAATTTACTCTGATGTCTACTGTGGGACTTAACGCGAAATCTTCCTCAATGAGAGGATCTTTTTTCGCTGGGTAAAATTGTGTCATCTTTATCACAACCCGCAAGGTAGCAACCTTCACGTATTCCATTGTGTGGTCGGTATTGCATTGTAAGCATTGTACTGGACGAGCTTTGGACGCGATTTCTTACTATAGGAGATCCTCTTCTTCGCTATTCTATGCGGCTAAAGTGGAGGCTCTTCCATCGTTGGTGTAGGGATCACTATGTTCATATTGTTGATCCCTCCGTACTACTCATTGCAACTTTTTAGTATACTTGTTTGACAAGATCTACTGCAGCCTGTTATTATTAAGGTTATAGGTTTATGTTACCTCATACCTATGCACTCTATGATAGTTTACAATTGAGTCTTATGTCTCTTTATCTAAGTCAGTTAGTAACTTTTTGATAAATAGACTTAGAATCATTAGATTAAATTCCTATATGGAATTTAACTTCGGTTCTTATTTAGTTAAGTAATCATTTGAGCCTCTGGAAACAGTAGTTTTCAAATTCTGACCTTTTAGACAGTAATTCTGTTGGCTTCTCTTTTACTGAAGAGTCAGTGAGTTTCATGCACTATCGGTGGATGATTTTCACTTTCGTAGTTTCGGAATCACTACTTCCTTTACTATTTAGGTTCGATTTTTGCATAAGAGTTAGGCTCCTAATATCCGGAACCTATTGTTATTAAGGTCCTTCCGTCTTCTTACGGGCATAGGCCTTTACTCTATCCGGTTAGAGTTTATGTTTTTATAAACAGATATCTGTTTATTACTACGGGCGTAAACTTCTTCTGTCTTTGATGCCTATTAGAAGGACGTTACGCTCCATTCTATTGCTGATGGATTCAATTAACTATCGATACTGCTTATGGTATATCTTTGACTCAGCAGTTGTGTTTGAGATTTCGGCTCATGAAGTAAGAGTTCTTCTACATCTTGGGCTTACATTAATAGTGTCGCTATTATAGATTTTTGAAGGCTGCTCATTGCGCTCAGCCATCCACATTCATGAATTTTTTATCTCAGAAATATTGAGTCCATTTCTGGAGGCCTCTATTGTTAGGTCTATTATCTACTGCTCAGAATGTCATTCACTTAACAGTTGCTACTATAGCTAGGTAGGCTGTCTGTTTCGGCAGTGACTCCGTTCTGCTGCCCTCTTCGCTCTGGGCTATTTGACCCAGGGCAAGAAAAAGTGGGGGGGGGGGGGGGGGGGGAGGGTGTTCCCTTGGGTCACCTGTTTTACTATGAAAACAAGGGGATACCTCCTCTGGAGTTAGTAATTCTGAGCTGTTATTGGGATGGTTGTTCAGTGAGAAGTTTATGTTTTAAAAATTCATTCAGGTCTTAGTTTTTAAAGTATAGCTTTTGAATATAGCACGTGTCAACGGACATGATTATGCAATCCTCAGAAACTTTTAAGGAGTATAAAGAGTCTCTATTCTCTAGACTTACTTTTTTTATTGGCTTACTTTAAAAATTATTAGTATAAGGATTATACTAGATATTAATAGAGTACATGGATGTATGATGCTCAATTTTGGAAGGTGTTGTATCTTTCTAATTTATCATAAATAAGAAAGATACATGTAAGGCCTAATAGTTCTTTTTCCCTAGAGGGGATGACTCTATTTTATATAATTGAGCGTATTCCATCTTGCTTTATGTCCTTGGCCCTCCAGCCTTTTTACTATTCAGCTATGTCTGGGTCATTGGTACAGTATAAAAATGTTAAAAAATTTATAGTAATTTATATATTGTTTATACTTACCAATGACCCAGACGGGGATGGCCCTCCCAGGAGTTGGGAACTCTTACCTCACCGCTGAGTACATAGCGCTTACCAGGCGCTGGTTATTAGAATGATTAATGGCGCCAATTTCGGAATGTCCTTGACACTGCGCATGCACAGTAGAGGTGAAGTGTGGAGGGCCATTCAGGACATGTTTTCTTTGGTTTTAGATGCAAATTTTGGGGATTGGGGGGCAAAATTTGTGTTTGGCCCTATATTTTAAGAGTTAGCACCAGCTATGTCTGGGTCATTGGTAAGTATAAAAAATATATAAATTACTATAAATTTTTTAACTTTTCTGATTTTTGTACTACACTCTGCTCTGGGATTACTTATAAATAATTGGTACCTGGTATTGATGGTTTGGCTGCTTTGGCAGTAACTTCGATTCAGTAAAGTGCGGTGAGCCTACCCACCGATAAATTACGCTGATTGCATTAGTTGAAATTATGTAGCTATATTTTAGTGATAGCCAAATTTTAGGCACACTGTCTTTGCTTTGCCAGTGACAGTGTGTTAACAACACAAATTCAGGAAACATTGCACAACTGGTAAATATATTACGACGAAATCAGTCAGTTTTTCATAACATATTGGGACTGTAAATTATTATCCATTTCTATATAATTTGGAATTGCAGTTCCCAGACATATTCAGTGTTTAGTATGTTTTATTTTAGGTCGAATGAGTTGGGAAACGTGTCAATTGCCTTCATAAATTATACGAGAAATCAGACCCAATTTTCAGCACATTTTCCTTCCAGTAAAAAAATCTATTGAAGGTCATATACTCAGCTTTTCTGTAGTCAAAGATTATATATCGAGGCAAAAAGTACATCGCTGGCAACGTATGGGAACTGTTCCTTATAAAGTATGGTCGATTGTTTCACATTGTGTTCGTTGATTTAGCAGATAACACAGCCATTTGTTATTGTACATTTAACTTACGAGATGCTGGTGGCATCATGTGGTCTTATTACCAAATATGGGATGTGCACAGGTCGATCCATTAGAATAGTTTAAGGGGTGGATCGTACATTCATGTAAATTGCTTCTTGTTAACTCTGCTCATCCGTCTGCTAATATAGTTAAAGCTATTTTATGGCTACTTTAGATGTTTAGCTTAATCATGTAATTCAGGCAGGATTCATTCTGGTGTATACTTAACACTGTGCAGCCAATTACTATGCAAAATACCATCTGATTTGCTATCCACAGTTCGACTTTTATAATTAATCGTTTTCACCCTTTCTCATTGTTCTTATTACTGTTTCGTAATTCAGTGAAACATGTGTCTTTTTTCATACTCGTTCATAAAATGGTAAAATTTCTACTTCCTTGGCAGTATTTATTGGGTCATTGTTGTTCAAAGCAATGTTTGGTCAGGATACTGACAGAAATAGTTCTTTCTGTCAGCATTACTGAACACAATTCAGGAATCCTGAATGCCTGAACACAGCATCTTTTGTCAACTAACGTCACATGTTAGTTACAGAATGGTATAAAAGGTTGCATTGCGGATGTTCTCGCTCTCGCTGGTCTTTCATCAACAAACGCTCTTGAAAGCTAACAAATAAAAATTACCAATACCAAAAACAAATAAAGTAGTGAATCAGGTAAGACCCAAATGGCCACTATAGTGTGTTAGAATGACCAAATTTCCATTCCCTACCCCCAGTAGACTCTGAATTGGAATGTGACCGCCTGTAGGCCGCTTGTATTATTGTAAAAAGCAAGTGCAACCTGGGAAAGGTAAATGGGAAGCAGTATATAATTATAGACTGGATAGAACAGGCCTATGCAGTATGTTCAGTGGGTCAAGTCCATTGGAAGAGTCACCTAGTGGAGTTTTCTAGGATATGAAATAGAAGTTAACCCTTTAATTATACTGTAAATAAGTTATTAAAAATGTGTTTTGTCAAGTTTATCTTGTGTGGTTCACAATTTGGTACTACTACTAGCCCTGCACTGTAGCCTACTGGTATAAAACAGTAAAACAGTAACCCTACCAACCCGACCTTTACCCACGGAAGTGCCAGGAGATTCTAGTGAGGGAATTATAGCCACCCAGACAGTAGAGGAATGAGATATAACTGAACTGAGGTACCATCAGTGAATAACTGGACAGTGGACCCAGCATTTATGGGAGAACCAGTGGATTAAAACCTAGAATTATATTTTTTCCTTTCCACTCTGACAGAGCGGCGGTGTCAGACACCTGAAGTTGAAGTCCCTGATGTATAATACCCACCACTTTTAGGCCGACCTGTTACAATATTACAAATTACAACAAATTATTTGATTTGGTATTCTATCCGCAATGACTCATTAAGTAATATTAAATATTTAAAAGAATCATGAATTCCGATGTCTGTGGGTTTTACTGAAAATTTTGATTTCAAATAATCACAAACATGTGAGTTATTATCGTATGCTACTGCTAGTTTTATACCAGGTAAAGGCCAGTCTTCGATACACAATCGGTTTCAACAACTGTTCTCTGTCATAATTGCATGTATTTAGATCCGAGTGCCAGAATGTCACAATGTGACTGACACAAATTCTGTCATTACGCTCTTTTGAGCAGTGCATAGGCTTCTGACCCCATGAAGTGATTGACAATACGTTTTTGAAACAGATGGCTTTGACAAGAGAATTGTGATGAGTCTCCCTTGAATTGAATTGAATTGAATTATTTATTTAACAATATACATGTTACAGAGCTAAAAATAAAGCATTTCACAAGAATTTACAATAATATCTAGTTTTTTTGCAATGTGCTGAATAATGCCCTAAGCCGCATGCATATTGTTAGGAGGTAACATAGCCAAATTGGCTGTCTTCCCATTACCCCCGAAGGTAAGGTTGAAAGATAAACGGTAAAAATTGAAGAATTGAAGAAGGAGGAGCCTTTAAGAGAGGCAATATAAAAGACAAAAAGAAGTAGAAAAGAACGGCAGCAATGCGTGGATATATACATGAATGTGTGATGCACAAGTACATTTTAGAATTTAAAATGTTTGCATCGGTAATTTAGTAAGAGGCAATTGAGATGTGTTGTTTGCTGTGCAGAGCTTTGTTTTCAGCATCGGATTCCAAGTTTCCTTTCTTGCTTTCACACTTCCGTTTTTTGAAACGTTTTGTTTTCGAAATAACAGCATATCAAAATATTTCTTTATTGAGTAAAAATTTTTCCAATATATTTACCACTATGTATTATTCTTTGGGGTTTTTTTTCACCAAATTTCTTGCTGGTACCCAAGGTAAACTATTTGATATTTGTGGAACATCACTATTCACTGGATTGGCAAAGCTCAACTAACTTCGTGTCAACTAAAGAAAGTTGCCCGCCTTTGATGAATTAAGGTGGACGAAAAATGGCCCTCCTGGACCCATTTTAGGCAGAACAATATGGCCCTCCTGCCATTCTGACAATGACAAGGATGGATTTGTAAAATCGAGATTAACCGATCATGTATTCTGTTGTCACTTTAGAGGAATTCCACCAGACATTGGTCATATTGCCCCAACCCTTCCTGTTGCTTCTTATCTACATGTACGTCACAGGGTAGATGAATAATTCTCAGTTATTTATCTATGTCATGAGCTCTTATGGTGAAAGCCTGAAATTGAAATGCAGTACCAGAAGGCAACTTCCCAGGCCCGAAGTCAGCCGGATTTAAAAATTTGACATGAGGGGGGAGGGGACAATTGTGTACCTAAGGCTAATTCAAATTTGGACCCAAAGTCTGTAATATATTAGGCATACCCAAAATGCACAGCCCCGTTGAGGTGAGGGAGGGTATTGGAGGGGGTCCCCCCTTCCCGATTTTTTTTAATAAGAGGCTCTGATAACAATTCTAGAGCCCCATAATGCCTCATTTGAGGCTTGTCATGGCTCTGCGTTTAGTCAATTGTTAGGTTCTCCTGGAGGTCGCCTGAATTGAAAAATAAGCGAACAAAAAATGGGTTGCTTCGAAATCCCCGACGGTTCGTGCAAAGTTTTGAGGATTCACATAAATATTGTTTGTAATGATAAGCTGTATACGTGTGAGAATTGTTCCAAATCGCTTCGTGCATTGCCGCAAAAATATGATACAGTCCGATTTGGTAATGGCAGCCAGGCTAATTAGGAACGTGTTGCTATGTAATGTCTACACTGTTAGTAACAATCTGCCAATACCGCCGGAATTGCCACCGTCATCAAATTGAATGAGGGCGGGGGAGGGGATGAGTAGCTGGAGTCATATTCCCATAAAAAATAACTGACTCTCAGTGTTCTACTTTCGATTTCAGTTTAGGGTACAAAATACCATGTAACATTATGTACAACGTTCACTGAAGTTGAGGTCGCCGGGTGCAAAATGATCAATGTTTTTCAGACGTGTTTCCTGCCTTGGGTGGGGATTGGGCAGTCGCGTCGGATAGTTTTACGGGTGGAGGAAGAGTCTCAACATCCAAATTCTGAATAACGGCCACTTTAACCCGTCTTGTAGTACAGTTTTGTCAGGTCAAATTGGTGATTGATAGAAAAAAGTTTGGTTTTTGATCAAAAATTTTCAGTCCAAACTGGACCAAAAAATTTCCAGGTAAAAAAAAAAAATTGTTATCGTCTCAAAATTGAACAAAACACATAAAAAACAAAAATTTCCGAATTTTGGTTGAAAATTTCTAAGTCCGAAAATATTTTTATACTGTACCAGTGACCCAGAATTAGCTGGTGTTAACTCCTTAAATTATAGGGCCAAACACAAATTTTGCCCCAATCCCCAAAATTTGCATCAAAAACCGAAATTTCAATGTCCTATGTGGTCCTCCATACCTTATATCCACTGCACATGTGCAGTGTCAAGGTCTCGAAATTAGCTCCAAAAGTCATTCTTTGTTTGGCCCTAAAATCAGTAACATGTCATTGATATTTGTGCTTGCAAATCTCTGTTTAAATGATGCCAGACACATAATTATGAAAGAAATGGTGGATCTAAGGATGAAATGAAGGATGAGAGGAAGAAACAGTGGCAGGATGTGTTCAGGGCTGTAACTTATAATTCTTTTACGAAATTATTTCATGTTTCCTAATTTCGTGGCATGAGCCTTATATTGTCATTCTGGCTATGAACTTACCATTGTTTGTTCAGAGTTTCCTCTCTCCCTTTCCTTAATTGCTATTCTCCCATGCTTTTGGCATAATTTTGGAATTTTTTTTTCTCAAATTTCTTGGGAGTTTTGGCTTGGTAACAGAATTATTATTCTGTTTTTCCCCATGTTTACGTCCTCACCCCTGGGTGATTAGGGGTTGTGATCTGCATCTACCATCCGATGTACTGCAGTTTCTTCTCTGGAAGCCTCTGTTTTACATCGGATAGTGTTTAAATTGGTGACTGATTTTGGGCCATGGTTACAGTGCCTGGAGTCATGCTTCCGGTTTTTGTACACTTTTGTTTATGTTGACAACGGTTACTTCTGATAGTGATTACTTGTCTTCTATTAGTTCTGCTCATAGCCAGATACATTAATATTGTCCATAAGTGTTGCATTAATTTTTAAAAATGTTTTAAAATATTTTGTCTTTTTTGGGATCCATTTGGGCTCATTGTTCCCATTGGGAACTTGGGCTCTTCTGAAAATTTTTCAAAAATTTTTTTTTTTTTTAAATTATTTTTTAGAAATGTTATAATGGGTTATATTATATCATATATCTTTGTTTCAAGGGTTGTTGCGAGTACTATGACTGTTTATATTTTTTCATGATGAAAGAATATTGTTCAAATTGTAATGCGAGGAAATCTTCCTCTCATTCTCATGTTCATTGTGTTTCTTGTAGTCAGTGTACTCGCACTAATTCTTGCTCAGTGTGTGCCAATTGGAATAACAATGTTGGAGACGTGTGTGACAGTATTTTGTTAGCGGTGAGGGGTCCATGCCGGTCCTCTCTCCGCAAGGTCACTCTAGTTTATCAGTTTCTTTTTCAGAAGAACAAGAACAGGGTGATGTTTCCGTGATGTCTTCAACAAGTGTGTCTCCATCTTTGTAGTCGAAGAAGCTAGCGGCAAAAGTGCTCATGAATACAACAATTGCCTAAGAGGTCCCTAGTAGGATTGACGGCGTTGTTGTCCGCTAGCTCGCCTGGTATAGCAACCATTCATCGAATGGCTCAGCAGCCGGGTTCGACCGTTGAGGTCCAGGGAAGCAGTTTGGGTGATGCGAGCACTATAAACATTGAACGTGCACACCAATCAATGACGGATCCGAGGATTGTACGGAGGAAGCCTGTCAGTCCGGTAGCTAGCTCATCCAGGCCTATCCGGACCGCGAGCGAGAGAGGCCCCCTCTCTCTTACAACAACATCTGGGCTGCGATGTTGTTGTATGTTCGTTTGTTAGTCTGAGCATACGTTCACTCCTCCTGTTCGGGGCGCTCCGTCACATAGACAGTCCGACGTGGCTGCTCTATTGGCTTCCTCATCCTCACGTCAGCAAACACGACCGCACCTTGGCTATGTGACCACAGCTATCCAGCCTGCTTCGCCAACCAGGGAATCCACGTCGACCCGGTCACGGCATCCGCTAGCCAAGGACACGAGGCCTTTCCAGTTGGGACATTCGCATATTATATAAATGCAGGAATGAACATCCCTGGAGCTTCCAGCAGCTAATTACGTAAGACCGCGGCTTCACAGGCCTCCATGAGGGACTTGATTTTGCAGATAGCTCAATTCATCGCAGCATCCCAGCAGCTATCAGAAACTTTTTCAGTAAAGAACTATCTGAGCAAGCTGGGTCAGTTCGTTCCCCTGCAGAGTCAGCAGGGACGACCGAGATTATTATGAGGTCCAGGCGGATGGTAAAAGGGAATCAGCACTGCTGAAATTTTCCCTTTCAGAACAGCTTAAGGTGCGGTAGATTTCATCCGGCATCACCTTTTAGAAGTGGACAGAAAATGCTGCGTTACCTGATAAAAACTGTAAGCGTCACTGGACACAGACTTTTTCGGTCGGATTAGGGACACCGTCCCTGAGTTTCCGACCCAGTCCAGAAATGTCATGGACATTTGAACTTTTGAAAGATGCTATGTTCAAGCTAGCCTCTAAGACTGGCAAATCCGGTTTCTTATCGCCTAAGCTGCCTTTCATCAATGCTAGACATAAATTTGAAACGGCAGGACAAGGTGCCGAGAGTTCTCTGCGTTTGGACGACTAGGCTGAAGACCTGGAACGGTCATTGCCGGCGTCCATGTCTATTTACTCCAGTGTACTGGAGACGACAATTTCGACGCATTATCTCATGAAGATCACCTTACCAGAGCGTTATCATTACATCTCGAAGTGAAAAAATTCCAGGATCTTCAATTTTCCTAGAGTTCTTTCGAGGGCTATAGCATATTCTACGTATAACTCCGCCCTTTCATTGGCAATATCGAGTTAGTCAGGCGTGATGCTGCCCTGGCTGTATCCAGAAGAGCGGATAGTAAGGTGAAAAAACTCTCTTCCAGTCGCTACGGTCTCAGGAGAGCTTTTCTTCTATGTTAAGCTTTCTACAATCTATATTAGATTACTAAGAAATCTCTGGATTCTCTTCGTTATTCTGCTTTGAAAAAGTCGGACTCAGCAGGGAGGAGTAAGGCAGGTTCTTCGGGAATGAATACATCCAAAGGAAGATGTAGAGGATCAAAGCCTCTGTGTCTGAGTGTGAAGACTCATTCGCTCGAATCAAACATCGTCTTGTCGAATCAAGTGAAACAAGAGATTCAGACTTGGGTAGATATTCAGTGGTAACTCAGGGAGTGCCACTGCAACTGCCGGATCCGAATTTAACGATAATGACAGATGCGAGTCAAACAGGTTGGGGCGCAACTCTGAGCCCAATGGATTCAGGGTCCCAGGGTCTTTAGGATCTGCAGTTCCTAACAAGTACATAAACATCAAGAAATGATGTCAATATGGCTTGCGCTACGTCAATGAATGAACATTCTTCAGAATTCGCATGTTAAAATTCTGTCCGACAGTTCGACAGTAGTAGCATATATTCGGAACCAGGGAGGCACTCATTCCATTCCGTTATTCAATTTAACGGAAAGGATCCTTCTGTTTGTCCTAGAGCATCAAGTTCTTCTATTGGTCCGTCATATTCCGGGTCGTCTGAACGTTCCTTTCTGAACTCTTTTTCTCGGATAGGTCGTATGTTGTCGTCAGAATGAACTCTCAACAATGAGTTTTCAGTCAGATTTGCTACCAAGGGGATTGTCCAATGGTAGACTTATTTGCGACCTATCTCAACTATCAGTTGCAGACGTATGTGTTGCCGTGTCCAGATCCTCGAGCGTTTGCAGTAGACGCTCTCTCGATCTCTTGGGACGGAATGATAGAATACGCGTATCCTCCAGCGCCATTGGTTCTCAAATATTGCTCAAGATAAAGCAATCTCACTGCAAATTCTGTTGGTAGCATCTCTGTCACCCTAGAGACCATGGATAAATCTACTCTGGTGTCTGTTGTGGGACATTCTGCGGAAGCTTCCTCCCCCGAGAGGATCTTCTTTCCCAGGGGAAATCGCGCACACTGCATCACAACACGCAAGTCCTCAACCTTCATGTATTTCCGTTGTGCACTCCTTCTTGCATGGCAAGCAATTTACAGAACGAGCAGTGGACGCAATTTCTAACTGTAGGAGGACCTCCTCTTCGCTAAATTATGCTTCTAAGTGGAAGGTTTTCTCACGGTGAGGTAGGGATCATTCTGTTGATACCTATACACATCATGATAGTTTACAGATTGGATTTAATGTCTCTTTATCTAAGTTACTGGAAAACTTTTCGATAAATAGACTTGGAACCCTTAGATTAATTCCTAAGTGGAATTTAGCTTGGGTTCTTCTTAAGCTTAAAGAAGCGCCATTTGAGCATCTTGATACAGTGGACTTCAAATTCTTATGTTATAAGGCAGCTTTTTCTTAGCCTTCTCTTCGGCTAGAAGAGTTAGTGACCTTCAGGCACTATCTGTTGATGATTCTCACTATCGTAGTGTAGGTAATACTATTACCTTGACTACTAATGTTGGATTTCTGGCTAAGAATCAGGCTCCTAATAAGTATCCGGAACCTATTGTTATTAAGGCTCTTCCGTCTTCAGACGGGCATAGGTCTTTACTCTGTCCTGTTAGAGCTATACGTTTTTACAAACGCGTAGATCTGAGTTTATCAGAAAGGGACGTAAACGTCTCTTTCTGTCTCTGCTGCCTAATAGTAGGGACATTACGGTCCATTCTATTGCAAGGTGGATTCAATTAACTATCCGTACTGCTTATGAAAAATTATCTTCAACTCAGCAGTCTGTGCTTAAGATTTCAGCACATGAAGTATCTGTTCCGGCAGCGTATCTGTCCTGCTGCCCTCTTCGCTCTGGGGTATTTGACCTAGGGCAAGGGGAGGGGGTGGGGAATGGTGGTCCCTTATATCACCTGCTTTATAGTGAAAAGCAAGGGAATACCTCCTCTTGAGTCAGTAATTCCGAATCGGTGCCGGGATGGTTTTAAAGTGTAAAGCTAATTCATATAATATTTTTAAAGTGTAGCTCGGTGTGAAACATTTGTATATGTCACGGATCATACGAGCGCTAATGTACAATTCTCGGACACTTTTTAATGAGTATAAAGAGTCTCATTAGCTGGACTATCTTTAATTATTGGCTTTCCTTTAATAAGATTAGTATAAGGGATTATACTGGATGTTAATAGAGATCATTGATGATTATTGTGCTCAATTACGGAATGGTATTGTGTCTTTCTTTTTTGATACAAACAGGAACGATACATGTAAAACCTGTTCTCCTTTTCTCCTTGAGGGGATAATTCTGTTTCCCTGTAATTGAGTCTATTGGAATTTCCTTTATGTCCTAGACCCTCCAGCCTTTTTTTCTATACTGCTAAGGCGGGTTATTGGTACAGTATAAAAATGTTAAAAAATTTACAGTAATTTATATATTTTTTATATTTACCAATGACCCAGACGGGGATGGCCCTCCCATGAGTTGGGAACTCATACCTCCTCGCTGATTACATAACTCTTACCAGGCACTGGTTGTAAGAATGACTTTTGGAGCCAATTTCGAGACCTCTTTGACACTGCGCATGCGCAGTGGATATAAGGTATGGAGGACCACATAGGACATTGAAATTTCGGTTTTTGATGCAAATTTTGGGGATTGGGGGCAAAATTTGTGTTTGGCCCTATAATTTAAGGAGTTATCACCAGCTAAGTCTGGGTCATTGGTAAGTATAAAAAATATATAAATTACTATAAATTTTTAGCTGCGACTAGCAGCTCTATAAGTGGCAATGTCGGTCTGTCTGTCTGTCGGTCGGTTGGTCGGTCGGTCGGGCTGTCGGTCTGTCTGTGACCAACAAGTTTCAAAACTCAATAACTTTTGAAATACTTGATGGAATGACTTTATATTTGGCATGTAAGTATATCTTATTGATGTCTAGCCACTGTTCAATGCATGTGTTGTTCCAAATATTTTTCTTGGAGTTATGGCCCTTGATGAACTTAGAATTTTGTGAGATTGCACCACCTGTCGCAGCTACGGCGTCGATGTCGCAATTTTTTAACTTTCAGTGTAAACATTTTTTTTTTCATCTCAAAATTTAACAAAACCCATAAAAAACGAGAAAAAAAATTTCCATTTTTTGGCCGCCATTTTGGATTAACGAAAAATCGAAATGAAATTCTTGACATTTTTAGCTCACCGAAGGGAGCTTAATTTATCACTTGCCGTCCATCGCCTGTCATCGTCCGGCGTCGTCCGTCATGAACTTTACATTATCGACTACTCCTCCCAAACTACTGTTTAAAATTGAACTAAATTTGATGTGCATGTTCCCCTTCATATGTCAATTCAAACTTGTAGAAATAAACTTGCCGCCCCCACAGGGGGCACCACAAGGGGCATAACTCTGATAGCACCCATGAATTTCTTTCCAAAAATCAAAAAAATCTTCTTCAGATCCACCAGGCAGAATTCTTTCCTATTTGGTATACATCATCTCTAGAGGGGGCAGAGTCAAGGTTGTTCAAATCGGCCACATGGATTCATATTTGGACTCACTATAGAAGCCCGAATTTGAACTCAGTGCATTTCAGGCAAATTTCTTCAAAAATCTTCTCCAGATCCAGCAGGCAAAATCTTTTGATATTTGGTATGCAACATTGTGGAGTGGATCTGATTCAAGTTTGTACAAATCGGCCCCCTGGGTTCATATTTGGGCTCAGTATAGAAGCCTGAATCTGAACTTAGTGCATTTCAGGCAAATTTCTTAAAAAATCTTCTTCTCCAGATCCAGCAGGCAGAATCTTTTGATATTTGGTATGCAACACTGTGGGGTGGATCTGATTCAAGTTTGTACAAATAGGCCCCCTGGGTTCATATTTGGGCTCAGTATAGGAGCCTGAATTCAAACTTAGTGCATTTCAGGCAAATTTCTTTAAAAATCTTCTTCTCAAGATCCAGCAGAGAGAATCTTTTGATATTTGGTATGCAACATTGTGGGGTGGATCTGATTCAAGTTTGTTCAAATCGGCTTCCTGGATTCACATTTGGGCTCAGTATAGAAGCCCGAATTTAGTGAATTTCAGGCAAATTTCTTAAAAAATCTTCTCCAGATCATGCAAGCAGAATCTTTTGATATTTGGTATGCAACATTGTGGGGTGGATCTGATTCAAGTTTGTTCAAATCGGCCCCCTGGTTTCATATTTGGGCTCACTATAGAAGCTCGAATTCGAACTTAGTGCATTTCAGGCAAATTTCTTAAAAAATCTTCTTCTCCAGATCCAGCGGGCAGAATCTTTTGATAGTTGGTATGCAACATTGTGCGGTATATCGGATTCAAGTTTGTTCAAATCGGCCCCCTGGGTTTATATTTGGGCTCAGTACAGGAGCCCAAATTTGAACTTAGTGCATTTCAGGCAAATTTCTTTAAAAAATCTTCTTCTCCAGATCCAGCAGGCAGAATCTTTTGATATTGGGTATGCAGCATGCTTGGGGGGGGGGGGGGGGGGATTCAAGTTTGTTCAAGCCAAGTCCCTGGGTTCATATTTGGGCTCACTATGAAAGCCTGAATGATAACTTAGTTCAAAATGAGGAATTTTATTTAAAAATCTTCTTCAGATCCAGCAGGCAGTTGGAATGTTTTGATATTTGGTATACAGCATCCTTAGGGGGGTGAGATTCAAGTTTGTTCAAGCCATGTCTCTAGGTCCATATTTGGGCTCACTACGGGTGCCTGAATGATAACTTAGTTCAAAATGAGGAATTTTCTTTAATCTTCTTCTTCAGATCTAGCTGTCAGAATGTTTTGATATTTGGTGTACAGCATCCTTAGGGGGGTGAGATTCAAGTTTGTTCAAGCCAAGTCCCTGGGTTCATATTTGGGCTCACTATGAAAGTCTGAATGATAACTTAGTTCAAAATGAGGAATTTTATTTAAAAATCTTTTTCTTCAGATCCAGCAGTTGGAATGTTTTGATATTTGGTATGCAGCATCCTTAGGGGGGTGAGATTCAAGTTTGTTCAAGCCATGTCCCTAGGTCCATATTTGGGCTCACTACGGGTGCCTGAATGTTAACTTAGTTCAAAATGAGGAATTTTCTTTAATCTTCTTCTTCAGATCTAGCTGTCAGAATGTTTTGATATTTGGTGTACAGCATCCTTAGGGGGGTGAGATTCAAGTTAGTTCAAGCGATGTCCCTAGGTCCATATTTGTGCTCACTGTGGGAGCCCGAATGATAACTTAGTTCAAAATGAGGAATTTTCTTTAAAAATCATCTTCTTCAGATCAAGCAGTCAGAATGTTTTAATATTTGGTATGCAGCATCCTTAGGGGGGGGGGTGAGATTCAAGTTTGTTCAAGCCATGTCCCTAGGTTGATATTTGGGCTCACTGTGGGAGCTTGAATTGTAACTTAGTTCGAAATAAGGAATTTTCTTAAAAAATCTTCTACTTCAGATCCAGCAGTCGGAATGTTTCGATATGTGGTGTGTACCATCCTTAGGGGGGTGAGATTCAAGTTTGTTCAAGCCAAGTCCCTGGGTTCATATTTGGGCTCCCTGTGGGATCTCGAATTATAACTTAGTCAATATGAGGAACTTTTCTTTAAAAATCTTCTTCTTCAGATTTAGAAGTCGAAATGTTTTCATATTTGGCATGCAGCATCCTTCGGGTGTGAGATTCAAGTTTGTTCAAGCCAAGTCCCTGGGTTCATATTTGGGCTCACTATGAAAGCCTGAATGATAACTTAGTTCAAAATGAGGAATTTTATTTAAAAATCTTTTTCTTCAGATCCAGCAGTTGGAATGTTTTGATATTTGGTATGCAGCATCCTTGGGGGGGGGGGGGGGGGGTGGGGGGGGGGGGGGGGTGTGAGATTCAAGTTTGTTCAAGCCATGTCCCTAGGTCCATATTTGGGCTCACTACGGGTGCCTGAATGATAACTTAGTTCAAAATGAGGAATTTTCTTTAATCTTCTTCTTCAGATCTAGCTGTCAGAATGTTTTGATATTTGGTGTACAGCATCCTTAGGGGGGTGAGATTCAAGTTTGTTCAAGCGATGTCCCTAGGTCCATATTTGTGCTCACTGTGGGAGCCCGAATGATAACTTAGTTCAAAATGAGGAATTTTCTTTAAAAATCATCTTCTTCAGATCTAGCAGTCAGAATGTTTTAATATTTGGTATGCAGCATCCTTAGGGGGGGGGGGGGGGGGGGGGGGGGGGGATTCAAGTTTGTTCAAGCCATGTCCCTAGGTCCATATTTGGGCTCACTGTGGGAGCTTGAATTGTAACTTAGTTCGAAATAAGGAATTTTCTTAAAAAATCTTCTACTTCAGATCCAGCAGTCGGAATGTTTCGATATGTGGTGTGTACCATCCTTAGGGGGGTGAGATTCAAGTTTGTTCAAGCCAAGTCCCTGGGTTCATATTTGGGCTCCCTGTGGGATCTCGAATTATAACTTAGTCAATATGAGGAACTTTTCTTTAAAAATCTTCTTCTTCAGATTTAGCAGTCGAAATGTTTTCATATTTGGCATGCAGCATCCTTAGGGTGTGAGATTCAAGTTTGTTCAAGCCAAGTCCCTGGGTTCATATTTGGGCTCACTGTGGGAGCCCGAATGATAACTTAGTTCAAAATGAGCAATTTTCTTTAAAAATCTTCTTCTTCAGATCCAGCTGATGAATGCTTTTGATATTTGGTATGCAGCATCCTTAGGGGGGGAAAATTCAATTTTGTTCTAGCCATGTCCCTAGTTCCATAAAATTTGTCTCTCATGACTTCATTCCTTTGTAGTGTTGATGAACCATGTCTAACTGAATCTGACCCCAAATACTTCTTTGAACCACTTTGGCCAGTGAGCAATTAAGGCTCCTTGGGGCCTCTTGTTTTCATAAAGCGGTATTACTGCCTTCGATTTGGATCCATTTTAGAGGGCTCATTTAAATCTCGATATTTATATCCAAAATGGCCAATTTTCGAGATAACTTTCCGTTTTGTGAAAAATTTTGGCAGAAAACATAAAAAATGGAAAAAAATACTGATTATATTTGTTTTACACAAGAGTAATTCTGACATGTCTGTCGAAAAATTAAGTCAATAGCTTTTTTCCTTCATGAGATATTGGCCTACGAAGCTTTGGGCATTTTTGCCTAACAAGAAACATTTTTCCCCAAATACTGATGGTTTTATTTATTAGAACTCATTTTAAAAATATCTTAAGGAATGTTTTTGAGAAAAAACTTAAAAAAAAAGAATAATAATTTTGGCAGTATCAAATAGATTTTCCTTTCAGGAAAATCCAAATAATCTTGGCAATAACAAATAGATTTTCCTTTCAGGAAAATCCAAATAATCAAATTAATCAGATCCTGTTGGCTGAAACTTCTGCATTTTTTTTAAGAAGACCCGATATAAATCTCTGATATGTTTGTCAACTTCCATACTTGATATATTTTGAATGCATGTAGTTGTTAGCTAACTGTAAAACACATTATATGTGGAGGGCAGATTACCATTAAGATATTTAGAGAGACGTTAGTACTCTGACATTAAAAACTAGCGCTGATATGTTGCAAATCCTACGAAAACTATTTACATAAGTGAATCTAAGGGTTTTAATTTCATCAGTGGATCAATGCTTGTATTCCCCGTGGGAACCCCGGGAAGTAAGCAGCACTTGTTTACTGTGGTAAACCAGTTCCGCTTTACTAGTAAAATAGGACCCAGTCACCAATGCTTGGGGTGAAAGTCCTCTAAAATGGGCAACAAGTTGATCAACGATTGACTAAACTTGACTTCATCTCCATGTTGTGTCACGATTAGCCATGGTGCATAAATATGTGACGTTAACCACCAACAAACAAACAAATGCTTGTATTTTTTGGTTTCAACAGTTCTATTTCAGTATGATCAGTGTAGAAACCCAGGATTTTACCTACATCTGCAGGATCACATACACACATTGCACAGCACATTGACTGTGTTTTTAGCTCACCTTACTTTCAGTCAGGAGAGCTGTAGTGATCACTCACCACCCGTCGTCGTACGTCGTTCGTGAACATGGTGTTTGCGTTTTCTCCTCCCAAACCGCTGAACCAATATAATTGATATTTGAGATTGTTATGATATCGCAATTTTATTTTGTTCAAATCAAGTTGCCTCGCCCCTTGGTAGGGCCATGCCCAAAAAGTGTGCCTAAATCTTACAAAAATAAATCTTCTTCTCATGAACCAGCAGTAACAGAGACTTGATATTAGGTGTGCAGCTTCCTTTTGAGGTGTAGACTCAGATTTGTTCTAGAGAAGTTTGTGGGGCTATATTTGCCGTCATTATGGGAGGGGCAAGAAGTTTTGCCCCTCCCAAAATTTCTATTTTCCAAACCAAGAGGCAGATTTTGACCAAATTTTATGTGAGGGCTTATTGGGTCATAAGTACTTAATTTATCCCCCATTTTTTTTTCCGTCGCCCTATGGGAACCACAGGAGCTAAAAATAGAAAAAAATTAAAATGCCCATATCTTCAAAACTACACAGCTCTGAGAATTCTTATTTGGTGTGAAGCTTCCTTAGGGCCAACAGAATAGAATGGTAAAAAAAAATTGCTATCGGTTTTATCATGGGGTACTTTTTGGGGACTTTGAAAAAGTGCTGAGTCAGCATTTTTTTAACTGTGGGTAATGAGAAAAACTTTTAAGACTACTTTTCTCCCAAACCACTGCTCCAAAAGCTTTCAAATTTCACATATAACATCTTTGGAAGATTGTTTCACATGTTTATTAAAATGAATTCCCTGGGTCCATATTTGGGCTATCTATGGGAGCCCAAATTTTTAAATTAGTGCAGTATGAGGAATATTCTTTAAAAAAAAAAAAAATTCTTCAGATCTACCAATAAGAATCTTTTGATATTTGGTATGCAGCATTTTTTTTTTTGGGGGGGGGGGGGGGGGGAGTGGGGGGGGGGGGGGCATGTGGGCAGGGGGGGGATTCAAGTTTGTTCAAGCCAAGTCCCTGGGTTCATATTTAGGCTGAAAATTTGGGGTCCCGTTCCGGTCCAAAATCTGGAAATTTATTTTTGTTATTTTTATGCGTTTTGGTCAATTTTAAGACAAAACTTTTTCTTTTTTTTTAAAATTTTTTTTAAACTGAAAATTTGGGGTCCGGGTGGGACCAAAATCCGGAAATTAGTTTTTTTGTTTTTTTATGCGTTTTGGTCAGCTTTAAGAAGAAAAAAAAATTCCAACTAGAACATTAACCCAGTCCCGTGGCGTCTCATTTTGTGGATCAGTTATATCTAAATTGGTCAACTTTATTTTGGTAAATCTTCGAACATCTTGACATGCTTCAAACTTCTTTTAAAAATGTTTCTAACAGCTGTTTTGCAAATCTTTACAAATTTGTACTTATATATTTTTACACGCCCGTTTTGAAAAAACGGGTCGTATTATGGTATACCGCTGTCTGTCTCTCCGTCCGTCTGTCCGTCCGGTCACATGTCGTACGATAACTCAAGAACGCTTTGAGAGATTTTCGTGATTTTTGGGTAGGTGGTGTATATCGATGGAGGGAAGCTCCCTTTCGTTTAGTGTCACCGTTCAATTAGTCATTCCAGAGTTATGGGACTTTATTACTTAGAAAATTGTTGATTTTTTACACATCGTATGATAACTCGAGAACGCTTTGGGAGATTTTCGTGATTTTTGGGTAGCTGGTGTATATCGATAGAAGGAAGTTTCGTTTCGTTTAGTGTTGCCGTTCGATTAGTCATTCCAGAGTTATGGGACTTTATTACTTAAAAAATTGTTGATTTTTTACATGTCGTATGATAACTCGAGAACGCTTCAAGAGATTTTCACGATTTTTTGGTAGGTGGTTTATGTTGATGGAAGGAAGCTCCCTTTTGGTTGGTGTCGCCATTCGATTAGTCATTCCAGAGTTATGGGACTTTATTTTTCACATGTCGAACAATAACTTGAAAATGCTTAGAGCAATTTTCATGATTTTTTGGTTGCAAGTATATGTTGATAGAAGGAATCTCTCTTTCGATGTGTCGCTGTCCGATTTGTCATTCCAGAGTTATGGGACTTTATTCATCAAAATATAGGCAATTTTCCACATGTTGGACTTTGAGCAATTTTCATGATTTTTTGGTGGCAAGTATATGTAACCTGACAAGTACACATGTATACTCACAATGAGTGGTTCCCTCTTGTAATTAATAACGGGCGTATCATGCGCTCATGGCACAGCTGTTTATTATACTATAACCCGATGGCCCAGACTAGCAGGTGCAAAACTCTGGGTTATCAAGAGCCAAACACAAATTTTGAACCCCTCAATCCCCCATATTTGCTTGCAAAACTGAAAATTAAAAGTCCTATTTGGTCCTCCATACTTTTACTCTCCGCGCATGTGCAGCCGTCAGGAAGTGACTGGAATTGTTGCCAACATCATTCTTTGTTTGGCCCTAAAGTCAGCAAACTGACATCTGTGCTTTAAAATCTCCTTTTTTGAGGATGCCAGACACAAATCAATGCAAGAATTGTTGGATCCAAGGCGTTATTGGATGATGGAAGTGTTCAATGGTGTTTTTATACGCTCAGGGCTGTAACTTTATGCGAATGTCTGTATCTATATCTCTCTCTCTATTATCATTGTGCCGGGTGAACTCCTCTGTTTCTCGACCGATCGATCTCAAATTTTCTACATGGGGGTAATTTGTCCCTGCGAGTAACATGGGATGGGTGCCGTGCCTGTGTGGGGTGACCTTGACTTTGAAATTGATGACCTTGACCTTTTATTTCGAAAACGGCTGTGCTGATTGGGCTAAAATTTCATATGTGCGGGTATATTGACCCATCAATCATTTTGACTTTATCGGGGTGCCTGTGCGGGGTGACCTTGACCTTAAAATTGGTGACCTTGACCTTTTGTTTCAAAAACAGCTGGGCCGATCGGTCTAAAATTTTATATGTGTTGGGATAACTTGACAAAGTCAAGATAAGCTATTGCCATCATGCGTGCGGAAGTCTGTTAGTCTGTGAGTCTGTTCACATTTTCCTTTAGCATGGGCTACACCCCGCAGTTCTTGTCTGATCGTCACAAAATTTCATATGCAGGTTTGGGGTCATGTCTAGATGAAAGCGTCCCCTTTTGGTCGCAATCGATCAACCGGTATAGCTGCCCGAGCCCAAAACCCAAAAACTTTTAGCACAGTCTGCAGGTCATGTTTAATATGGAGGGATTTCATTGTAACTTGGTAGGATGACTCCTTATGATGTATAGATGAGAATTTCCCCATTTGGGCGTGATCTGCCAACTGTGACGACTGCCCGAGCCCAAAACCCCAAAACCTTTAGCACAGTCTTCAGGTCATATTTAGTGAGGAATTTCATTGTAACTTGGTGGGTTGACTTCATATACTGTCTAGATGAGAAAGTCCCATTTTGGACATGACTGGGCAACTGTGACGGCTACAGGAGCCCGAAGTCCGAAAACCTTTAGCATAGTCTACAGGTCATATTTATGAAGGGATTTCATTGTAACTTGGTAGGATGACTCCAAATAATATCTAGATGAGAACGTCCCATTTTGATCGTGATCATTCCTCCTTAATGGGTGCCCAAGCCCAAAAAACTTTAGCATATGCAAAAGGTCATATTTATGGAAGGATTTCATTGTAACCTGTTAGGTTGACTCCATATAATGCCTAGATGATGACATCCCCTTTTACTCATGATTGGCCAACTGTGATGGCTACGAGTACCCGAAGCCCGAAAATCTTGAGCACAGTCTACAGGTCACATTTATGAAGGGATTTCATTGTAACTTTGTAGGATGACTCCAGATGATGCCCAGATCAGATTGTCCCCTTTGGTTGCGATCATTCAACCATGATGGCTGCCCAAGCCCAAAGCCTGAAAACCTTTAGCACAGTCTACAGGTCATATTTATGAAGGGATTTCATTGTAACTTGGTAGGTTGTCTTCATATAATGTCTAGATGAGAACATCCCCTTTTGGACACGATTGGGCAACTGTGATGGCTACAGGCGCTCGAAGCCCAAAAACCTTTAGAACAGTCTACAGGTCATAATTATGAAGGGAGTTCATTGTAGCTTGGTAGGATGACTCCAAATAATGTCTAGATGAGAACATCCCCTTTTGGTCGCGATCATTCAGCCTTTATGCCTGTCCGAGCCCAAAGATCTTTAGCATAGTCTATAGGTCATATTTATGGAAGGATTTCATTGTAACTTGTTAGGTTGACTCCATATAATGCCTAGATGATGACATCCCCTTTTAGTCGTGATTGATCAACTGTGATGGCTACAGGTGCCCGAAAATCTTGAGCACAGTCTACAGGTCATATTTATGAAGGGATTTCGTTGTAACTTCATAGGATCACTCCAGATGATGCCCAGTTGAGAATGTCCCCTTTTGGTTGCGATCATTCAACCACTATGGCTGCCCGAGCCCAAATCCCAAATACCTTTAGCACAGTCTACAGGTCATTAGCTCACCTGACTGAAAGTCAGGGTGAGCTTTTCTTATCACTTTTCGTCCATCATCTGTCGTGAAGGTGGTGTTTGAGCCACTTTCTCTTAAACCACTGGCCACATTTTAATTAAATTTCATGTAAGTAGTGGATATATAGGGGCATTTTGATTTTTATCCAAAATAGGTTTCGGCTCATATTGAGCAGAGGTGTGGGGAAAAAATGGCCAAAGTTTTTGAAAATCTTCTAATGAACCACCAGTAGCAGAGACTTGATATGTGGTTTACAGAGTCCTTTTGAGGTTTAGAATCAAGTTTGTTCAAGAGAAGTTTGTCGGGCATTATTTGCCTTCGTTATGGGAGGGGCAGAAATTTTGACCACGCCTAAAATTTCTATTTTCAGAACCGTCAGGTCGATTTGAACCAAATTTGATATGGGATGATAATGGGTCATAAGTAGTTGATTGATGCAAAAAAAAATTTTCTCATTGCCCCGTGGGATCCTCGGGAGCTAAAAATAGGAAAAACCTTAAAACTGCCATATCTCCAAAACTACACGGCACACAGAATTCTTATTTTGTATAAAGCTTACTTTTATCCAGTAGAATAGAATGGTTAAAAAAAATCCCTATCAGTTTGATCACAAGGTACTTTTTTCAGGACTTTGAAAAAGTGCTGAGTCAGCACTTTTTAACACTAGAGGCAATGGGAAAAAGATTAAAAAAATCTTCTTCTCCAGATCCAGCAGGCAGAATCTTTTGATATTTGGTATGCAACATTGTAGGGTGGATCTGATTCAAGTTTGTTCAAATCGGCCCCCCTGGGTTCATATTTGGGCTCAGTATAGGAACCCGATTTTGAACTTAGTGCATTTCAGGCAAAATTTTTTTAAAATCTTCTTCTCCAGATCCAGCAGGCAGAATCTTTTGATATTTGGCATGCAACATTGTGGGGTGGATCTGATTCAAGTTTGTTCAAATTGGCCCCCGGGTTTATATTTGAGCTCAGTATAGAAGCTCGAATTTGAACTTTCAGGCATTTTTCTTCAAAACTCTTCTTATCCAGATGCAGCAGGCAGAATCTTTTGATATTTGGTATGCAACATTGTGGGGTGGATCTTATTCAAGTTTGTTCAAATCGGCCCCCTGGATTCATATTTGGGCTCACTATAGAAGCCCGAATTCGAACTTAATGCATTTCAGAGAAATTTCTTAAAAAATCTTCTTCTCCAGATCCAGCAGGCAGAATCTTTTGATATTTGGTATGCAACATTGTGGGGTGGATCTGATTCAAGTTTGTTCAGATCGGCCCCCTGGGTTTATATTTGGGCTCAGTATAGAAGCTCGAATTCGAACTTAGTGCATTTCAGGCAAATTTCTTAAAAAGACCTTCTTTTCCAGATCCAGCAGGCAGAATCTTTGGATATTTGGTATGCAACATTGTGGGGTGGATCTGATTCAAGTTTGTTCAAATCGGCCCCCTGGGTTTATATTTGGGCTCAGTATAGAAGCTCGAATTCGAACTTAGTGCATTTCAGGCAAATTTCTTAAAAAATCTTCTTCTCCAGATCCAGCAGGCAGAATCTTTTGATATTGGGTATGCACCATGCTTAGGGGGGGGTGGGGGGGGGGGGAGATTCAAGTTTGTTCAAGCCAAGTCCCTGGGTTCATATTTGCGCTCACTGTGGTAGCCCGAATTATAACTTGGTTCAAAATGAGGAATTTTCTTTAAAAATCTTCTTCAGATCCAGCAGTTGGAATGTTTTGATATTTGATATGCAGCATCCTTAGAGGTCGGTGAGATTCAAGTTTGTTCAAGCCATGTCCCTAGGTCCATATTTGGACTCACTGTGGGAGCTTGAATTGTAACTTAGTTCAAAATGAGGAATTTTCTTTAAAAATCTTCTTCATCAGATACAGCAGTCGGAATGTTTTGATATTTGGTGTGCAGCATCCTTATTGGGGGTGAGATTCAAGTTTGTTAAAGCCAAGTCCCTGGGTTCATATATGGGCTCCATGTGGGAGCCTGAATTATAACTTAGTTCAATATGAGGAATATTCTTTAAAAATCTTCTTTTTTTTTTAGATCCACTGGTCAGAATCTTTGGATATTTGGTATAAGCTTTTCTTAAGAGGAGCAGATGCAACTTGTTGAAATCAATTCTCTGGGTTGATATTTAGGCTACCATTTCAGGTGAGTGCCCTCAGGCCCCTTGGAGCCTCTTGTATTTATGAAGGGATTCCATTGTAACCTTCATATAATGTCTAGATGAGAACGTCCCCTTTAGATGCAATTGGGAAACTGATAGGTCGTATTTATGTAAGGATTTCATTGTAACTTGTTGAGCTGACTCCATATAATGCGTAGATGATGACATCCCCTTTTGGTCATGATTGATGAACTGTGATGGCTACAGGTGCCCGAAGCCCTAAAATATTGAGCACAGTCTGCAGGTCATATTTATGAAGGGATTTCATTATAACTTTGTAGGATCACTCCAGATGATGCCCAGATGAGAATGTCCCCTTCTGGTTGCGATCATTCAACCATGATGGCAGCACAAGCCCAAAGCCCGAAAAACTTTAGCACAGTCTTCAGTTCATATTTATGAAGGGATTTCATTGTAACTTGGTAGGTTGACTTCATATAATGTCTGGATGGAACAGCCTCTTTTGGACACCATTAGGCAACTGTGACGGCTACAGGTGCCTGAAGCCTGAAAACCTTTAGCACAGTCTACAGGTGATATTTATAAAGGGATTTCATTGTACCTTGGTAGGATGACTCCAAATAATGTCTAGATGAGAACATCCCCTTTTGGTCGAGGTTCATTCAGCCTTGATGGCTGCCTTAGCCCAAAACCCCCAAACCTTTAGCATAGTCTATAGGACATATTTATGGAAGGTTTTCATTGTAACCTGTTAGTTTGACTCCATATAATGCCTAGATGATGACATCTCCTTTTGGTCATGATTGCTCAGCTGTGACGGCTTCAGGGGCCCAAATCCCCACAACCTTGAGCACAGTCTACAGGTCATATTTATGAAGGGATTTCATTGTAACTTCGTAGGATCACTCCAGATGATGCCCTGATGAGATTGTCCCTTTTGGTTGCGATTATTCAACCATGATGGCTGCCCAAGACCAAAGCCCCAAAACCTTTAGCACAGTCTAGAGCTCTTATTTATGAAGGGATTTCATTGTAAGTTGGTAGGTTGACTTTATATAATGTCTAGATGAGAACGTCCCCTTTGGACGCAATTGGGGAGCTGACGGCTACAGGTTCTCAAAGCCCGAACACCTTTAGCACAGTCTACAGGCCATATTTATGAAGGGATTTCAATGTAACTTAATAGGATGACTCGTTTTGGAATAATTTCATTGTAACTTGGTAACTTTTGTTGATATACGCTAACTGTGAGGGCCACATACATTAACTGTGAGGTCATATTAACCCACCCCTCAGCTCTTTAGTACAGTGTACACCTCATATTATTTTTATCAAAAACATAGCATACAGGGAACAGAAATGAACATATTCCCAATTATCACAATTCTTGTCTTATTTCATAATACTTTCATAAACATTGAACATTATCCTTTTCATCAAACACAACATGCAAGTTAAGGTACAGTGTCATTGATACTTTCATTTTGACTTTATCAGGGTGCCCGCTTGACCTTGAAATTGGTGACCTTGACCTTTTATTTCGAAAACGGCTGGGCCAATCGGTCTAGAATTTCTCATGTGTGGGTATATTGACCCATTGATCATTTTGACTTTATCGGGGTGCCCACGCAGGGGACCTTGACCTTGAAATTGGTGACCTTGACTTTTTATTTCGAAAACGTCTGAGATAACCATCTTCTCCCGTGCAACGCCGGGTATCACCCACTAGTATATTTATAAAATTATTTCATGTTTCCCAATTTTGGGACGTACGTCTGACGTCATCATTTTTGATAATGCCTTTTCCACTGTTAAGTATTCCTTCCCTATCCTTCCATGAACCCTTCCTGTTAAACTCTTTAATCTTTTTGGCTATTTTTTATTGAAATTTTTTATTAAATTTCTTGGGAGTTTAACATATATTACAGAATATTATTCTGTTTTGTCTCCATGGTTACATCCTCAACCTAGGGGTGTTAATTCGTCTTGCATCTTCAATCCGATGTATCATTCTTTCTTCATATGAAGATCTAGCTTTTCATCTGGTAGCTTTTAAATTGGTTTCTGACTTTGGGCCTTTTTGTGTGCCTGACCCTGATGTCTTGTTTCCGGTTTTTCATTGATGTTGCTTACATTGACAACGTCCTCATATATAGGTAGTATTTTATAATCTATTACTATGGAATTACTGTAGAATACATGGATTATTATTCTGGTAGTGTACCTCAAAAAATAATTTGGATTTTGTCCATACTTAGGCTCTATTGGGTTGCCTTTGGGCTCTTAATGTTCCCTCTGGGAACTTAGGCATTTTTTCAACAAAAAAATTTTTTTCCAAAAAATATTTTAAATTTAATTTTGATTGCTATTATTTATGTATTATTTAAATATTTGTGGAGTTTGGAGGACTGATATCGACTTTTGTCGATGCACTCCTGCAGACTCTTGTCATTCTTGTGTTCACTGGGATGACAGAAGTTGGAGACGGGTGTTGCAGTACGTTGTTGGCAGTGAGGTTCTGAGGCCAGGCCTCTCACCGTGGTATAATTCATTTTATCAGTTTCTATTTCAGAGGAACATGAACATGGTGATGATATTCTGACACCCATCCACGTGTGCTATCGTCTTCGTACTCCGTTGAGCATATAGAGCTAGCTGCAGTGCTCATGATTGCTCTGTCGATCTCATGGGACGGAATGATAGGATATGCTTATCCCCCAACTCCGTTGATTCAGCAGATTCTGTTAAGATCAAACAGTCTTGTTGCAAAATCCTGCTAGTAGCACCTCTGTCGTCACAGAAACCTTGCATCAATCTTCTCTGGTGTCTGTTATGGAATGTTCCCTGGAAGCTTCCTCCACGAGAGGACCTTCTTTATCAGGGGAAGTATTTGTTCTTAACATCCTTCTCCGCCCTTAGTGGCATTATGAAGTTTGTCAGACGTGAGGGGGCCTTGCGGTTCCTGTACTGTTTGATGACTAACTCAAGAACGATTCAAGTAATGTGGGTGAGGGGGGTTCGATATGATTTCAAATCCCCCCTCCCCACTGCCAATGTGTTAAGAGGCAATTACCGGGCAAGATGTAGTTTTCTTCCCGTAAGCCTCGTACGAATTTAAATACATACATGCATTCATGATTTCTCGATTGGCGGCTGGGTCATGTTCTATGGTGACCTCATGAGCACATCCACTTTTCAGTTGGTTGGTTTCCTGTGGTTGTTCGTCTATATGTCGTACACGAGCGCATAATTCATCATAAGTAAATTGCTAGTCTTTGGGTACCTCTGAGATTGCATAGCCAGTTAACTGGTATTCAGATGATTACATGCGGGATTTCTATGCTCTCGTGCATAATAATGAATTATTAGGCAGGCGCATTATTGTATGTTATGGACCTTAGAAATTATGAATTATTTTAGGGGCGGTCTGTGTCGAACCTGTTAATCATACCTACTTCCATTTCTAGATCCAGGTTTCTATTAATGTTGGTACTCAATCGAATACACCTTGTTTTACACTCTCGTATATTCACATGTTTATAGTGTCATAGATATTGGATAGTACACGTCGGGGTGTGTTTGTACTTGTAAGGCTGTCTAGTCAGTTAACTTGTATTCAGATGATTACATGTGGTATTTCAGTGCTCACATGCATAGTTAATACATTATTAGGCAGATGCATTATTGTATGTTATGGACTTTAGAAACAATGAATTATTTCAGGGGCGGTCTGTGTCGAGTCTGTTAATCATAGCTTGTTCCATTTCTCGATCCAGGTTTCTATTAATTTCGGTACCCAATCGAATATAACTTGCTTTACACTCTAGTATATTCACACGTTTCTAGAAACATAGATATTGGATAGTACACTTCAGGGAGTGTTATTACAGGAATTTATTGTACACCTGAATGGGATCGCTATGGTTACCTCGGAAGTGTGTTTACTCTCCGGAGATTGTCCATTGTGATTCTATTGTACTTGTGTATGTTATATATTATATCACCGGTTTTCGACCTATCTGCCGACTCCGATATACATTTCAAGCGAACGATTTTATTTACCGGGATCGCAGCTATAGCCTTAGATTCTGAAGTGGTGTTAATCACCAATTTATTAATAATAATTAATACGTGGGTGCCTATTCAACGAATATTTATATTGTTATTTGGTACCGCTTTTACTGATTCCAGGGCGCTCCTCTCTTTCTTTTTGAAGAAAATTCCTTTTTTTTGGGGGGGGGGGGAGGGTGATTTTTTACCTCTCCTCCGACTTGATAAGTATGTAACTTTGAGTGAAGCTGTTTTGTCTGTAATTATATCCTGGATACAGCTTGTGTTTTATTGTATATGGTGTATGTGGAGGATATCCTCTCATTCTCAAATAAGCCATCCTAATTTTTGGGGCTTAGTCCGGACTAACCTTAAAAATAGGGAACTCGTTACATCCAAATTAGCATAGACTTCATGCTAAGAATGCAGAATTACTTTAATTTGGCTCCTTATTTATGAGTTGTCTTCTCTATTACTGTAATAGAGAGACATACGTGTAATTCCTTTCAAATTTAATTTCCTTTCACCTTGGATTACAGGCTTGGAACTCTGTTGGTCTACTAATTCTGAAGTCCTAGGCCCGACGCCTTTTTACTATTCAGCTAGTCTGGGCCATTGGGTTATAGTATAAAAATATTATAAATTTAAAGTAATTTGTACATTTTTTATACTTACCAATGGCCCAGATGGGTATGGCCTTCCCATGAGTGGGCACTCATACCTCCCCACAGAGTTATTATGTAGGACTCTCTTCTACAAAGAATGATGTTGGAGTCAATTCCGGTTACTTCCTGATGGCTGCGCATGTGCGGAGAGTAAAAGTATGGAGGACCAGATCGGTTTTAATTTTTGGTTTTGCAAGCAAATTTGGGGGTTTGTGGGGGGTTCAAAATTTGTGTTTGGCCCTTGATAACTTTGAGTTTTGCACCAGCTAGTCTGGACCGCTGGTAAGTATAAAAAATATAAAAATTACTTTAAATTTATAATTTTTACTAACAGTAATAGCCACCAAATGGTTAGACGTGAATGGGCACCAAGTGAAGAGAAACAGTGATATGTATTTCAACAAACACTGGGTTTGAAAAGGTTGTTTTGATTTTTTATCGATCCATTTGATCAGTACAGCTTCAGTCAAAACAAACTGACTCTTCACCTTTGGGTTTAAACATCGGAATTAAAAGTTATTTATTTAAATGAATTTTCATGTATGGGTTGTGTAATAAACACAGAATGCGATGTGTGTTTGATACGGCTCTCACGAAATATGACTACGCCCTTCAAACTCATTATGTAAAACACCCACCGATTCAAACACACATTGCGTTCTGTCTATAAATAAATCACACTTGCTTCTCCCACCCCCAAATTTGAATTTTTTTTTATTTCCTGCCATAAGTACAAGCACAGTGCCCTCAATCCTGAGATTCTTCCCCTGTCTCTCCATTCTTCACAAGCATAGTCTTCCCAGATTTCAGCAGGGAAAAGTAAATTTCTAAAGAAAGAAATACTGAGAAGAGAATTTAATTTAATATCTCAAAATTTTCCAATAGACCTAGCAAACACTGAAAATCAAGTTACTGGGATCCAGTGAAGGAGCCATGGGATTTCTGGGGAATCCAGCAACTACCCCTCCCCCCCCCCCCCCAATCTGGCTTGCTCCTCCCACCCCTAATTTGAAAAAAAAAAAAAAAATTGTTGATGTCCTGCCATCAATACAAGTACAGTGGGAGCGTGGTGGCTCAGTAGGTAGAGGTGCAGGCTGCAAGCCGAGAGGTCCTCGGTTCGAATCTCACCTGCGGCAACCGCGTTGTCTCCTTGGGCAAGACACTTCATCTCCATTGCCCACATAGGGGCACGATGACGCCGTGTACTAAGGCGTACTGCACGTCGATGGTACGCATGTCTTCAACCAATCTAACCCTGCCTGTGCTGCAGTGTGGAGTTACGATGTTGGGGAGCTGGCAGCTGCTCGTTGTTGCTCGGTGGTTCTCTCCGGGTACTCCTGCTTCCTCCACCCGTAAAACTGTCACGGTGATGATTAGCCATTGTGCATAAATATGTGACCTTAAACATCAATAAATAACTAAATAAATACAAGTACAGTTCCCTCAGTCCTGATATTTCCCCCTCCCTGAGCTCTCCACTAGCATGGTCCCCTAGGCTTTTAAACCATGGCTCCATCAACTGTGAGATCTGCCTTGTTCGATCAGTGAGATTTGGGGCTTTGTCAAGATGTTAAAATTTACAAGAAAACTACATTTTGGCAAAAATCAACATTTCCTTATTTTTTGAGGAGTTACTAAGCTCTTACCATGGTTTTGAGGAATTCTATGCAATTGTGGTGCTTATTCCGGTAATTAGATATTGCTTCAAAATTCACAAAAAACCTGCCCGGTTTCTTGTTCCCACTTCAAATGCCAGTGAAATAGAAGAAACACAACAGAAATCATATGTCTTCTGATTTTGTTATTTTTTATTAAGTGAGTCGTGATTTTCCAAACACTTTTGTTGGTTATTTAGTCCAATGTTTTCACCAATATCTCTCCTAATTATGACTGGAGGTTCATTTTTTGCAGAATCATTTTTAGCTCAACTTGACAAAGTCATGCTGAGCTATTGCCATCACTTTTCGTCCATCGGCGTACGTACGTTAGTATGTTAGTACGTACGTCCACAATTTCCTTTGGCACACCTCACAGGTCACATTTATGATCAGATTACTTTGAAACTTCTTATGCTTGTTTGGGGTGACCTCTAGATGGGAGCTATCGATTTTCTTCAATTTCCGTCAAAAAATGTTGCTGCGGCCAACGTTCTTAGAACTTAGTTTAGTCAAACCACAATATTTCCCTTTGGCACACCCTACAGGGCACATTTATGATTTGATTGCTTTGAAACCTGATACGCTTATTTAGGGTGACCTCTAGATGGGAGCTATCGATTTTCTTCAATTTCTGGCAAAAAATGTTGCCACGGCCAACGTTCGTAGAACTTAGTTTAGTCAGACCTCAGTATTTCCCTTTGGCACACCCTACAGGGTACATTTATGATCAGATTGCTTTGAAACCAGGTATGCTTGTTTGGGGAGACCTCTAGATGGGAGCTATCGATTTTCTTCAATTTCTGTCAAAAAATGTTGCCGCGGCCAAGGTTCTTAGAACTTAGTTTAGTCAGAAGACTCAATATTTCCCTTTGGCACACCCTACAGGGTACATTTATGATCGGATTGCTTTGAAACCTGGCTTGCTTGTTTGGGGTGACCTCTAGATGGGAGCTATTGATTTTCTTCAATTTCTGTCAAAAAATGTTGCCGCAGCCAACGTTCTTAGAACTTAGTTTAGTCAAACCACAATATTTCCCTTTGGCACACCCTACTGGGCACATTTATGATTTGATTGCTTTGAAACCTGGTATGCTTATTTAGGGTGACCTCTAGATGGGAGCTATCGATTTTCTTAAATTTCCGGCAAAAAATGTTGCCACGGCCAACGTTCGTAGAACTTAGTTCAGTCAGACCTCAATATTTCCCTTTGGCACACCGTACAGGGCCCATTTATGATCAGATTGCTTTGAAACCTGGTATGCTTGTTTGGGGAGACCTCTAGATGGGAGCTATCGATTTTCTTCAATTTCTGTCAAAAAATGTTGCTGCGGCCACCGTTCTTAGAACTTAGTTTAGTCAGAAGACTCAATATTTCCCTTTGGCACACCCTACAGGGTACATTTATGATCAGATTGCTTTGAAACCTGGCATGCTTGTTTGGGGTGACATCTAGATGGGAGCTATCGATTTTCTTCAATTTCCGTCAAAAACTGTTGCCGCGGCCAACGTTTTTAGAACTCAGTTTAGTCAGACCACAATATTTCCCTTTGGCACACCCTACAGGGCACATTTATGATTTGATTGCTTTGAAACCTGGTATGCTTCTTTGGGGAGACCTCCAGATGGGAGCTATCGATTTTCTTCAATTTCCATCAAAAAATGTTGCCGCGGCCAACGTTCTTAGAACTTGGTTTAGTCAGAAGACTCGATATTTCTCTTTGGAACACCCTACAGGGCACGTTTATGATCGGATTGCTTTGTAACCTTTCATGCTTGTTTGGGGTGACCTCTAGATGGGAGCTATCGATTTTCTTCAATTTCCATCAAAAAATGTTGCCGCAGCCAACATTCTTAGAACTTAGTTTAGTCAGACCACAATATTTCCCTTTGGCTCACCCTACAGGGCTCATTTATGATTAGATTGCTTTGAAACCTGGTATGCTTATTTACGGTGACCTCTAGATGGGAGCTATCGATTTTCTTCCATTTCCGTCCAAAAATGTTGCCACGGCCAACGTTCTTAGAATTTAGTCTAGTCAGACCACAATATTTCTCTTTCGTACACCCTACAGGGCACATTTATGATCGGATTGCTTTGAAACCTGGCATGCTTGTTTGGGGAGGCCTCTAGATGGGAGCTATCGATTTTCTTTGGTTTCTGTCAAAAAATGTTGCCACTGGCAAAAAAACTGACATTGGTCCCAGTGATCTTCAATTTTGCCATTTCATTTATAACTTACCAAGTTCAAGTTTGTCAAGTTGAGCTACAGTGTCATTGACACTTTCATTTAAATTTCATTTCTTTATGTTTATCTGTTCTTTGATTTTCAAACTTATGTGTTTTTGAAATAGTTTTCATGTCCTTTGTTTTGTCACCTAACAGTAAATGTAAGGATTGCATTGAAATGTCTCAAGACAAACCACTTTTCTACCAGTGGCTTCTCAAAATGACATGGCTACTTTGATTTCACCCAAACTTAGAAATTAGGCAAAGTGAGCAGTACCAAGGCAAAGATAGCACTCCTTTTGCCCTATTGGGTGATCCCTGATTACTACATGTCATTTTGAAATCTTGAACTCCAAAATCAGTTTCAAATTCACAGTTGGAGTCGGATGAAAATTTAGGGTTACAATGAAATAAATGAGCGACTTTTACTCAATAAAATTCTTTTGGTCAACATAATTTTTTTAGGGTCATTCGGGTTACCCTAAACACAGTATTTTTTTTCTTTGGGGGGGGGGGGGGGGGGGGGCTGATGATTCTAGGAAGGATGGCAGAAAGAAAGAATTTTCATCAGAAAAGTACTTTTTAAAAAAAATTACAGAAATTTTAAAATCCTGTGTTACCCTTATTTGGGTCCTTCCCAGATGTATAACTTTTCTTGTTCTTTCAGTTGATTATGTCTGCTCAATGATCCCTCTCCTATTCCTGTTTTCGCAGTCGTTTCTACATTTTCTGGCATTGGGTACTCCTTAAATTAGGCTCCGTCCCAAGTGAATTTCAGCCTTTGTTACCTTCCTTGGATAATACCAGTTCCAGTATATTTCGGTTCTGTTGGACAGTAAGTAGTTATTAGTGAGATTGCACAAGTTTTCTAAATTTTATTTTGAAAACGTGTCATAATCTACTTTTTCAGATTCACCCCAGATTGATTATCTACACTTATCTAGATTGGAGCATAAATATTCAGTTTTATGTGAATACTTCCCCTCTTTAGGCCTCCTTATGTAATTCACTATATCATGACCTTATTGATGAAATAAGTTACTGTCAAATGTTGTATTGTGTTGCCTGTCATTAGGTTTCAGCCTTATTTGAAGTATTTCAGTCAAGTTTCATTCTTGGCATTTAAATAACTGGTCGAGTGCTGGAAGCCCATATGTAGACTTTATTCTGAAGTGCAGGTACTGCAACTTGAAGGCTTCAAATTCAGTGACTGTGCATCATATTGTCTTTGAAGTGATATTATTATGCCCCCCAAAAATTTTTTCGAGGGGTATATAGTGGAGGTCCGTCCACACGGGCAAACATATGGGGGTTTAGGTGGCTATTTGTTGGTAGAAATGGGGGTTAGGTGACTACCGCAATTTATGTGACTAGTCACAAAGTTAAATGTCATTAGTCTTGGGTGGGGTTTAGAGTTGGGGTGGGGTTAGGGTCAGTAAAGGGTAGGGTTAGGGTTTGCTACCACCCCAAAAGTTTTTCACCCAAAAAGTTGTTTTAATACAATGGACATGCATTTTATTGTAGTCCCATAAAAATAGCCACATGACTACCAATTTGTTAGTATGCACGTCCGTCCGTCCGTCTATCCGTACGAACATTTTGTATTATAACTCGAACATCAGTTGTCTGATTTTAATGTTCTTTGGTATGGTGATAGGGCAGCTTGGGGGAACGGATGCCCTTGTACCTAGGGTTTCGTCCGACAAATCTTACAGGAGTTATGTCCCTTATTTACTTTTTCCGTTCGTCCATAAGAATATTTTGTGTTATAACTCGAACATCAGTTGTCAGATTTTAATGTTCTTTGGTATGGTGATAGGGCAGCTTGGGTGAACGGATGCCCTTGTACCTAGGGTTTCGTCTGACGAATCTTACAGGAGTTATGTCCCTTATTTACTTTGAAAATTGATGATTTTTTGGTTTCCTACCAATTAAAATTGTTTGGCTGATCCGATGAGTTTCAGATTTTATATGCTGATTACTCATGTCAAAGTACAGGTCAGTTTCAATTTGAGGTTTGATTCGGCAATTTTTGATGCAGTTATGCCCCGTTTTTCGCTTGGAAAAGATGCAAGACCAGTTCTACTTTTTCACTGGTTTGAGAATTTTTAACAAAGGTATGTACTATTCCTACTTCTGCCTCTTTCAGTTATTATTCAATATGGCACCATTCAAGTCATCTGCAATTATTTTTATAACTTTTTCTCTATTACTGACTCCTTAGTGCTGTTCTGCAATGTAGCAGCAGTGAAGCTGTTGTCTGTGGTTACAAAACATATTAACAAAATATAAGTAATAATAATTTTATTGGCTCTTTGCCATTCCTTACTGTTGTTCTGCAATGTAGTGTTGTTCTGCAATGTAGCAGCAGTGAAGCTGTTGTCTGATTATCCACATGTGAGTATGACTTGGCTACCTTCGGGGGCATTAGCACACACCTTATCTTTGCTCTTGTTTAGTCTGTTAAGATTTGCCTTGTTACAATTTATAGGAGAGTGCCTGTGGGCACTCTCCCATAAATTGTAACAAGGCAAAGAAGGCAAAGACATGTGAAAAAAGTTTGGTGGCCAAATAAAATTTAGCACTACCAGATAAGCTATTATTGGTAAAGTCCTATCGACATTGCATACTATTTACTTTGTTTACGAAGCACTTATTGAAGTCAACTTCAGTTCACTTCCAGTAGTTTTACTGTTTCAGAGTTTTGGGCTAAGACATTTTTAGCTGTGACGTTTTTAGAACGCATCTGTTCTCTCACAGATACAGTTTATGGCATGATACATGTGAAGCAATTAAGCTTTAAAGTCAATATATATATCCTTTATAATAATTTGTATACATTCAGAAAAAAAACATTTGGGCTATAGCCTAAATTGGTATGACTCTGTATCACTTTGTGCCACTTAGTTTGGAATTTGATTTACATTTTCAAAAGCTTTTGCCTTTATGTACCAATAGGAGAACTAGTTACATGTTTTTTTTCCCAATTTTGAGTCTAAACAATCCTGTCTTTCTCACAAATTAGTTCCTTATCTCCAGTTTCTCTGGGAAACCTACCACACCAAAATATGCCTTGCTCTTTATTAATCTCTCTTCTTGAAAAATAGCAAAATGAGCATTTTTTCAAGGATAAAGCCTGGAAAGAAGCAAAAAATTGAAAAGACCAAAGAATAGTTTGAACCGGAGTACACCTCCTTGTCCATATCCTATCATATAAGCAAAGAATGCTTCAATTCCTCATTTTTCAATTGCCATGTTTAAATATAAAATTTTGTCCATGTCTCTTCACATCAACATTCAATTATGGTTTCGTGCAATACAAAGCCAGAAACTGCATGGAAATGGTGGATAAGATATCCAGCTTGTGCAGGCAGGGGACATTTCTATCACCTACTCTTCTCAGATAAGTGACTTTTGTTAAATTATTAGCTCACCTGACTGAAAGTCAGGGTGAGCTTTTCTTATCACTCTTCATCCGTCATCTGTCGTGAAGGTGGTGTTTGAGCCTCTTTCTCCTAAACCACTGGCCATATTTTAATTAAATTTCATATAAGTAGTGGTTATATAGGGGCATTTTGATTTTTATCCAAAATAGGTTTTGGCTCATACTAAGCAGAGGTGTGGGGAAAAAATGGCCAAATTTTTTGAAAATCTTCTTCTAATGAACCACCAGTAGCAGAGACTTGATATGTGGTATACAGAGTCCTTTTGAGGATTAGATTCAGTTTGTTCAAGAGAAGTTTGTCGGGCATTATTTGCCTTCGTTATGGGAGGGACAAAAATTTTGGCCACGCCTAAAATTTCTATTTTCAGAACTGTCAGGTCGATTTGAACCAAATTTGATATGAGATGATAATGTTCATAAGTAGTTGATTGATGCAAAAAAAATTTTTCTCATTGCCCCGTGGGAACCTCGGGAGCTAAAAATAGGAAAAACCTTAAAACTGCCATATCTCCAAAACTACACGGCACAGAGAATTCTTATTTTGTATAAATACTTTTATCCAGTAGAATAGAATGGTTAAAAAAAATCCCTGTCGGTTTGATCACAAGGTATTTTTTCAGGACTTTGAAAAAGTGCTGAGTCAGCACTTTTTAACACTGGAGGCGATGGGAAAAAGATTAAAAAATCTTCTTCTCCAGATCCAGCAGGCAGAATCTTTTGATATTTGGTATGCAACATTGTAGGGTGGATCTGATTCAAGTTTGTTCAAATCGGCCCCCCTGGGTTCATATTTGGGCTCAGTATAGGAACCCGATTTTGAACTTAGTGCATTTCAGGCAAAATTTTTTAAAAATCTTCTTCTCCAGATCCAGCAGGCAGAATCTTTTGATATTTGGTATGCAACATTGTGGGGTGGATCTGATTCAAGTTTGTTCAAATTGGCCCCCGGGTTTATATTTGGGCTCAGAATAGAAGCTCGAATTTGAACTTAATGCATTTCAGGCAAATTTCTTCAAAAATCTTCTTCTCCAGATCCAGCAGGCAGAATCTTTCGATATTTGGTATGCAACATTATGGGGTGGATCTGATTCAAGTTTGTTCAAATTGGCCCCCCTGGGTTTATATTTGGGCTCAGTTTAGAAGCTCGAATTCGAACTTGGTGCATTTCAGGGAAATTTCTTAAAAAATCTTCCTCTCCAGATCCAGCAGGCAGAATCTTTTGATATTTGGTATGCAACATTGTGGGGTGGATCTGATTCAAGTTTGTTCAAATCGGCCCCTTGGGTTTATATTTGGGCTCAGTATAGGAGCCCAAATTTGAACTTAGTGCATTTCAGGCAAATTTCTTTGAAAATCTTCTTCTCAAGATCCAGCATTCAGAATCTTTTGATATTGGGTATGCAACATTGTGGGGTGGATCTGATTCAAGTTTGTTCAAATCGGCTCCCTGGGTTTATATTTGGGCTCAGTATAGGAGCCCAAATTTGAACTTAGTGCTTTTCAGGCAAATTTCTTAAAAAATCTTCTTCTCCAGATCCAGCAGGCAGAATCTTTTGATATTTGGTATGCAACATTGTGGGGTGGATCTGATTCTATTTTGTTCAAATCGGCTCCCTAGATTCATATTTGGGCTCACTATAGAAGCTCGAATTTGAACTTAGTGCATTTCAGGCAAATTTCTTCAAAAATCTTCTTCTCCAGATCCTGCAGGCAGAATCTTTTGATATTTGGTATGCAACATTGTGGGGAGGATCTGATTCCAGTTTGTTCAAATCGGCCACCTGGATTCATATTTGGGCTCACTATAGAAGCCCAAATTCGAACTTAGTGCATTTCAGGCAAATTTCTTTGAAAATCTTCTTCTCAAGATTCAACAGGCAGAATCTTGTGATATTTGGTATGCAGCATCCTTAGGGGGGTGAGATTCAAGTTTGTTCAAGCCATGTCCCTAGGTCCATATTTGGGCTCACTGTGGGAGCTTGAATTGTAACTTTGTTCAAAATGAGGAATTTTCTTAAAAAATCTTCTTCTTCAGATCCAGCAGTCGGAATGGTTTGATATGTGGTGAGTAGCATCCTTGGTGGGGGGGGGGGGGGGGGGGGGGGGGGGGGGGGGGATTTAAGTGTGTTAAAGCCAAGTCCATGGGTCCATATTTGGGCTCACTATGGGAGCCTGAATGACAACTTAGTTCAAAATGAGGAATTTTCTTTAAAAATCTTCAGATCCAGCAGATGAATGCTTTTGATATTTTTTATGCAGCATCCTTAGGGGGGAAGATTCAGGTTTGTTCAAGCCATGTCCCTAGGTCCATATTTGGGCTGATTGTGGGAGCTCGAACTGTAACTTGGTTCAAAATGAGGAATTTTCTTTAAAAATCTTCTTCTTCAGATCCAGCAGTCGGAATGTTTTGATATTTGGTGTGCAGAATCCTTAGGGGTGTGAGATTCAGGTTTGTTAAAGCCAAGTCCCTGGGTTCATATATGGGCTCCCTGTGGGAGCCCGAATTATGACTTAGTTCAGTATGAGGAATATTCTTTAAAAATCTTTTTTTAGATCCACTGGTCAGAATATTTGGATATTTGGTTTCAGCTTTTCTTAGGAGGAGCAGATGCAACTTGTGGAAATCAATTCTCTGGGTTGATATTTAGACTACCATGTCAGGTGAGCGCCCTCAGGCCCCCTGGGGCCTCTTGTTCCTCTTGACATTGTTGTCTGTTCAATAACGTTTTGGATTCGTATTAATTCAATGTTTAGTTTAATACAATTTCTGTTTTTCTATTAGGATACATAGTATATCTTATTCCGGTAGTTTAGCTTTAATTAGTTAGTGGTTGTCCACACTTAAGCTCTATCGGGATGCCCTTGGGCTCATGAGGTTCCCTTTGGGCACTTAGGCTGCATTCAAAATTTTTCGAAAATTGTTTTTAAAATTTTTATTCCAAAATTTTTTGTTTTGTCTATGTTATGTATTCATCAGATAGCTGCATCTAAGTACTTAATTCTACGAATTAAGAGTCGTTAGAAGGAGCTCAGGTGTTGAAGGCTTTTGGTCCGATTTACAATGCCATGCCTATGTTATGTATCCTTGTGATGTTTATTTTGGGGAGTGCATTAGACTTATGTTTTTGGCTTCATTATTATTGTTGCCATTACATTAATTGGTACCTAGTGTAAGTCCAAAAAGCCTTGGAATAAAGGCTTGTTGTTTGCTGATAGTCACAGCACTCCTTCTATACTTGTTCTATGGGATGCGAACATTGGAAACGGGTGTTGACCTGTCTGGTGGGATGTGAAGTTTCGATGGGAGCCTTCACCGCTGGATAACACTAGTCATTCAGTCTCTTTTTCAGAGGAACAAGAACATGCTGATGCTACTTTACACCTGTCCGTTACATACTGCTGTCGTTGCACTCTGATGAGCCCTACTCTGATGAGTAAAATCGAGCTATCTGCCAAGGTGCTAATGATATAAATGCACAGAATTAAAGCCAGAGTAGCTTAATTTTCTGCATGCAGCTAGCTCGACCGGTGCAGTTGTTGGCCCTTATAAGGGAGCTGAGACGCTGGGTAGGTCTTTTGCGGCCGAGTAATATAATGTGGGTATAGCGAGCACCTTGTAATATAAAGCTCACCGACGATGGCAATAAGGTGAAGAAGACTTTAAGTTTCTCTACGGGACGCTCGGCGAGATCTGGGGTCAGATTGCAAGTTGGAGAACCCTCTCCGTCCTGTTTGCAGTCGGGGCCAACTGTGTCCATTGCGAGAAACTATTATGAGTCAGAACATGCGTTGGATTTCCTTCCACAATGCAGCCGGCGTCAGTTGAAGTTATGGCTTCTTCTTCTTACATGGAAGCACATGCAAAGGGGATTAGCCTACAAGCTTCTCAAGGATACTCGGCGAGATCTGGAGCTGGATCACGAGTTGGAGAGCGTTCTTTGTCCCGTTAGCAGTTGTGGTCAACTGTTTGTCCGTTGTGAGAAACTTTTATGAGTCGGAGTAATGCTCCTTCCACACTTCAGCCGGTGTCGGCTGTTGTTACGGCTTCCTCTACTTCCATGAAAAAGCATGTTAAAGGGGGAGAAGCCTACAAGTTTCAAAATGGAACGCTTGGCGAGGTCTGGAACCAGACCGCGAGTGGGAGATCCCTCTCCGTCAGAGGCATTTATTGCTATCGTGGATGCCATAGTAGCCTTATGTACAGTTAGAGCAGTCTTTTCTTATACATTAGTGGCTAACGTCGTAAGTCTCCGTCTAGCAAGCTGTCTAAGGAATAAGACCGTTAGAAGGAATGAATTATGTTTTCCTTCTCGGTTTAATATTCCTAGGCGTCACAGGTAATAAGTCCTATTTTTGTTGCCTTGGTTTAGCTTATGTGAATGAGGAGTGATCTGTGTCTATATATCATTAGCGGCTAATGTCATAGTTGTCTTATATATTGTTACAGAGGTCTTTTTCTTATACGTTGCGGCTAACGTTGTAAGTCTCCATTTAGTTAGCTTTCCAAGGCCGCAGATGAAACAGATATTTGTATTCATGGAGATGAAGACTAATAACGGCGTTAGCTACCTGAGACTACTGTCTCTTTGGAATTTCGGTCGTTAGAGCCATCCTTATTCCTTACCTTGAGCGACTAATGTTGTATGTCTCCATTTAGTGAGCTTTCAAGGTTGCAGTTTCACCAAGATATCTGTCTTCATGGGATGAAGACTTATTAGCTACACTATCTAATAGGAGACTGATGTCTCTTTGGAATTAGGGCCGTTGAAAGGAACGAGTACGTTGTTTCCTTCTCGGTGTAGTATTCTTAGGCATCTAGGGCTTTTAGTCCTTTTATGTTGATGCCTTACAAGAATCAAGTGCTGCCCTTTTTTCCATTAACTTGAGCAACTAACTTTGTAAGTCTCCATATAGTGAGCTGTCTAAAGTCGCAAAAAAAATTTACACCGAGATATCTGTCTTCACGGAGATGAAGTCTTCTAAGCCCCATTAGCTTGGCTGAGACTACTGTCTTTTGAGAATAGAACCGCTAAAGGAAAAGAGTGCTTTTTTTCCTTCTCAGTGTTGTTTTCTTAACTGGTAGAGTGCTAAATTATTTCTGGTCCTTAAAATTTCTTTGTGCATCTTTGCCTTGTAACAATTTATGGGAGAGTGCCAGTGGGCACTCTCCCATAAATTGTAACAAGGCAAATCCTAACAGATAAAATAATATCACTTCAAAGATAATATGAAGCACATCCACAGAATATGAAGCCTTTAACTTGCGGTACCGGCACTTCAGAATAAAGCCCAAATATGGGCTTCCAGCACTCTACCAGTTAAGAGTCATAGACTTTAGTCTTATTGTTAACACCTTAGTAACTTAGCTAGGAGTTTGAGCAGTGTTTTTATCCCCCTCTTTAGTTGTTAGCATTGCAAGTCTCTAGTGAGCTTCCAGGGCTGCAGTTATCAGCCATTTAATTGTCTTCACGAATAGAAAGAACTTTAGCTGCTTCTGTCAGACGGAGACCACTGTCCTATCGGACAAGGTACCGTTACATAAGAAGAGCTTGTTCTCTCCATAGCGGTATTGTTTTTATGTTAGTTGTCTAAGGCTTTTAGCCCTATTAATAACGCCATATTAACCTAGTGTGATTAATGAGCGTTCTTTCAAATGCCTATAGTTAACTTTTCAGGATTATATTCCTGCTATAATCGGTACGAGGCGCAAGGAGTTCATCTAGGTTTCTTATGATCGAGTGCCGGAACATAGTTTTCGTCTCCTCCTTTAATTTTTAGCTCACCTGGCCTAAAAGGCCATGTGAGCTTTTCTCATCACTTGGCATCCATCGTCATCTGTCGGTCATCGTCCGTTGTCCGTCGTTATGCGTCCATAAACTTTTCACATTTTCATCTTCTCTGTAACCGCTGAGCTGGTGTGAACCAAACTTGGCAGGAATGGTCTATGTGAGGTCCTCTACAAACGATCCTCATTTTGTTCCCGTCAGATGAAAAACATGACTTCCAGGGGCATTCTTTGATTCTGGTTGGTAGATTTTCAAAAATCGTCTCCTCTGAAACTACAAGGCCAATTGTTTTGAAACTTCACATAAATGATGACTGGGACCCCCTCTACCAACGATCCTCATTTAATGTTGATTAGGTTACAAACCTGGCCACAATTGCAGCTTATAGTTACTGTAGAAACCCTATGGAAAATCACATTTTTCTCTTCTTCTCTGGAAAAACCGAGGCAACGTGAAAACAAACCTGGCAGGGATAGTCTATGGGAGTCCTCTACAAATGATCCTCATTTTGTTCCCGCAGGTTGAAAAACATGGCTGCCAGAGGCATTCTTTGATTCTGATGGGTAGATTTTCAAAAAACTTCTCCTCTGAAACTGCCAGGCGAAATGTTTTGATACTTCACATAAATGATGACTGGGACCCCCTCTACCAACGATCCTCATTTAATGTTGATCGGGTTGCAAACATGGCTTCAATTGCGGCTTATAGTTACTATAGAAACCCTATGGGGAAGCACATTTCTTATCAACCTACCTCATTTGTTTACTACAGGCTTGCACTACAGTGGAAGAACCTAACTCGGATAAAAGACTCTCTATTTTAATCTTTCCCAAGATTTGGGAAAAAAAAGTGGTGTAAAAACACCACGAAAAAATAAGCCAAAACTGGCCCGAGCGCCATCGGCGCATACCCAGTATGGGACGCTCTTCCATAGTACAAATCCACGACTTCCGTAACAGTGTGCAATGCGTCAATTCGTCATTCTTTTTCTATCAGAGGCACGAGCAGGATGTGTTTCCGCCATTTGCATTATGAAACAGTGATAATTCAACTCGTGGATAATGGTTTTCCTGTGACTGGAATTATGGATCTGAAGATCGTATAATAACAGGACTGTGTTTTATATATTCTCGTTTATATTTTCAACCACATTCTCATTGTTTATTATTTACTATTCCATTTTGGCGAATGTTTTGTTTGCGACATCGTGTCATTGCGATTCGACAATGAATTTTTTGGTTGCTAAAAATTTGTTATTGGAGTAGGTGTCGGCCGTCTGGGTTCTGCCACCTTCTCTCATAGTTGAGGGTGTTCTTCTACTTTCTGTTTCTGTTGAGTTCACCTTTTTCTTCTACTGCTCTCACCTCTGTTCTTTCCAGTTCGGTTCCTTTAGGGCAATTCCTTTTGCCCTCGCCATTGGTGCGTTCTTGTGTCTGTTTCATCCGCACCCGCGGGTGGTGTGGAATGCTGTCGTTTCGGGAGCCTCCCGACTCGACCACGTCTGATGTGAGTTTACCCCCACCGTGGGGGATGTGCAGCTCCTCCCGCCCCTGCAGGGGGGGGGGGCATGGGGACACTCGTTTCGGGGCCCCCTCGACTCAACCACGTGTGGTGTGAGTTTAACCCCCTCCGTGGGGGATGTGCAGCTCCTCCCGCTCCCACAGGGGGTGGTGAACGCTATCGTTTTGGGTCACCCGATTCGACCACGTCTGATGAGAATTGCTCCCCCCCCCCCCCCTGTGGGGGATGTGCAGCTCCTCCCGCACCAGCGGAGGTGGGGACCACTGTCGTTTCGGGGCTTCCCGATTCGACCATGTCTGGTGAGAATTGCTCCCCCTCCGTGGGGGATGTGCAGCTCCTCCCGCACCAGCAGGGGGTGGGGACCGCTGTCGTTTCGGGGCTTCCCGATTCGACCATGTCTGGTGAGAGTTATTCCCCTTCTGTGGGGAATGTGCAGTGTTTTACCGTGGTGGATACTACGGGAGCTGTTGGTTTTTTGGTGTAGAGATGCCTGGTTCCTGGACTATGCGCCCTCTCCAGTCGACATCTGAGGCTGTCACTAGGGTTGTGACTCCTCCTTTGGAGGCCGATCTTGGTGGCTCTCTCCACTTTTCCGCCAGTTCCAACAGCTCCCGTCGTATCTGCTGCTACTGCTGTTCCGTCTACAACGTCATTGGGCACCGTTTTTAGCCGGCCTCAGCTTCTCCCTGCCAGGGTCTGCTGTTGTCTGTAGTGTGGTTGTGGGGTTTCGGCCTCAGCCTTCCCAGACTTCCTCTCGGCGAAGTCAAATGGGGCTGCCGACTGAACCCCCTACTGTGTCCTCTCAGCCATTGAGCACAGTAGTTTTATACCTGCAGTGGTCTGCTACGGTGTCTGGTTGTGTAGACGTGGGGGTATCGGCCTCAGCCTTCCCTGACTTCAACTCGGCGAAGTTGGAAGTGGCTGCCGGCCGGACCCTCTCCTGTGGTCTCTGCGCCGTCGAGCACCACAGTTGTCATTGGATTCGGTTGTTCTTAGTGGGACACTATGAACTCCGTGGCGTTTCCGTCCACTCATTCTGGCCACACGACCAGTTTTGGGGGTCCAATGTCTTTTGTGCAGCCTGGACCTTCTGCCCTGCAGAGGTCAGCGGTGACTCTCATGAGTTCCTGCTCTGTTGATCCTCGGGGTGTGTCACACCCCTATACACGTCTGCTTTCAGACGTTTTCGGCTGCCGCCCGTCGTCCCACGTCGGGTCTTTTGGAGGATTGTGACCCTTCGCTGGTTATTAAGAGGGTCAGAGGTGAAGCCACTTTGCCGGTTCGTTCCCCTGTCGTACCGGCCAATTCGGGCAGTGAGCTTAGGGAGGCCCTCTCCTTACTCACTCAGGTTCTGTCAAAGAGCCTTCCCGTTGCTTCCAGCGTGGCAGCGAGTGGTTTCCAGGCACCCCCTATGGTGCCGCCTCCCGGGATTGGAAACAGGCCGCTTTCTGATCCCCCTGGTGTTCCGACACCATGGGAGGCATCGGCTGGTTTGCCCACGATGGGCTATGTGTCTTCCGACTCAGGGGAAGAGTCAGACATGCTTGATGTCGAGAGCCAGCAGTCTTCGGACTCAGGGGCAGCTCTTGATTTCGTGTTTGGGTTCCTTCTGGATCTCAAACCATCTAACCAGTCGACAGTGTCAGCCAGGCCGCGATCATCGGTCGCGCTCCAACAGTCTATGGAGCAACCTGATTCTGGGCGTCTTCGACTGTGCCTGTCGGTACAGTTGGTTGAAGCATTTTCAGCCTTGGACTCCAAGCTAAGTTCCAAGGCTATGAAGGCTCCGTTCTTCACCAGGGTTGACACCTTTTTGCCTCCGACGCGTTATCGTTCCTACGATTCCGCCAATCCGTCGGTCTACCAGACTTTGACGGTTTTGGATCAGGACTCCAATTCCCTCGGGCTTTCCAAGTCCAAGTCTGCCGTCATTCCGATGACGACTCTGGAGTCCACATTGGGCTTATCGAGAGAGATGCTTGGTATGCTTTCTCTCTCCGATCACGTCGTCTCAGCTTTAGCTGCTTATCTGCCTTCAGATAAGTTTGACGAGGTACAGGCTCCTTTGCGTGTGCTGTCCAAGGCGCTCATGCATCTTACTCACACACATGCCTGTAACACGGCTGATCTGGAATTAGTTCGAAGGGACTCTGTGCTGGACACAGGCCGTTCCCTTCCTGAGGAGCAGTGCGCTACTCTTCGATCTGCTTTTTTGGCAGGTCCGCAACTTTTCCATGGTTCTGTGTTGACGGTCCGGGATGACGTCCTACGTCATTCCAACGATCAGCTGCTGTTTCTTCAGCTTGATCAGCCTTCTAGGGTAGGCACGGGCCGTTCCAAGCCTAACAAGTACCCTCTGCTTCCTCTGCGAAGCAAAGGGGCTGATCCTTCTGCCACCGCTTCTACTTCTTACTCAAGGGGTACGGGTAAGCGTCGGCAGTCTTGAGGGAAGTCTCAGGATTCTTCATTCAGTAGAGGAGGTGTTTTCTCCTCTCGCGAGCCTCATCGGGGTTCGCAATGAAGGTCCTCACCTCAACTCGTCCCAGGTTGGAGGAAGGATAGCAGAGTTTGCAGACCGTTGGGCCACCATCACATTCGATCCTTGGATGTTAGATGTTGTTTGGTCCGGGCTGCGAATATCCTTCCGACGGCACCCCACTCTGTCCAGGGTGCCTTTTCCAACCACAGTTCCTTCAGACATTTTATGTCGGGAACTTTTGTCCACGGAGATAGACAATCTCCTGACAAAGGGGGCGATTGACGACATCAAGAACATTAGGTCAGTGGGTTTCTATTCCCGCCTGTTCTTGGTGCCGAAGAAGGACGGCCGACTCCGACCGGTTCTCGATCTGAGTTTCCTGAACCAGTCTATCATTGCTCCCAAGTTCAGCATGGAGACTTTCAGGTCGGTCCTCCGTTCAATTCACCAGGGAGATTTCGCTTCCAGCTTCGACCTGCGAGACGCTTACTTTCACGTTCCGATTCATTGGGCGTTACAGAAGTATCTCAGGTTCGTTTTTCTGGGGCGAGTTTACCAGTTCAAGGCCATGCCTTTTGGCCTCAACCTGGTTCCTTGGGCCTTCACCAGACTGATGTCGCATGTGATAGCTTTCCATCGCACACAGTCCAGGGTGACTACTTCGGCATATCTGGACGATATCCTCCAGGGACATTCCAATGCTGCCTTACTGGAGTCGGATGTCGCCACTCTGTTGAGCTTGCTCACGTCGCTACGTTTCAGAGTCAACGAGGAGAAGTCGGACCTGGTCCCTTCTCAGTCGTTTTATCATCTGGGGATGGCTTTCCGCACACAATTAAATTTGGTGGCGGTTCCCCAGGCCAAGGCTGTGATTTTCTCAGCTTTTGCTCCGACTCTGTCCCAGTATACATCAGCGACGGCTCAGAGTTTTCTCCGGCTAATCGGTCTCTGCTGTTCGGTGACGGATCTCATTCCTCTAGGTCGGCTGCGTGTCAGACCTCTCCAACACTTTCTGCTCAGTCGTTGGAGGCCGAATGTAGATTTTCTGGATCTGGTGCTTCAGTTTCCAGAATATCTTTATCCTCACCTTTTCCTCTGGGCAGATGTCCAGTGGCTTTCGCAGGGTGTTCCGTTGGACTTACCCACGTCCGATCGCGTTCTGACGGCAGATGCCAGCGATCTCGGATGGGGTGCGACGTTGGATCCTCTAGGTCTTTCCATTCACGGGATGTAGGACCAGGATCATGCAGCTCTACACATCAACCAGAAGGAGCTTCTTGCTCTTCTTCTGCGTTTCAGGCAGTGGATCCCTCACCTGTCAAATCGCCAGGTCCTTCTGTTGTCCGACCATTCGACGGTGGTTGCTCGGAACCAGGGCGGCACGCACTCTGTTCCAATGTACGAATTGGCTTGGGATCTTATACTGCTCGCTCAGGATGTCCACGCCGGGGTGGCTGTTCGTCACATTCCCGGTCGCCTGAACGTCCTAGCCGACTCCCTGTCCCGTCGGGGCAGGGTCATTTCCACCAGGTGGATGCTCCACATGGCGGGTTCCATCGATCTCTTGTGACTCGTTGGAACCATCCGGTGGACACTTTCGTGTCCCCGTGTCCAGATGCTCTGGCTTTCGCCATGGACGCTCTGGCCCTCCTTTGGGATGGTCTTGTCGGCTACGCCTTCCTACCGGTTCCGATTCCGCCTCAGGTTCTCACCCAGATATGAACCTGCAGTCGTCGAATCCTTTCGATCACACCCGTCGCTTCGGTGGGTGTGGATCAATCTGCTCCGCTCTCTGTTAGCAGCGGTTCCGGCATGTCTCCCTCTACCTTGCGACTTTCTTTGCCAAAGTCGCCCGAGGAGGTTTTCAAGTTGACCCGACTTCATTGTGCCTTCGCACATATCTTTTATCGGGTCCTGTCTTCTCCGTAGTGGTTTTTCGAGACACGCAGTGGAGTTGCTTTTCTTCAAGGAGGCACTCACTCTACTGGTTTAGCCTCTGTGGCTAAGTGGAAGGTTCTTCTGTCGATGGTGTGTGATCACTCTGTTGCTTCTGTCACTCCTTCGATCACACCGCTTGCGGAGTTTCTGGTATATGTTTGTTTCTGGGGGTCTCCAGCAATGGGTACATGTCCATGCTTTGGAGACATTTTTTCCTATGTGATACCGCATTGTTTCGACACACATCCTTTCCTCTCCAAGCTTGTTCAGCTCTTTTCCTTGAAAAGGCCTAGGACTTTGCAGTTTACTCCAAGATGGTCACTTTCTTGGGCGCTGCTCTGCTTGGGGGTGGGGGGCATTCAGGCCTTTATCCTGGATGAATATGCGTTTTCCCACATGCCAGATCTCTCCTGCATCCATTTCTTGATGGACTTGTCTTGCTATTCGTGCAGCTTCCGCTCGTCTAGCTACTGGTGATTGTATTACCAATTGTTTTTTCTGCCACGAGGTGCGTGCATTGTCTTCCTCTTTTAATAACTCTGTCATGTTGTCGGATGACTGATGTTATACTGGCAGCCTTCTGGAGAAATGCTACATTCTCCTTTTATCTGCGACTGTTGCAGGAGCCGACAGAGAACCTTGGGGCCCTCTTTCTTCGGCTCAGGATGTTGTCTATCCAAGCTTTTCAGCTTTTTTCAGGGTCAGTTCCAGCTTTGTGCTGTTACTGCCCTTTCTGTCTGTGCGTCGCACTTCACCATACGCCTCATCTTTCATTGGCTTTTCTAATGTTTGTGATGCTATGGTTTGATAGGCCTAGGGATCTCTTCCTCTGTCCACGGTCCCAGTGCTATTGAGTTATGTGTGGGTTGGTTATGTGATTCCCTCCAGCCTTTTGTCTATTCAGCCTGTAGTAAACAATTGAGGTAGGTTGATAAGAAGTATAAATTTTATAGTAAATTTCCTTTCTTATTATACCTATCGAAATTGTTTACATGGAAGACCTCCCGTCTTCTTATTCGGGTAAGAATCCTTCCTCCCCGCTGATCACATAACTCCTGTGTTGTTCGGAATCAAAAGAATGACGAATTGATGCATTGCGCACTGTTACGGAAGTCGTGGATTTGTACTATGGAAGAGCATCCCATACTGGGTGTGCGCCGATGGCGCTCGGCCCAGTTTTGGCTTATTTTTTCGTGGTGTTTTTACACCACTTTTCTTTCCCAAATCTTGGGAAAGATTAAAATAGAGAGTATTTTATCCGAGTTAGGTTCTTCCACTGTAGTGCAAGCCTGTAGTAAACAATTGAGGTAGGTATAATAAGAAAGGAAATTTACTATAAAATTTATACTTTCATCTTCCTCTCTGGAACTACTGAGCCGACGTGAACCAAACCTAGCAGGGATGGTCTATGGGAGGTCCTCTACAAACGATCCTCATTTTGTTCCCGGGGGTTGAAAAACATGGCCACCAGAGGCATTCTTTGATTCTGATAGGTGGATTTTCAAAAATTTTCTCCTCTGAAACTGCTGGGCCAAATGTCTTGATACCTCACATAAGTAATGACTGGGACCCCCTCTACTAATGATCCTCATTTAATGTTGATCGGGTTGTAAACATGGCCAAAATTGCGGCTTATAGTTAATGTAAAAAACCCTTTGGGAAATCACATTTTCATCTTCTTCTCTGAAATAACTGAGCTGATGTGAACCACACTTCGCAGAAATGGTCTATGAGAGGATGGAAGTATGTGACCACCAGAGGCTATATTCTAATGCTTAACCCAATGCCCCTCCTGTCTGCACAAAAGATCGGTACACTCAGCAAAATACTTGTTTTGGGCTCACCAACGTTAGTTGTGTGAGCCTATGGCATAGCCCTCATGTCGGCATCGGCGTCCGCTCTCAAATATTTTGAACTTTTGTGTACAGGTTTTGATTTTTAGCTCAACTTTGGCGAAGCCAAATTTGAGCTTATGCCATGGCCCGTTGTCCGTCTGTCTGTCAACAATTGGATACGGCTCGGGCTAGAGGCCGTATTTATGAACCGATCTTTACGAAACTTCTTGGGTACCTTTGTTATGACCGTGGGACGAGAACGAGTGTTTTTGGGTGCGGTCCGAAATTCAAGATGGCTGCCAGCCACCATTTTGTACCGACGATGCAGAAATCTGTTTTTTGTACAGAACTTCCATATGAAAGCTCTGATTTGAATAATTTTTTGTATGAATGTTTAGTACCATTGGATACATCACATATAATACGGGTTTTTTTCTCGTGCGTAAACTATGCAAATTAGACTAACTTTGATGTTTTTTGGTGTTACTTTCAGCACTGTAAGTGCAAATGCCAATATGGCTCGGGCTAGAGGCCGTATTTATGAACCGATCTTTACGAAACTCCTTGTGTACCTTTGTTATCACCGCGGGACGAGAACGAGTGTTTTTGGGTCCGGTCCGAAATTCAAGAAGGCCGATGACAGCCATTTTGTACAAAATTTGGTGCATTCAGATTTTTGCACAGAACTTCCATATGAAAGCGCTGATTTGAATAATTTTTTGTGTGAATGTTTAGTGCCATGGGATACATCACATATAATACGGGTTTTTTTCTCGTGCAGAAATTATGCAAATTAGATGAACTTTGATTTTTTCAGTGCTACTTACACACAGTAAGTACGCATGTCAATACGACTCGGGCTAGAGTCTGTATTTATGAACCGATCTTCACGAAACGTCTTGGGTACCTTTGTTATCACCTTGGGACAGGAACGAGTGTTTCTGGATGCGGTCTAAAATTCAAGATGGCTGCCAGTGGCCATTTTGTACCGAAATTAGGTCTTATCAGTTTTTTGTACACAACTTCTATACGGCTCAGGCTAGAGGCCGGATTTATGAACCGATCTTTACGAAACTTCTTGGGTACCTTTGTTATCACCATGGGATGAGAACGAGTGTTTTTGGGTGTGGTCTGAAATTCAAGATGGCCACCAGCAGCCATTTTGTACCAAAATTAGTGCAATCAGTTTTTTGTACAGAACTTCTGTATGAAAGTTCTGATTTGAATAAATTTTTGTATGAATGTTTAGTAACATGGAATACATCACATATAGTACGGGTTTTTTTTCTCGTGCAGAAATTATGCAAATTAGATGAACTTTGATTTATTCAGTGCTACTTATACACTGTAAGTGCACATGTCAATACGGCTCGGGTTAAAGGCTGTATTTATGAACCGATCTTCACAAAACTTCTTGGGTACCTTTGTTATCACCTTGGGACGAGAAGGTGTGTTTCTGGGTGCGGTCCAAAATTCAAGATGGCTGCCAGTGGCCATTTTGTACCAAAATTAGGTCCAATCAGTTTTTTGTCACAACTTCTACACAGCTCATATTTGTGAACTGATCTTCACGAAACTTCTTGGGTACTTTTGTTTTCACCTTGGGACAGGAATGAGTGTGTTTTGGGGTGCTATTGTTATCACTGTGCTATGAGAACAAATATTTTGGGGTTCAGTCAGACCCAGTCTGGGACTCCAAGATTTCTTTTCTAGTTTAGCATCTGTCACCCACCTTTACAATACTTTACCTATACATTTGTTACAGGCAACGGTCAGTATTTATGTACAGACTGTTACAATACTTTATATGTACCTTTGTTATCAGGTCATTACCTAGATGTTTGTCATTGCTGTGTCACATACTATACATGTACATGTCTTTGTCTTGACAAGTTGAGCTATAGTGTCATTGACACTTTCATTTGGTTTTTTAAAATTTTGTTTAGTTTCTGCGTATTGCTATGGTGGTTCACTATAACATTTAACTCCTTTCCAGGGTATTTTGTCTTAATTTTAACCCTTTGAATCAAATTTTAGATTTATTTTGATGTTTGCGTGCAGGTTTTGATGTTTTTTTTTTCCTTTCTTCCAAGTGGAGTTTTACCTTGCAGCATATGGCCATGCTTTCTATTGTTTGTAAACATCTTAGGGCTAAGTTTGTATTATTTAACCCTTTTCCCGCTGAATTACTTCAATTTTGGACTTTTATGTACAGGTTTTGGACTTCGGCTTACAGCTTTTTACTTTTCTGTACAGGTTGTGATAAAAAAAAAAAATTTAAATTGAGGTTGACCTCACTGCATATTGCAGTGGTGGTTACTATAACATTGATATCTTTCCAGTGCATTTTTTAAAAAATTTTAACCCTTTCAATCGATTTTTATTAGACATATTTTGACGTTTGCGTGCAGGTTTTGATGCTTTTTCTTTTCCTTTCTTCCAAGTGGAGATTTACCTTGTAGCATATGTCCATGCTTTCTATTGTATGTAAACATGCATCTTAGGGCTATGTTTGTATTATTTACCCTTTTCCTGCTGAATTACTTCAATTTTGGAATTTTATGTACAGCTTTTGGACTTAGACTTACAGCTTCTTACTTTTATGTATAGATTGTGATAAAAAAGGACAATTTCAAGTGAGGTTGACCTCACTGCATATTGCAGTGGTGGTTATTATAACATTGATATCTTTCCAGTGCATTTTTTTAAATTTTTTTAACCCTTTGAATAGATTTTTAGACTTATTTTGGCATTTGCGTGCAGGTTTTCATGGGTTTTTTTTTAGCTCACCAACGAAAGTTCTGTGAGCCTATGGCATAGCCCTCATGTCAGCGGCGTCTGCGTCGGCGTCCTGATTCATTCATTTTGAACTTTTGTGTGCAGGTTTTGTTTTTTAGCTCAACTTTGGCAAAGCCAAATTTGAGCTTTTGTCATGGCCCGTCGTCCGTCTAGCTGTCTATCCGTCTGTCCATCTGTCCGTACATCAACAATTGGATACGGCTCGGGCTAGAGGCTGTATTTATGAACCGATCTTTACGAAACTTCTTGGGTACCTTTGTTATGACCGTGGGACGAGAACGAGTGTTTTTGGATACGGTCCGAAATTCAAGATGGCTGCCAGCCGCCATTTTGTACCGACGATGCAGAAATCTGTTTTTTTGTGCAGAACTTCCATATGAGAGCTCTGATTTGAATAATTTTTTGTATGAATGTTTAGTACCATGGGATACATCACATATAATACTGGTTTTTTTCTCGTGCGTAAATTGTGCAAATTAGACTAATTTTGATGTTTTTTGGTGTTACTTTCAGCACTGTAAGTACAAATGCCAATATGGCTTGGGCTAGAGGCCGTATTTATGAACCGATCTTTACGAAACTTCTTGGGTACCTTTGGTATCACCGTGGGACGAGAACGAGTGTTTTTGGGTCCAGTCCGAAATTCAAGATGGCCGATGGCAGCCATTTTGTACAAAATTTGGTGCAATCAGATTTTTGCACAGAACTTCCATATGAAAGCGCTGAGTTGAATAATTTTTTGTGTGAATGTTTAGTACCATGGGATACTTCACATATAATACGGGTTTTTTTCTCATGCAGAAATTATGCAAATTAGATGAACTTTGATTTTGTCAGTGCGACTTACAGTAAGTACACATGCCAATATGGCTCAGACTAGAGTCTGTATTTATGAACTGATCTTCACGAAATGTCTTGGGTACCTTTGTTATCACCTTGGGACGAGAACGAGTGTTTCTGGGTGCGGTCTAAAATTCAAGATGGCTGCCAGTGGCCATTTTGTACCAAAATTAGGTCTAATCAGTTTTTTGTACACAACTTCTAAACAGCTCAGACTAGAGGCCATATTTATGAACCAATCTGTACGAAACTTCTTGGGTACCTTTGTTATCACTGTGGGATGAGAGCGAGTGTTTTTGGGTGTGGTCCGAAATTCAAAATGGCCACCAGCAGCCATTTTGTACCAAAATTAGTGTAATCAGTCTTTTGTACAGAACTTCTGTATGAAAGTTCTGATTTGAATAAATTTTTGTATGAATGTTTAGTAACATGGAATACATCACATATTGTAAGGGGTTTTTTTTTGTGCAGAAATTATGCAAATTAGATGAACTTTTGATTTATTCAGTGCTACTTACACAATGTAAGCACACATGTCAATACGGCTCAGGGTAGAGGCTGTATTTATGAACCGATCTTCACAAAACTTCTTGGGTACCTTTGTTATCACCGTGGGACGAGAATGAGTGTTTCTGGGTACGGTCCAAAATTCAAAATGGCTGCCAGTGGCCATTTGGTACCAAAATTAGGTCCAATCAGTTTTTTGTCACAAGTTCTATACAGCTCATATTTATACCCCCGCTTCGAAGAAGTGGGGGCTATATAGGAATCGCCCTGTACGTCCGTCCGTCCGTCCGTCCGTCCGTCCGTCCGTCCGTACGTCTTTCCGGATGTGAAATTCTTGTGTGCGCAACTCCTCCTACATTTATCAATCAATTTGGACAAAACTTTTCAGACATCATCACTACTAAGTGAACATGCGCATATTCCAAGATTTTTGATCTGTGACAATTTTAACCAGGTTATCTCCCTTTGACTTAGATTTATTATGTCTTTCCGTTCGAACAAATTCTTGTGTGCGCAACTCCTCCTACATTAATGAACCGATTTTGATGAAACCTTTCAAACATCATCTCTACTAAGTGAACATGTGCATATTCCAAACTTTTTGATCTGCGACAATTTTAACCAGGTTATCTCTCTTGAACTTTGATTTAATATGGGTTTCGGCATGAAATTCTTGTGTGCTGTGCGCAACTCCTCCTACATTTATCAATCAATTTGGACAAAACTTTTCAGACATCATCACTACTAAGTGAACATGCGCATATTCCAAGATTTTTGATCTGTGACAATTTTAACCAGGTTATCTCCCTTTGACTTAGATTTATTATGTCTTTCCGTTCGAACAAATTCTTGTGTGTGCAACTCCTCCTACATTAATGAACCGATTTTGATGAAACCTTTCAAACATCATCTCTACTAAGTGAACATGTGCATATTCCAAACTTTTTGATCTGCGACAATTTTGACCAGGTTTTCTCCCTTTGACTTAGATTTATTGTGTCTTTCCATCCGAACAAATTCTTGTGTGCGCAACTCCTCCTACATTAATGAACCGATTTTGATGAAACCTTTCAAACATCATTTCTTCTACTAAGTGAACATGTGCATATTCCAAACTTTTTAATCTGCGACAATTTTAACCAGGTTATCTCTCTTGAACTTTAATTTAATATGGGTTTCTACATGAAATCCTTGTGTGCGCACCTCCTCCTACATTTATCAATCAATTTGGACAAAACTTTTCAGACATCATCACTACTAAGTGAACATGCGCATATTCCAAGCTTTTTGATCTGCGACAATTTTAACCAGGTTATCTCCCTTTGACTTAGAATTATTATGTCTTTCCGTTCGAACAAATTCTTGTGTGCGCAACTCCTCCTACATTAATGAACCGATTTTGATGAAACCTTTCAAACATCATCTCTACTAAGTGAACATGTGCATATTCCAAACTTTTTGATCTGCGACAATTTTAACCAGGTTATCTCTCTTGAACTTTGATTTAATATGGGTTTCTGCATGAAATTCTTGTGTGCGCAACTCCTCCTACATTTATCAATCAATTTGGACGAAAGTTTACAGACATCATCACTACTAAGTGAACATGCGCATATTCCAAAATTTTTGAGCTGTGGCAATTTTAACTAGGTTATCTCCCTTTAACTTAGATTTATTATGGGTTTCTACATGAAATTTTTGTGCGTGCAACTCCTCCTACATTTATCAATCAATTTGTACAAAACTTTTCAGTCATCATCACTACTAAGTGAACATGCGCATATTCCAAGATTTTTGATCTGCGGCAATTTTAACCAGGTCATCTCCCTTTGACTTAGATTTATTATGTCTTTCCGTTCGAACAAATTCTTGTGTGCACAACTCCTCCTACATTAATGAACCGATTTTGATGAAACCTTTCAAACATCATCTCTACTAAGTGAACATGTGCATATTCCAAACTTTTTGATCTGCGACAATTTTAACCAGGTTATCTCTCTTGAACTTTGATTTAATATGGGTTTCTGCATGAAATTCTTGTGTGCGCAACTCCTCCTACATTTATCAATCAATTTGGACAAAAGTTTACAGACATCATCACTACTAAGTAAACATGCGCATATTCCAAAATTTTTGAGCTGTGGCAATTTTAACTAGGTTATCTCCCTTTAACTTAGATTTATTATGGGTTTCTACATGAAATTCTTGTGCGTGCAACTCCTCCTACATTTATCAATCAATTTTCACGAAACCTTTCAAACATTATCAAATGGGATTCTTTTGTGTGTAACTCCTCCTACATTAATGAACCGATTTTGAATACATGTTGCACATTGTAAATGTGTTTTTCCAAATGTAAACCATATATGTGTGGGCTCTTTAAGTATTCAGTGCTGTTCTGTGGAAGGCCACATGCAAATAGAAATTTCAACAACAAAAAATGATCTTTATGTATACATTTCCTTATGGCCTTCGCCTACATGATCAGAAGTGCATTCCTCTAAAAACCCAAAGCGGGGGTATTAATCACCTTCAGTGATAGTTCTAGTTATGAACTGATCTTCACAAAACTTCTTGGGTACCTTTGTTTTCACCTTGGGACAGGAACGAGTGTGTTTTGGGGTGCCTTTGTTATCACTGTGCTATGTGAACAAATATTTTGGGGTTCAGTCAAACCCACTCTGGGACTCAAAGATTTTTTTCTAGTTCAGCATCTGACTGTCACCCACCTTTACAATACTTTACCTACACATTTGTTACAGGCAACGGTCAGTATTTATGTACAGACCATTACAATACTTTATATGTACCTTTGTTATCAGGTCATTACCTAGATGTTTGTCATTGCTGTGTCACATACTACACATGAACATGTCTTTGTCTTGACAAGTTGAGCTACAGTGTCATTGACACTTTCATTTTTTTTTTTTTTGCTTTTTTTCATGTCTGCATGCTTTTCAGGGATGGTAATATATTTTATTCAGCCCTTTCCATGCTTAGTTACTTGAATTTTGGACTTTTGTGTACAGGTTTTTGACTTTTCTGTGCAGGTTTTTGACTTTTCTGTGCAGGATTTTGACTTTTGTGTGCAGGTTTTGAAATTTTGTCTTCAAGTGGAGTTTTACCTTACTGGCATATTGCCATGGTGGTTTCCTTAACATTTCAGAGTATTTTTCTCAATTTTAACCCCTTGAAACAAATGTGATACTTTTTTACTTTTATGTGCAGGTTTTGAGGTTTGTCTTTCTTTTCTTCCAAGTGGCGACTTACCTTGTAGCATATTGCCATGGTTCCTATTTTATGTTAGGATGCTTCTTGGGGCTAGTATTATATTATTTAACCCTTTAGCTGCTGATTTACTTTAATTTTGGACTTTTGTGTGCAGGTTTTGATATTTTTTTCAAGTGGAGTTTTACCTCACTGGCATATTGCCATGGTGGTTACTGTAACATTTTCAGGGTATTTTTCTAAATTTTAACTCTTTGAAACAAATGTGATGCTTTTTTGCCTTTTATGTGCAGGTTTTGAGGTTTGTCTTTCTTTTCTTCCAAGTGGATATTTTTATTATTATTATTATTATTACCTGCGTCGCCAGCAGCAGAGCAGGTCTAGTAACCGCTCGATTCCGTCCGTCCGCAACACTTCTTCCGTCAAAGTTTTCTTGGCTTCTATGAAAGGGAATGATTTTATATTTGGTCTGCTGCTTCATAATGATTAGTTGTATCATGTAAGCAATTTTCAGATCTGCCATACAGCCACTTCCTGTTTGCCGATACTTTTTGTTTGAAATTTTACTGTACCCACTGAACATTGAAATTTTCCGACATGGTTTTCTCATCTTCTATGCAAGGGAATGATTTTATATTTGGTTTGCTGCTTCATAATGATGAGTTGTATCGTGTAAGCAATTTTCAGATCTGCCGTGCAGCCACTTCCTGTTTGCCGATACTTTGAAATTTTACTGTACCCACTGAACATTGAAATTTTCCATCAAGGTTTTCTCAGCTTCTATGCAAGGGAATGATTTTATATTTGGTCTGCTGCTTCATAATGATGAGATGTATCGTGTAAGCAATTTTCAGGTCAGCTGTGCAGCCACTTCCTGTTTGCCGATACTTTGAAATTTTACAGTACCCACTGACCATTGAAATTTTCCGTCAAGGTTTTCTCGGCTCCTATGCAAGGGATTGATTTTATATTTGGTCTGCTGCTTCATAATGATGACTTGTATCGTGTTTGCAATTTTCAGATCTGCCGTGCAGCCACTACCTGTTTGACGATACTTTAAAATTTTACTGTACCCACTGAACATTGAAATTTTCGGTCAAACTTTTCTCGGCTTCTATGCAAGGGATTGATTTTATATTTCATCTGAAGCCTGATAATGATCAGTTGTATCGTGTATGCAATTTTCAGATCTGCCGTGCAGCCACTTCCTGTTTGCTGATTCAATTGCATGCAGCGACGTAGGTCCAGACCCGGTATTGGTCTTGGCTTGTTCAAGTAGAGTTTCACCTTACTGGCATAGTGCCATTGTGGTTACTGTTACAGGGTATTTTTCTCACTTCTTCCATCAAAGTTTTCTTGGCTTCTATGAAAGGGAATGATTTTATATTTGGTCTGCTGCTTCATAATGATAAGTTGTATCTTGTAAGCAATTTTCAGATCTGCCGTGCAGCCACTTCCTGTTTGCCGATACTTTGAAATTTTACTGTACCCACTGAACATTGAAATTTTCCGTCAAGGTTTTCTCGGCTTCTATGCAAGGGAATGATTTTATATTTGGTCTGCTGCTTCATAATGATGAGATGTATTGTGTAAGCAATTTTCAGATCTGCCGTGCAGCCACTTCCTGTTTGCCGATACTTTGAAATTTTACTGTACCCACTGAACATTGAAATTTTCCGTCAAACTTTTCTCGGCTTCTATGCAAGGGATTGATTTTATATTTCATCTGGAGCCTGATAATGATCAGTTGTATATTGTGTATGCAATTTTCAGATCTGCCGTGCAGCCACTTCCTGTTTGCTGATTCAATTGCATGGAGCAATGCAGGTCCAGACCCGGTATTGGTCTTGGCTTGTTCAAGTAAAGTTTCACCTTACTGGCATAGTGCCATTGTGGTTACTGTGACAGGGTATTTTTCTCACTTCTTCCTTCAAAGTTTTCTTGGCTTCTATGAAAGGGAATGATTTTATATTTGGTCTGCTGCTTCATAATGATTAGTTGTATCATGTAAGCAATTTTCAGATCTGCCGTGCAGCCACTTCCTGTTTGCCGATACTTTGAAATTTTAATGTACCCACTGAACATTGAAATTTTCCGTCAAGGTTTTCTCGGCTTCTATGCAAGGGAATGATTGTATATTTGGTCTGCTGCTTCATAATGAGTTGTATCGTGTAAGCAATTTTCAGATCTGCCGTGCAGCCACTTCCTGTTTGCCGATACTTTGAAATTTTACTGTACCCACTGAACATTGAAATTTTCCGTCAAAGGTTTTCTCGGCTTCTATGCAAGGGATTGATTTTATATTTGGTCTGCTGCTTCATAATGATGACTTGTACCGTGTATGCAATTTTCAGATCTGCCGTGCAGCCACTTCCTGTTTGCTGATACTTTGAAATTTTACTGTACCCACTGAACATTGAAATTTTTCGTCAAACTTTTCTCGGCTTCTATGCAAGGGATTGATTTTATATTTCATCCGGAGCATGATAATGATTAGTTGTATCGTGTATGCAATTTTCAGATCTGCCGTGTAGCCACTTCCTGTTTGCTGATTCAATTGCATGCACCGACGCAGGTGCAGACCCGGTATTGGTCTTGGCTTGTTCAAGTAGAGTTTCACCTTACTGGCATAGTGCCATTGTGGTTACTGTGACAGGGTATTTTTCTCAATTTTAACCCTTTGAACAAATGTGATACTTTTTTTTACTTTTATGTGCAGGTTTTGAGGTTTGTCTTTCTTTTCTTCCAAGTGCCGACTTACCTTGTAGCATATTGCCATGGTTCCTATTTTATGTTAGGATGCTTCTTGGGGCTAGTATTATATTATTTAACCCTTTAGCTGATGATTTACTTTAATTTTGGACTTTTGTGTGCAGGTTTTGTACTTTTGTGTGCAGGTTTTGATATTTTTTTTAAGTGGAGTTTTACCTCACTGGCATATTGCCATGGTTGTTATTGTAACGTTTTCAGGGTATTTTTCTAAATTTTAACCCTTTGAAACAAATGTGATACTTTTTGACTTTTATGTGCAGGTTTTGAGGTTTTTCTTTCTTTTCTTCCAAGTGGTTAATTTTCATGTAGGGTTTCACCTTACTGGCATATTGCCATGGTGGTTACTGTGACATTATCAGGATATTTTTCTCAATTTTAACCCATTGGAACAAATGTGATACTTTTTTTTTTACTTTTATGTGCAGATTTTGTGGTTTGTCTTTCTTTTCTTCAAAGTGGAGACTTACCTTGTAGCATTTTGCCATGGTTCCTATTTTAGCCCTTTAGCTGCTTATTTTCTTTAATTTTGGACTTTTGTGTGCAGGTTTGGAACTTGTTTTTTACTCCAGCCACCCCTTTACATTGGCCACCTGTTGGTGAGCCACGGGGTACTGATACCCCCTCTAGTTTGAGAATCTGGTAAGGGTTGGTTCCAGTTTTCTCCTCTGAGGACTGGGGGAAAAAAAACCCAAAATATTGTGTATACAGTACAAGTCAAAATAAGCTGTAGCATAACTGCAATAAACTAAGTAAACTGCTGCTCCTGCCCTGACAAGATCACAATCTGACATTTTCTAGAAAGCTATCAGTGAGAGCTTTCCATAAAATGATGTTAGCTTCTGGTCTTATCAGTGTAGGAAGAGAAAAAAGAAAAAGATACATAATTTTTGGATTATCCTACACAACTTATTTTGACTTTACTGTAAACCATTTTGACTGTACCTTGATTTTTGCATCATCAGTCTTCTGAATTTACAGGCATCTTTTTCTGTCAACTTCAATCTGATAACAGTTTTTTATGATAAGTAACATGAACAGTGTTTGTATTCTGTTTCAATCATGTCAGCTTAGATGACAGTAATTATTGTTTATCTTTTAAGATTTGACAAATATTGAAGGAGAGTGTAACCCTTTACTATCCAAAGCTATTATGAAAAGAGAATACTGTCTGAGAGAATTGTAATTTTCAAAATATTTAACCTTCTTTTACTGATTTTTTTTTTGTTGAAACAGAATTCATAAATGTGTGCATTTTCAAGAAAATCTTCTTTGAAACTACAAGGCCAAATGGTTTGAAAATTAGTGTGACTGATGACTGTAAACCCCTCTACCAATGATCCTCATTTTTAGCTCACCTGACTGAAAGTCAAGATGAGCTTTTCTTATCACTCTTCGTCCGTCATCTGTCGTCCGGTCGTTCTGCGTTAAGGTGCTGTTTGAGCCTCTTTCTCTTAAACCACTGGCCACATTTTAATTAAATTTCATGTAAGTAGTGGTTATATAGGGGCATTTTGATTTTTATGCAAATTAGGTTTTGGCTCATATTGAGCAGAGGTGTGGGGAAAAAATGGCCAAATTTTTGGAAAATCTTCTTCTAATGAACCACCAGTAGCAGAGACTTGATATGTGGTGTACAGAGTCCTTTTGAGGTTTAGAATCAAATTTGTTCAAGAGAAGTTTGTCGGGCATTATTTGCCTTCGTTATGGGAAAGGCAAGAATTTTTGCCACTCCCGAAATTTCTACTTTCCAAACCAAGAGGCAGATTTGAACCAAATTTGATATGGTGGCTTATTGGGTCATAAGTACTTAATTTATGCCCAAATTTTTTTTCCCATCGCCCCATGGGAACCGCAGGAGCTAAAAATAGAAAAAAATTAAAACGCCATATCTCCAAAACTACACGGCACTGAGAATTCTTATTTGGTGTGAAGCTTCCTTAGGACCAACAGAATGGAATGGTAAAAAAAATTGCTATCGGTTTTATCATGGCATACTTTTTTGGGACTTTGAAAAAGTGCTGAGTCAGCATTTTTTGACACTGTGGGTAATGGGAAAAACATGTAAGACTACTTTTCTCCCAAACCACTGCTCCAAAAGCTTTCAAATTTCACATATAACATCTTTGGATGATTGTTTCACATGTTTATTGAAATGAATTCCTTGTGTCAATATTTGGGCTCTCTATGGGAGCCCAAATGTTTAAATTAGTGCAGTATGAGGAATATTCTTTAAAAATCTTCTTCAGATCTACCAATAAGAATGTTTTGATATTTGGTATGCCGCATCCTTAGGGGGGTGAAATTCAAGTTTGTTCAAGCCAAGTCCCTGATTTCATATTTAGGCTGAAAATTTGGGGCTCTGTTCTGGACTTAGAAATTTTTGACCAAAATTCAGAATTTTTTGTTTGTTTTTAGCTCAACTTGACAAAGTCAAACTGAGCTATTGCCATCACTTCTTGTCCGTTGGCGTACGTATGTACGTTAGTTAGTATGTTAGTACGTACGTCCACAATTTCCTTTGGCACACCTCACAGGTCGCTTTTATGATCAGATCACTTTGAAACTTGGTATGCTTTTTTGGGGTGACCTCTAGATGGGAGCTGTCGATTTTCTTCAATTTCCGTCAAAAAATGTTGCTGCGGCCAACGTTCTTAGAACTTAGTTTAGTCAAACCACAATATTTCCCTTTGGCACACCCTACAGGGCACATTTATGATTGGATTGCTTTGAAACCTAGTATGCTTGTTTAGGGTGACCTCTAAATGGGCACTATCAATTTTCTTCAATTTCCGTCAAAAAATGTTGCCACGGCCAACGTTCTTATAACTTAGTTTGGTCAGACCTCAATATTTCTCCTTGGCACACCCTACAGGGACATTTATGATCGGATTACTTTGAAACCTGGCATGCTTGTTTGGGGTGACCTCTAGATGGGAGCTTTCGATTTTCTTCAACTTCTGTCAAAAAATATTGCCGCGGCCAACGTTCTTAGAACTTAGTTTAGTCAAACCACAATATTTCCCTTTGGCACACCCTAAAGGGCACATTTATGATTGGATTGCTTTGAAACCTGGTATGCTTGTTTAACTTGGTGTGCTCATTGCTTTGAAACCTGGTATGCTTGTTTAACTTAGTGTGCTCATTAGACAAGACCTTTCGATAAGAACTATTGATTAACATTCATTTCTGTGAAAAAAGTTGCCATTTACAGGAGTAACCTCTGAACATACTGCATTTGTGTATCAACATTCTTCCTTTAGCCAGTCTTACAGTTTACATTTAAAAATTGATGGATTTCTCTGTTCTTCAATTTTGCCATTTCATTTATAACTTACTAAGTTCAAGTTTATCAAGTTGAGCTACAGTGTCATTGACACTTTCATTTATGCATTTCGGTCAATTTTAAGACAAAAAAAAATAATTTTTTTTTACCCTGAAAATTTGGGGTCCAGGTGGGACGTAGAAAATTTTTGACCAAAATCCAGAATTTTTTTTTTTGTTTTTTATGCTTTTCTGTCAATTTTAAAAAAAAAAATTTTTTTTTTTTTTTACACTGAAAATTTTGGACCAAAATCCAGAATTTTTTTTGTTGTTTTTTATGCTTTTCTGTCAATTTTAAAACAAAAAAAATTTATTTTTTTTTACACCGAAAATTTGGTGTCCGGGTGGGACTTTGAAAATTTTGGACCAAAATCCGGAAATTTTTTGTTTGTTTGTTATGCGTTTCTGTCAGTTTTAAGACAAAAAAATGTTTTTTTTTACACCAAAAATTTGGGCTCCGGGTGGGACTTCAAAAATTTTGGACCAAAATCCAGAAATTTTTTTTTTCTATTTTATGCGTTTGTCAGTTTTAAGACAGCCTGAGCCTGAAAATTTGCCTCCGGGTGGGACTTAGAAATTTTGAACCAAAATCCGGAATTTTTTTCTTTTTGTTTTTTATGCATTTCTGTCAATTTTAAGACAAAAAAAAAATTTTTTTACCCTGAAAATTTGAGGTCCGGGTGGGAATTTAATTTTTTGCTTTTTTATGCGTTTTAAGAAGAAAAAAAAATTTAGGTTGAAAGTATTTTGTTTGGGAAAAAAATTTGTTTTTTATGCGTTTATCTCAATTTTGGGACGTAAAAGTGCAGGAACTGAAAATAGAAGGAAAATCCTGTGTATTGTGTGTGCACAATCGCTTCATCTAGTTGGTATATGCTTTTCTTAGGAGGGGCATATGCAGCTTATTCAAGTCAAGTCCCTAGTTTGATATTTAGACTACCATGTCAGGTGAGTGCCCTCAGGCCCCCTGGGGCCTCTAGTAATCTTCATCAGGTTGCAATTATGACTGCAATTGTGGCTTATAGTTACTATAGAAACCCTTTGGGAAATCACACTTTTATCATCTTCACGGAAAGTACTGAGCCAATTTGAGCCAGACTTGGCAGGCATTGTCTATGAGAGGTTCTCCACAACTGTTACTCATTTTTTTCCTGTTGCGTGAAAAAACGTGGTCGCCAGAAGCATTCTTTGATTCTGATTAGTCATTTTTGAAAACTCTTCTCCCCTGAAACCACTGGGCTAAATGTTTTGATATTTTGCATGGTTGATAACTGGGACATGACATTCCTCCTTTTAATTTTGATCGTATTGCAAACATGGCCGCAATTGCGGTTTATAGTTACTATAGAAAAAACCTATGGGAAATCACATTTTCATCTTCTCTCTGGAACTACTGAGCCGATGGAACCAAAACTTGGCACTTATGGTCTATAGGAGGCCTTCTACAAATGATCCTCTTTTTGTTCCCGTTGATTGGAAAATATGGCCACCAGAGACATTCTATGATTCTGGTTGATGGATTCAAATGTTTTGAAACTTCACATGATTGAAGACTGGGACACCTACAAATGATCTTCATGTAATGTTGATGTAATGTTGCAAACATGGCCACAATTGCAGATCATAGTTACCATGGAAAGCCTGTGGGAAATCGCATTTTTATATGTAGTTCCAGGTGAGCGATTACAGGCTCTGCAGAGCCTCTAGTTATCAAATCTAATGTTGTGAATTATATTTCCACTTGATGATTGGATATTATGTCTATATGGTGTATTATTTGATGACATGGCATACTGTCTTCATTTCAAGGGATATGTTGACGCTGTTTCAGGGGGTATATTCCTTGCAATAGTGCCATGTTCATCATGTCCCCCTCTATCCTTAGTGGCATTATGGAGTTGGTCAGATGTGAATGAGCCATCTGGTTTCTATACTATTCTAGATAACTAACACTAAAGCGTTGCGAGTTGCACCAGGTTAGTGTCATTCTGCTTGCTTTGGCTAACTACAAGCTTTTTAGCTGTATTACTCTTTATTGAGAATAGCAGCAGCAGTTTAGCTTGGGAATTTAGCGAGAAGTTTCTTTTTCTTATAGTGAAAAAGAAATTTGTCACTGTCCCAAGCCATAATATTACTGTGCCGACCTTACTTATCTAGCTATTCAAGTATTGTGGGTGAGGGGGGTTCGATATGAATTATTCGTCGAATCCCCCCGCCAATATGTTCAATGCGATTACAGGGCAGGAAGTAGTTCTTTTCCTGTAAGCCTCCTATGCATTCTGTTATATGCATGCCTTTCATTGCTCTACAATTGGCAGGTGGGTTGTGGTCTAACAGTGACGTCAGGGGCCCAGCCACTCTAGTTGGTTTGCTTCCTGTGATTAATTGTTCATAAGTGATATATGAGCATATGATTCCTGAACAGTAACTGTTCTTGGATTCCAAATTCTATTATGAATACATTCGGTTGATATTACTAGCCTTCGTGTTCCTGTATGGCAGGCATGTCAGTATCTGGGCGACATTCTCCAAGTGTGGCAATTTGTCTATTCTGAGTAGCTGTGCTCAGAGCTGTCTATTTTTCTTATGACATATGAGTCTATTCCTTAGGTTAATCGCACTAACGTCATTTTATTCCTTCAGTTTCCTGGTTCATTTTTGTATCGTTTGGTCATGCCTTTGATACAGGCTGTATTCAGATGAGGGTACAGATGGGATTCTGTTGATTGCATGCATAATATGTGTACATTATTAGGCAGACTTATTACAGTATAGATTCTCTTGAATTCTTGCTCTGCATTAGTGTAGAGCTTATGATAATTTTGGGGCTAGTTGGATCAGTTATGGAGTTTTCAACAGGCCATCTATGCATACGTTTTAATGAACCTAGGGTACAATGAATTATTTGGGGATGGTCTGTGACAGGCTTTTTAATCGTATCATGTTCCATATTCGAAATCCAGTTTTCAACCGTAAAGTGGTGCACAATGCATATTTCTACTCTCATAATTGTACGGTTACAATTGGGAGGTTCATTATTGGAATTAATTGTACTCCTGAACATGATCACCTGTTTGTTGGCTAAGAAACATATAGTTCTTTTAGATAACTTTCCATTGGGATTCAATTGGACAAGTTTAAGGTTGTACATATTTATATCACCGGTTTTTGACCTATCTACGTATTCTGGATGCGGCATACGTTTTGAAGCTTGTGATTTCTCCAGGACATAGCCTTAGCTGCTCAGGTGGCATTAAGCACCAACAAATTAATAATATATTAATGATAATTAATAGCCGGGTGACTTTTAGACGAATATATAATTCAGTACCGCTTTTTCACTGTTTCCAGCCCGTTCCCCTCGTTGTTTTGAAGATTATTCTTTCAAAAAAAGGGGGGGAGGGAGTGTTTTCCTCGACCTCTTCTGACCTTTTAATAAGTGTGTAACTATGAGTTAAGCTGTTATCGTTTGTAGATTATTCCGATATTATGTACAGCTTGTTACATTATATTCGGCATGTTTGTGTGCATTAGTCTCTCACTCTCGGACACGCCTTTCCTAATTTTAAGTCTCTTATTCCAGGCTAGCCTTAAAATTGGGGCCTTGTTACACCCATTTAGCATAATCATTTATGCTAAATAATAGGGAATTACTTGGATATTGCTGCTTATTTTGGGCATATGTCTTAGAACTGTATTGTGGTATAGCGAGACATATAGGTAAATCCTTAAAATTTTAATCTCCTTTTCACTTCGGGAGTTGTAATGCAGGCTAAGGAGCCGTATTTTGGTCTGCTAATTCTTTAAGTGCTAGGCCCTCCGCCTTTTTACGATTCTAAGTCTGGGCCATTGGTTTTTAGTATTAAAATATGATAAATTTAAAGTAATTTGTATATTTTTAATACTTACCAATGGCCCAGACGGGGATGGCCCTCCCATGAGTGCGCACTCATGCCACCCCGCTGAGTTATCACTTCAGTAGGCACAACTAGGAAGAATGATGTTGGCGCCAATTCCGGTCTCTTCCTGGGTACTGCGCATGCGCAAGTACTAAAAGTATGGAGGGCCAGATACGACTTTTAATTTTTGGTATTGTATGTAAATTTTGGGGATTGGGGGTTCAAAATTTGTGCTTGGCCCTTAATAATATTGAGGTTGCACCAGCTAAATCTGGGCCATTGGTAAGTATTAAAAATATACAAATTACTTTGAATTTATCATTTTTTTTTGCCACAGGCATACCCCGAAGATTGAAATCTTGAGTTGTGGAAAGGTATGGAGGCGAAGTCCCTCTCGCATTGGTTTGACTAGGAAGGGAGAGGGGAGGGTGAGGCTCATGTGGAAGATATTTTCCCTAAATTTTAAAAAAAAAAACCCAAATGCTGGTGCTATTAGGAGGTATTTTGAGGCTCAAATGAACATCAGTTTTCACCAAGTGTAGTATACCATTTGTAATTTCAATACATGATGCCCCACACAGATCATAGAATTCGGGATATTAGGGGGCTGTGGGGATTTGGGTGTGAGCCATGGCTGCCACTGCTATTCATAGGAAATTTTATATGTGCAACTCTTACATTTCTGACACAATTTCTACATAACTCTTAATCAAACTTTACAACCAGCATGTGAACATGCATTTATTCGAAGATTTCCAAAGTGGGGATATTAATCGACTTAAAGTTGGTACAGGACATGATAATGCTGGTGACATTTCTACAGGTGTTGTTCATAGTTAATGGGATTATTCCATGCTTTTCTTTTATTGCAGGACTTTTTGAGGCAGCAGTTGTATTGCAGAAAGAGGCAAATTTGCCTAGATGTGCTACTCCTCCCATTATTCATCCCACAACCCCACACCTACACTCTCCAGCTACACCTAAATCCATGGTAAGTAAAATGGAATATTCAATCAGCTTTTGTGTCGCAAGTATTCTTTTGGGGGTGTCTACAGGGGCTGAATAGGGAACCCTTTTCCAATGGCATTTGATGAAGTCAAGCTGAGCTATTGCCATCACTTCTTGTCCTTTGGCGAACATACGTACGTACATATAACCACAGTTTCCTTTGGCACACTGCACAGGTCGTATTTATGATCGGATTGGTTCGAAACTTGGTATGCTTCTTTAGTGTGACCTCTAGATGGGAGCTATCAATTTTCTTCCATTTCTGTCAAAAATTGCTGCCGTGGGCAATGACCTTTCAACTTAGTTTAGTTAGGCATCAATATTTCCCTTTGGCACACCCTACAGAGCACATTTATGATCAGATTGCTTGGGGATGACATCTAGATTTATGATCAGATCGCTTTGAAACATGGTATGCTTCTTTGGGGTGACCTCTAGATGGGAGCTGTCTATTTTCTTCCATTTCTGTAAAAAATTGTTGCTGTTGGCAATGACCTTTGAACTTAGTTTAGTCAGGCATCAATATATTCCTTTGGCACACCTACAGGGTACATTTATGATCAGATTGCTTTGAAACTTGGTATGCTTATTTGGGGTGACTTCTAGATGAGAGCTGTCAATTTTCTTCCATTTCCATCAAAAAAAATATGCCATTGGCAACAACCTTTGATGAACTTCGTGTACTTAATCATTAATATTTCCCTTTGGCACACCATGCAGGTCACATTTATGATCAGATCGCTTTGAAACTTGGCATGCTTGTTTGGGGTTACCGCTAGATGGGAGCTATCGATTTTCCATTTCCATTGAAAAATGTTGCTGTTGGCAACAACCTTTGAACTTTGTTTAGTTAGGCATCAATATTTCCCTTTGGCACACTCTAGAGGGCTCAGGTATCATCGAATTGCTTTGAAATCTGGTATACTTGTTTGGGTGTACTTATTTTCTTCCATTAAATCCGTCAAAAAATTTTGACGTCGGCAACGACTTTTGATGAACTTAGTGCAGTTTAGCATCAATCTGTTTGGAACACCATGCAGAGCACATTTATGATCAGATCGCTTCTAAGTTTTATTTATACCAAGTGAAAGCACCTGAGTTGAGCTCTTATTTTGAAGTATGGAAACTATAATGTTAAATTGATGTGTTATATCCTATATCCATTGTTCATCTGTAAACACTTGCATTTCAGTCTTCTCAAGCATGTTCCTATGCATCCACTGAAACTTGGCACACATCACCCTCTGATATCTGTCATTCAGGATTGCTTGAATGAAGTTGCTGTTCTCAGTGGGTTCAGGCTAAAATGCCAAAAACCTTTTTAAAATCTTCTTGTTAAGCAGTGCTATCACATGTAGTATGCAGCTTCTTTACATGTTTGAGATTCAGATTTGTTCAAATGAAATTCCTCTGGCAATATATGGTGGAGTTGTCTTTGGTCTGAAAGCGTATTTGTTTCTAAGCATCCTTGAAAGGCATGTTTATGAATTCAGCTAATAAATAAAATCCCATTCTCCACATAGAATACCATTTACCAAATTCATCTTTGAAACCAGAATTTGAAATCCATGTTTTTGAATTGCTTTCATTACAGTCCAGGCAGATTATTCCTGTAATTCCAACACCGACTGTAACACACAGTGGTTCTCATCAATTCAGTCAGTGTTCAGCTTCATCAAGCAGCCCACAGTTATCAACACCAGGAACTCCGTATCACATCAAGTTCACCCTCAACTCAAAGCACCTCCAGTCACCTGTCATAAACATGCAGAATAAGGTAAGATTTTTTTATTTTTAGATTTTTGCTGTTTAGTTGCTTGCCTTTTCTTCTTGGTTCACCCCAAAGGGTGTGGCCAATTTTTAGCTTAACTTGACATAGTCAAGATAAGCTATTGCCATCACGCGTGCGGAAGTCTGTTAGTCCATGAGTCTGTTCACATTTTTTTTAGCGCGGGCTACACCCTGCAGTTTTAGTCTGATTGTCACAAAATTTCATATGCAGGTTTGGGGTTATGTCTAGATGAGAACGTCCCCTTTTGGTCGCGATCGGGCAACCGGTATGGCTGCCCGAGCCCAAAACCCGAAAACCATTAGCACAGTCTACAGGTTGTATTTATGAAGGGATTTCATTGTAACTTGGTAGGATGTCTATGTATAATGCCTAGGTGAGAACGTCCCCTTTTGGGCATGGTTTATCAGCCGTGATGGATGCCCAAGCCTGAAACACAAAATTTTTAGCACAGTCTGCAGGTCATGTATAATATGGAGGGATTTCATTGTAACTTGGTAGGATGACTCCTTATGATGTCTAGATGAGAATTTCCACATTTGGGTGTGATCTGCCAACCATGATGACTGCCCGAGCCCAAAATCCGAAAACCTTTAGCACAGTCTACAGGTCATATTTATTAAGGAATTTCATTGTAACTTGGTGGGTTGACTTCATATATGTCTAGATGAGAAAGTCTCGTTCTGGACTTGATTGGGCGACTGTGACAGCTACAGGGGCCCGAAACCCGAAAACCTTTAGCACAGTCTAGAGGTCATATTTATGATGTGATTTCATTGTAACTTGGTAGGTTGACTTCATATAATGTTTAGATGAGAACGTCTTCTTTTGGACACGATTGGGCAACTGTGATGGCTACAGGGGCCCGAAAACCTTTAGAACAGTCTACAGGTCATAATTATGAAGGGATTTCATTGTAGCTTGGTAGGATGACTCCAAATAATGTCTAGATGAGAACATCCCCTTTTGGTCGCGATCATTCAGCCTTTATGGCTGCCAGAGTCCAAAGACCTTTAGCATAGTCTATACATCATATTTATGGAAGGATTTCAGTGCAACTTGTTACGTTTACTCCATATAATGCCCAGATGATGACCTCCCCTTTTGGTCGTGATTGGTCAACTGTGATGGCTACAGGTGCCCGAAGCCCGAAAATATCTTGAGCACAGTCTACAGGTCATATTTATGAAGGGATTTCATTGTAACTTCGTAGGATCACTCCAGATGATGCCCAGATGAGAATGTCCCCTTTTGGTTGCGATCATTCAACCATGATGGCTGCCAGAGCTCAAAGCCCAAAAACCTTTAGCACAGTCTACAGGTCATATTTATGAAGGGATTTCATTGTAACTTAGTAGGTTGACTTCATATAATGTCTAGATGAGAACGTCCCCTTTGAATGCAATTGGGAAACTGACGGCTGCAGGGGCCAGAAGCCCGAAAATCTTTAGCACAGTCTACAAGCCATATTTATGAAGGGATTTCAATGTAACTTGATAGGATGACTCGTTTTGGAATAATTTCACTGTGACTTGGTAACTTTCTTTGATATACGTTAACTGTGAGGGCCACATACATTAACTGTGAGGTCGTATTAACCTACCCCTCAGCTCTTTAGTACAGTGGACACCTCATATTATTTTTATCAAAAACATAGCATACAGGGAACAGAAATGAGCATATTCCCAATTATCACAATTCATGTCTTATTTCATAATCCTTTTGTAAACATTGAACATTATCCTTTTCATCAAACACAACACGCAAGTTAAGCTACAGTGTCACTGACACTTTCATTTTCCAAAGTGCTTTAATGCAATACAGTTAAAACTGTTAATTGAATGGCCGCTTTGCCATTGAAAACCAGGCCTAGCATTCTTAAAATGCAGGAGGGCTAAAAATCGCTCCACTCATATGGCTTAGGGGAGGATTACCTCTCCTCAAGCTTACAAAAGCAAAAGGTGGCAAAATGAAGTTTTACTATTAATAAATTCTTCCTAGTGGGCTTTGTACATTTTATTTGGAGGTCCCAACAAGGTAGGCTCTGGGAGATGGCTATACTGCCCCTCCCACACCTCTGGGCCTCAGCAAGTCCTAGAGATGTGGGAGGGGCAGTGTGGCTATCTTACAGAGACCACTAACATAGCAGAGATCTGAAAAGATGTGGGTTTTAGGAATAGGCTGTTATCGTAATCATTATTTTATAAGGCCAGGAAGGCTAGTTTTCACCCTTCTTAATTTTTAGCTCAACTTGGACAACATCAATTATGAGCTGTTGGGATGGGTTGCGATCTGTCGTCCATATGTCCTTCCGTCCATCCGTCCACATTTTCTTTAGCACACCCTACAGGTCGCAGCTCCCACCTGATCGAGTCCAAATTTCATGCGTGGCTTTAGAGCAATGTCTAGATGGGAACTATTGATTTTTTTAAGAATTGAAAAACATGGCCCCCAGTGGCCATATTGGATTTAGATATAAATTGTCCAACAATTCATTTAGCACACCCTACAGGCCGCAGCTCTCATCTGATCAGTCCCAAATTCCATATGTAGCTGTGGGGCAATGTCTAGATGGGAGCTATCAAATTTTTAGCTCAACTTTGGCAAAGCCAAATTTGAGGTATTGCCATGGCCTGTTGTCTGTTGTCGTCTGGCTCGGGCTAGAGGCCGTATTTATGAACGGATCTTTACGAAACTTCTTTGGTACCTTTGTTATCATTGTGAGATGAGAACGAGTGTTTTGGGGTCCGGTCCGAAATTCAAGATGGCCGCTGGCAGCCATTTTGTACAAAATTAGGTGCAATCCGATTTTTGCTCAGAACTCGTCGAGCTCATTCCAATGAGGGGTCATAACCTATGTTTTTGAGACCAAAAATTAAAAAAATTAGTAATTCAAGAATTTTTTTGCAAGTGTTGTCCGAAAGTTCTGTTTTGAATAATTTTTTGTATGAATGTTTAGTACCATGGGATAAATCACATATAATACATGTTTTTTTCTTGTGCGTAAATTATGCAAATTAGACTAACTTTGATTTATTTAGTGTTACTTTCAGCACTGTAGTTGCAAATGCCAATACGGCTCGGGCTAGAGGCCGTATTTATGAACCGATCTTTACAAAACTTCTTGGTAACTTTGTTATTAGTGGGATGAGAACGAGTGTTTTGGGGTCTGGTCTGAAATTCAAGATGGCCACTGGCAGCCATTTTGTACAAAATTAGGTGCAGTCAGATTTTTGCACAGAACTTCCATATGAAAGTGCTGATTTGAATAATTTTTTGTGTGAATGTTTAGTACCAAGGGATACATCACATATAATACGGGTTTTTTTCTCGTGCATAAATTATGCCAATTAGACTAACTTTGATCTATTTAATGTTACTTTCAGCACTGTAACTGCAAATGCCAATACGGATTGGGCTAGAGACCGTATTTATGAACCGATCTTTACGAAACTTCTTGGGTACCTTTGTTATTACTGTGGGACGAGAACGAGTGTTTTTGGGTGCGGTCCAAAATTCAAGATGGCCACCAGCAGCCTTTTTGTACCCAAATTAGTGCAATCAGTTTTTTGTACAGAACTTCTGTATGAAAGTTCAGATTTGAATAAATTTTTGTAGGAATGTTTAGTTACATGGAATACATCACACATGTAATACAGGATTTTTTCTCGTGCAGAAATTATGCAAATTAGATGAACTTTGATTTGTTCAGTGCTACTTATACACAGTAAGTGCACATGTCAATACAGCTCTGGCTAGAGTCTGTATTTATGAACAGATCTTCACGAAACTTCTTGGGGTACGTTTGTTATCACCTTGTGACAGGAGCAAGTGTTTTGGGGTGCCTTTGTTATCACTGTGCTGTGAGAACAAATATTTTTGTGTTCAGTCAGACTCACTCTGGGACTCAAAGATTTCTTTTCTAATTTAGCATCCAACTGTCACCCCACTTTTACAGTACTTTACCTATATATTTGGTACAGGCTACGGTCAGCATTTATGTACAGACCATTACAATACTTTACATGTACCTTTGTTATCAGGTCATTATCTAGATGTTTCATTGCTGTGTCACACACTATACATGTACATGTCTTAAACAAGTTGAGCTACAGTGTCATTGACACTTTCATTCCGAATTTCATTGAAAAACATGGCCGCCAGTTGCCAACTTAGATTTGGCATATAAATTGTCAACAATTCCATTAGCACACCCTAAAGGCTGTATCTCTCACTGGATCTTTTTCAAATTTCTTAAGTAGTTTTGGTGTGATATCTAGATGGGAGCTATAAAAAATTTATGAATTTTGTTGAAAAACATGGCCGGCTGCAACCATCTTGGATTTGGATATGAATTGTCGACAATTCCATTAGCAGGCTGCATCTCTCACCCAATCTTTTTCAAATTTTATATGTTGGTTTGAAATGTTGTCTAGATAGGAGCTAACAAAATTTTTTGAATTTTGTTGAAAAACATGTCTGGCAGTAGCCATCTTGGATTTGGCATATAAATTATCAACAATTTCTTTAGTACACACAACCGACCCCATCCCTCACCCGATTTTTTTTCAGATTTCATATGTAGCTTCGGTGTGATGTCTTTTCTGTAGAAACTTGAGTGAATGACTTGGCATTACTGAATCTTTCTATATATACTATTCAAAAAAAGTGGGAGATATTTGATAAAAGTGAGATATATGAAGAAATATATTTATATTTTCATCAAAAATACAGTTGAGGCTTTGCACTGTGACATCTGGTGAATGATTTCAGTGATAGTTGGTTTTGTGACAAGCACACATTCCATACACTGAGCTGTAGAAGACATGGACGGTCAGTCAGAGAATTTACCACATTCAGTCCAAGATCTCAATACCTTGTAAATCCTCCTCAGTTTGCGAGACAAGCGTGGATCCAATGTGGCATACTCCTCACTAAATGTCCAATATCAACTTAACTGATGTTATTTCATTCTTCCTGCAGTGCAGCGGGGAGTTCCTGGACATTGGTAGGGGGCTGTTGTCATAGGCGCCTGCCAAGCATGTCCCAGATGTGCTTGATTGTGAAAGGTCTGCACTTATTGCTGGTCAAGTAATTGTAGTGATGTTCTGCTCCTGGAGAAACTCTGAAGCGACATGGGCCCTGTGTGCTCTTGCATTGTCATCTTGGAAAATGAATCGACGGCCTGATGTCATGCAACTACACCACATGAGCTGCTAACATGTCGTCATGGTAGTACTGTCCTGTGACATACCTTTGGATGACATGTAATGCTGTTCTGCTTGTCATGGTTATGCCTACTGATCCACCACCAAAACGACCGTGCTACCTAATGGTTACATCATGGTATCATTCGTTCTGCCACCAGTACACTTTTTTTTGCCTGTCATGGAAGTCAAGAGTGAACCTCGATTCATCGGAAAACATGACTTTGCTCCACCAACGATTGTCCCAGCGCTTTCGTGCTCCACACCAATTCGCCTTGCTGAGATGTAACGTTCAGTCAAACGTGGTATTATTCAAGGTCTTGAGCATACAAATTCCAGCTGTGTATGCGATTTCGGATAGTCTGACCACTAACTCGCACATCTGTCGCTCAGTGCAGCTGCTTCCAATTTCTGAGGCACTTTGATGGTGGTTACGTAATGCTGTGGTTCAGATGAAATGATCCTGGTTAGCAGTTGACACCCTTGGAGGACATGCCTGATGTCTGTCATCAATATTGCCTGTCTGACAGTTGTGTGACCACAGCCTGCTAAAGTGCTAATCACCGATTGAGTAACGTTGAGAATTTGAGGCACTGCAGTCTGTCTGTTGCCAGCTTCCAACATGCCAGCGACATGTAAACATTTGTCATATGGTCAGTCTTCGCATACCTCAAAAGTTACGTTTCGACCCGAAACTATTGATGAGTAAAAGAATGATGAGACCTCTGAAAAAGCCCGACCAATACAAATGAAAAATTTAAAATGCACCCCACAGACATTAACGTGGCGCTCATGCGAAAAACCTGCACAAAGTTTTCGTGGGCCGGTGACATTCATGATCCACACTAAACTTGGTAACATATTGATGTGTCCAATCATGCATATCCAATACCATTTTACGAAAATATCAACATCAGTTTGGATATCCCCTACTTGTTTGAATAATATAGTTCATTCCCTTATTGGACAAGTTGAGCTGCAGCGTCATTGAGACTTTCATTTTTAAGGTTGACAGTGGGTGAGCAAATAAATCGTTCTTCTGAAATTTCCAGGCCCAGTTAACCGGAGAATTCATTTAACAGGTGTTTGGTTATTGCTTTTATTAGCTCACCTGACTACAAGTCAGTGGGAACTATTGCCATCACTTTGCATCTGGTGTCTGAAGTCTGTCATCCATTAAATTTGAAACTTGTCTTCTTCAAAACCACTGGACCAAATTCAAACAAATATTGCACAGACAATATTTGGAGTATACCCTTCTGTCTATTTTGTTCAAATGAAGCAGCTGCCATCTTTGGGCTGTGGTTAATGCCCAAAAAGCCTACAAATCTTTAAAAATCTTCTTCTCATGAACCATCAGAGAGAATGCGTTGATATTTGGTATGGGACATCCATTGATGTTGAAGATTAAAGTTTGCTCAAGGGAAGTTGGTAGGTCAATATTTGGGCTCTCTATAGGAGCATACCTATTTTTGGTTTCACCCAAAATTTGTATTTCAGGAACCAATGGGCTGATTTGAACCAAATTTGGCATGTAGTATAATTGGGTCATAAGTACTTGATTGATGCGCGAAAAAACTTTTGTTCGATTCTGTTGAAACTTGGTATGGATGTTCACTACCATGGGAACTTTTGCACCAGCGATTATAATTTTGATTGGAATTTTTTTGCCAGAGTTATGACCCTTTTCGTCTTAGAATGCCTGAATTTTGTCCGTAGATTTTCACGGATGTTTATTGTTCGATTCCATTGAAACTTGGTATGAATGTTCACTAGCATGGGAACCTGTGCAGCAGCGATTATAGTTTTGATTGGAATTTTTTGGCCACTTTGCATCATTGCCCACATGGGGGCATGGTGGTGTTGTATGTACTAAGGCGTACTGTACGTCGATGGTGCACCTGTCTTCAACCAATGCTAACCCTGCTTGTGTGGAGTTGGTATGTTGGGGAGCTGACAGTTGCTCGCCGTTGCTTGGTGGTTCTTTCCGGGTACTCTGGCTTCCTCAACCCGTAAAACTGTCACGGTCATGATTAGCCATTGTGCAAAAATATGTGACCTTAAACACCAATAAATAAATAAATAGGCCCAGTGAAATCAGATGGATCCAAAAAATTGGTTTTGTCATGGTGTGCTGTATGGTGATACCCATTTTAACACTGTTGGCAGTGGGAAAATGCTGAGTCATCATCTTTCTTTTTCGCCATCAACTAATTTGAAACTTGTCTTCTTCTTTAAAACCACTGGACCAAATTCATTCATATACGGCACAAACCATCTTTGGAGTATACAGTTTATTAGACATCCATTAAACTTTAAACTCTTGTATTTAACAGAATTCATCATAAATGTTTCTGTATTCAACAAGTGATGTACAAGCCAGAACTTTTTCCCAGCACCGTTTATACTCGTTTCATTCCCGTCGAGTCATTAGTTATGCTTCGAAAAGTTTCCAAATTTCGTTATACAATTATCGATCTTCTGTCATGTAGGGTGAAAATAAAAATACCCAAAGCAAAATAAAGTTGGTTCACAAAAAAATTAGTTAACCAAAAATGAGATAATATTAAAAAAAACAACACCCTTTCCAACCACAACATTTTAACCTAGTCCTATGGCCATCTCATCTGGGGATCCCGATATACCTAAATTGGTTAACTTTATTTCAGTAAATATGCGGACATCTTGACATGCTTCAAACTTCTTTTAAAAAAGTTTTTCCCAGCTGTTTTGCAAATCTGTCCAAATTTGTACATATAATTTTACTTACTGTAATAGCCACCAAATGGTTAGGCGTGAATGAACATCAGCCAAAGAGAAACAGCGATATGAAATTCAACAAACACCTCCGAAAGAAAAGATAACAAATGTAATTTAGACTGGTTCCCAAGAGGTTGTTCTAATTTTTTATCGATCCATTTGATCAGTACAACCCTTCACCTTTTGGTTTAAACATCGGCATTAAAATTTGTTTATTTCAATGAATTTTAATGCCTGGGATGTGTAATAAACACATAATGTGAGGTGTGTTTGAATTGATGGGTGTTTTACATAACTCGTTGCAATGGCGTAGTCATATTTCAAGAGAGCCTACAGCTCTTGTGAAATATGCCTTCGCCATTCCAACTCATTATGTAAAACACCCACTGATTCAAACACACATTGTTTTCTGTCTATTTCTACTTTGTTCGAATTAAGGTGCTGCCTTCTTTGTGCTGGTGGAGTATACTCTTCTGATTTTTTCCCCAAAAAGTTTCTCTGTCCATTGTGGAGGTGTTAATGCTCCAAAAGCCTAAAATGCTTTAAAAATCATCTTCATATAAGCTACTCATGTTAATGCTTAGATTTCTGGTCTGGAACTTACATTAGTGATGCAGATTCACTTATTATACCCCACGCAACGAAGTTGCTGGGTTATAATGTTTTTGACTGGTCCATCCGTCAGTCCTACTTGTTTTCTGGACTTTTTTTCTACACGCTTCCAGATATTGAGCTGATTTTTGGTATGTGAGTCTAACATGGTGGCCTACAGATCAAGTTTGCATTTTTTTCCACTCCACTGAATTTTACCGAAATTACGGCCCTTGGACTCTGAAAAATTCATCAAAATTACAGTTTTCCTGACTTTTTTTCTACACGCTTCCAGATATTGAGCTGATTTTTGGTATGTTAGTCTAACATGGTGGCCTACAGATCAAGTTTGCATTTTGTTCAGCTCCACTGATTTTTACCGAAATTACGGCCCTTGAACTTTGAAAAGTTCATCAAAATTACAGTTTTCCAGACTTTTTTTCTACACGCTTCCAGATATTGAGCTGTTTTTGGGTATGTTAGTCTAACATGGTGGCCTACAGATCAAGTTTGCATTTTGTTCTGCTCCACTGATTTTTATCGAAATTACTGCCCTTGAACTTTGAAAAGTTCATCAAAATTACAGTTTTGCAGACTTTTTTCCTACACGCTTCCAGATATTGAGATGATTTTTGGTATGTTAGTCTAACATGGTGGCCTACAGAACAAGTTTGCGTTTTGTTCCGCTCCACTGATTTTTACCGAAATTACGACCCTTGAACTCTGAAAAATGCATTAAAATTACAGTTTTCCGGACTTTTTTTCTACACGCTTCCAGATATTGAGCTGATGTTTGGTATGTTAGTCTGACATGGTGGCCTACAGATCAAGTTAGCATTTTGTTCTGCTCCACTGATTTTTACCAAAATTACGGCCCTTGAACTTTGAAAAGTTCATCAAAATTACAGTTTTCCAGACTTTTTTCCTACACGCTTCCAGATATTGAGCTGATTTTTGATATGTTAGTCTAACATGGTGGCCTACAAAACAAGTTTGGGTTTTGTTTCGCTCCACTGATTTTTACCAAAATTACGGCCCCATAGACTTTGAAAAGTTCATCAAAATTACAGTTTTCCGGGGTTTTTCTCTGCTTGAATTCTTTCAATACCATTGAAACTACAGAACACTGTTTTCTGCAGTATTCCTAGAATCTATGTTTATTTTTAAAAAATGATTAGAGCTTGAAATATCGGGGCGCGTGGGATATGTGAGCGTGCTCACTGAGGTTCTATATTTTTTATACAACAACCAATGGCCCAGACTAGCTGGTGCTAACTCAAAAAATAATCCAGGGCCAAACACAAATTTTGCCCCCCAATCCCCCAAATTTGCATGCAAAACCAAAAAAATAATGTCCTATCTGGTCCTCCATACTTTTCAGATCTCCGCGTGCGCAGTATCCAGCAAGACACCAAAATTGGTGCAAACCATCATTCTTTGTTGGCCCTGAAGTCAACAACAATGAACTGACATCTGTGCTTTTAAATCTCATTTTTGAGGATGCCAGACACAAAGCAATGGTAAAATTGGTGGATCCATGGACATAATTGGATGATGGAAGTGAACAATGGTGGTTTGGAACGTTCAGGGCTGTAACTTTGTGATTTTTATCAAAATTATTTCATGTTTCCCAATTTCGGGACATGGGCCTGATGTCAACATTCTTGCTAATGATTTATCCACTGTTTGTTAAGTGTTCCTTCCCTATCCTTCCTTGAAGCCCTCCTATTAAACTCCCAAGCTTTTTGACTTATTAGCTCACCGAGGGAGCTTAACTTATCACTTGTCGACCGTTGTCGTCAAGAACATTTTTCAAACGACTTCTTCTCTGAAACCACTGGTCCGATTTTCATGAAACTTCATATGGATATTCATTACTATATGGCAATTCATGTTTGTTCAAATGAAATGGCCACGTCCCTTGGGGGCTCTGTATGGGGCATAACTCTGATAGCACTGTATGAATTATAGAAAAATTATTAAAAAATCTTCTTCTCCAGAACCAGTTGGCAGAATCTTTTGATACTTGGTATGTAGCATCTTGGTATAGGTCTGATTCAAGTTTGTTCAAATCGGCCCCCTGGATTCATATTTGGGCTCACTATAGAAGCCCAAATTCGAACTTAGTGCATTTCAGGCAAATTTCTTAAAAAATCTTCTCCAGATCCAGCAGGCAGAATCTTTTGATATTTGGTATGCAACATTGTGGGGTGGATCTGATTCAAGTTTGTTCAAATCGGCCCCCTGGATTCATATTTGGGCTCAGTATAGAAGCCCGAATTCGAACTTAGTGCATTTCAGGCAAATTCCTTAAAAAATCTTCTTCTCAAGATCCAGCTGGCAGAATCTTTTGATATTTGGTATATAACCTTGTGGGGCGGATCTGATTCAAGTTTGTTCAAATCGGTTCCCCCTGGATTCATATTTGGGCTCACTATAAAAGCTTGAATTCAAACTTAGTGCATTTCAGGCAAATTTCTTAAAAAATCTTCTTCTCCAGATCCAGCGGGCAGAATCTTTTGATATTTGGTATGCAACATTGTGGGGTGGATCTTATTCAAGTTTGTTCAAATCGGCCCCCTGGATTCATATTTGGGCTCACTATAGAAGCCCGAATTCGAACTTAATGCATTTCAGGCAAATTTCTTAAAAAATCTTCTTTTCAAGATTCAGCTGGCAGAATCTTTTGATATTGGGTATGCAGCATGCTTAGGGGGTGAGATTCAAGTTTGTTCAAGCCAAGTTTCTGGGTTCATATTTGGGCTCACTGTGGTAGCCCGAATTACAACTTAGTTCAAAATGAGGAATTTTCTTTTAAAATCTTCTTCTTCAGATCCAGCAGTCGGAATGTTTTGATATTTGGTATGTAGCATCCTTAGGGGAGTGAAATTCAAGTTTGTTCAAGCCATGTCCCTAGGTCCATATTTGGGCTCACTGTTGGAGCCCGAATGATAACTTAGTTCAAAATGAGGAATTTTCTTTAAAAATCGTCTTCTTCAGATCCAGCAGTCGGAATGTTTTGATATTTGGTATGCAGCATCCTTGGGGGGGGGGGGGGGATTCAAGTTTGTTCAAGCAATGTCACTAGGTCCATATTTGGGCTCACTGTGGAAGCTTGAATTGTAACTTAGTTTGAAATGAGGAATTTTCTAAAAAAAGTCTTCTTCTTCAGATCCAGGAGTCGGAATGTTTTGATATGTAGTGTGTAGCATCCTTAGGGGGGTGAGATTCAAGTTTGTTAAAGCCAAGTCCCTGGGTCCATATTTGGGCTCCCTGTGGGTGGAAGAAGAAGAAACGTTCATTTCACATTATAGGTTATTCAGAATAATCAATGTTGTTCATGATTGCACTTCTCATTGAAGAATTAAACAACACAGAAAAAGTTGGCTGTGTTATCGGCAGCTAACATGAATTATTCTGTGCACAGACTATTGACGAATTATCAGAATTTATCATTTTTAATAAAATATATATTACATTATCAATACTAAACAAACTGAGAATTGATAATATCATATACATTTTATTAATCCTTTACCTAACATGAAAAGCAAACGACACTTGCAAAAAATTTCTTGACTAATTTTTTTTTCATTTTTTGTCTCAAAAACCTAGGTTATGACCCCTCATTGGAACGAGCTCGTTCCAATGAGGGGTAATAACCTAGGTTTTTGAGATGCAAAATAAAAAAAATAATGAAAATTAATTGGCGATTTTTTAGAATAAGCTCTGGCCTCTTTTGGCCGTTATGTTGGGTAAAGGATTAAAATTGATAACATCAGATAATACATGCTGTGCCTGTGAATGAAAGTAGATTCAACACTTAATGCTACTGCAATGTGCAAAACTTTTGGAAGCTTTGAACCTTGCAATAACCTTCAACAATGTTTTATTTTATGGTAGAGTGAGATGTGACTGATACAAATTGGTCTCAACACCGACATGGAGTTATAAAGATAGTTTCAATATATTTTTCAATAAAATTAGAGAACCAAAGTATAGGCCTAGGTACCAGGGTATAAGGCCTCGCCTCACAGAAACTTGGACCACATATATATGTGGCGCCAACAGGAGTCACGGGTTACGACTTACTTCTAAAAAGGTCAGTGGTGCCATGTGCATTCGGTGGCATGAGAGGGCAGAGGAGTTATGGTCAAAAGTGGCAAGTTGCTTAATTTAATCGCCCATTGGATGAAAATTAGATGCAGGTGACTGGGTGGTTGTGCCATAGAACGGGAAATTTAAGAGTCCAATAGATTTTCCGTATGATAAAAGTTGCAAGAAGAAACGAAGGTAAGGGGCATGTGTTTGGACACCAATAACCAATAACACCAATAACAAAAAGTCGACTGGCTTGACTAGAAGATCAGGTGGCTGTCACGAGAGATGTTTGGGCTCGGTGTATAAAGTCAGTACAACTGCATGGGGTTTGCCCTGAGTCCTCACGTATTAAAACGAATGGACAGTAGCAGTACAGTGTCACATTGGGTAAAGCATGATAAGGCCCATTTGGGGGGGGGGGGGGTGCATGATTAAAAAGCATCGTCAGGACGAGAGGACGGCTGTACACAGAAAATGTTCCATTCATTGTGACAACGGAGGTCTGTCTCTGTGTGCGTGTGTGTGTGGGGGGTGGGGGGGGGGGGGATACAGTGTTATATAGGGTAAAACAGGCTATGAAAAGAAGCCGTTGTGCAATAGCTTCGCTAAAAGCATAGGGTCACTACACTAGGGTCGAGCTGTATTGGAAATATCCATAAGCCCCAACGTAGTTAACGCCCCACTAACCGATAGACGGCAACTTGGAAAATGAAACAGATTTCTTGGCGTAAATAAAACAGTTCAAGTGGCCATGGACCTTTTTCAGAGACCCTTACCATAGGCATGGGGATACACGTGGGCTCCTAACTCTATACTGTACCAACACAGACCACTCTACTACTACACAAGATCTGTACCCAGTCACATTAGACTTGAAATCCCATTCTAGTACCATATCCGATAGCTGTGAAGGTTTTATTTGCACAATTGCATATGAAAGGATGATGGCTGCACAGATGATGGATCTTGTAAATCATTTTCTTAAATTGCACAAGTGTAACATGAAGGGGGTAGGAGTAGGACAAAACACCCCCAAACCACCTTTAATTGCACCCAGGTGTACAAAAACACCATTCTGAAAATTTCTGCTATAACATTTTCAGATAAGATGAGATCATTACCTCTCCCCCTCCATCCCCTATTACATGACTTCTGCAATAGCGATTCCTTATGAGAAGAAATCTTTCGGTTCTACGACTTTTCTATAATAAAACGCAATCAATCAGATTACTAAACTGTTACAGCAGATTATTTGTCTGTTTATTGAAGGTTACAACACTTTCGAAGGTCAGGGTCATATCGTGCCGAGCAGTTTTATGAATGGAGGAAGCCAGAGTACTGACAGAGGACCATCGCACAGCAACAAGTAACTACTAGACTCTCCAAGGTACTAAGCCAGATGAGCATTGTTGAATGCACGCGTGCCTATGCGAGCAGTTAGGATTAAGTGTCTTGCTCAGGGTCACAACACAAGTGGCATGGACCACTTTCGAACTGTCAACCTCTTGTTCATAAGTCTGACGTGCCAGTCAATGAGCCACCGAGCACCCCATTAGATGGTTTTAAATGATTACTATAACAGATCATTAATTGGTTGAAAAAGATCAGGCCTACTTAATCTGTTACTGTATAACTGAATAAAAGCTGTTAAAACAGGTTATTAGTTGGTAAAAACACATTACTAATCTGTTAAACCAAATTATAAATCTGTTATAAAAGTTTTTTTAACCTGCTGTAACAGATAAATGACTGGAGATGGGTTGGCGCTAATATGCCACTGTTGAAAACAAATTTCGGCCTAAAGATTTGGGGTGTGCAAAACTTTATAAGGCAGTGCACATGTCTAGAATAACGTTTATTCCTCCTCCTGAGGTGGATTAACAGAATGCATTCCGAATGGTTTTCCAGAATACATCCACTTGAACAAAATGACTCGAATCACATTCTGCCTTATCTGCTCATGTCCAGAATAACACTAGTATTCTTGAATGGCCCACGGAAACGTACCCCTTGTTTCCAGTTTTTATTGAGGTTGTTTACATTGGCAACGTCCTTAAATATATGTAGTTTCAACTTATTACTGTAGGATTGTTTTAAGATACATGTTATAATACTCCGGTAGTGTAGCATTAACTTTCTGGATTTTGTCCACGCTTAGACTCTATCGGGATACCTTGGGCTTTTCATGTTCCCTTTGGGAACTTGGGCTTTTGTCAAAACTTTTTCGAAAAGTTTTTTTAAATTAATTTTTCGATTTGTATTTTGAATGTTGATTATTATGTATGTTTATCATATATTTATTGTGGAGTTGGTGGAAGTTCAATCGACTTTGTTGGATTAATCATGAAAGCTTATTGCTCAAAATGCAAGGCGAGGAAGTCTTCCTCAGATTTACATGCTTATTGCCTTGCTTGGAGTTGATGCACTCCCACAAATTCTTGTCCTACATGTGTTGATTGGGATGACAAACGTTGGACATGGAAGTCACGGTATATTGTTAGCGGTGAGAGACCAATGCCGGTCCTCTGGCCGCAGAGTCATTCAAGTTTCTCAGTTTCTTTTTCAGAGGAACAAGAACTTTGTGATGGTTATGTGACACCTACTAAAAGTGTGCTACCACCATCGCACACTGATGAGCAAACTAGCTGCTAAGGTGCTCCTGAACATTAGGCAGGGGATAAAGCCACTAGCCGATGGTTTCAATCCTTTGCCAGCAGGTAGCTCAACTGGTGAAGCAGTTACTGCGTCCGTGGGAGCCATGATGCCGGGTATGTTCGTTGCGGTCGAAGGAAGTGTGGTGGGTAGAGCGAGCACCTTAATATCTAAACATGCTCACCCAGCGACTAGGGAAGAACCCAGCAAGTGTTTTGGGAAGCTCGGCGAGGTGTGAAAGGACCACGAGTGGGGGAGGTCCCTCTCTATCCTAACAACATCTGGGGCCAGATGTTGTGGTGAAGAACTTGCGTGGGCCGGAGCATACGTCCATACCTGCTGTTCGGGACGCTCCGTATAGATTGCAGCCGGCCTTGGTTACAGTCACGGCTTCTTCCGCTTCGAATACAAAGCACACATGACTGCATCCTAGCTACCCGACTTCAGATATCCAGCCTGCTGCGAGAAGAAGGGACCACTCTTCACCCGTGAAGTCGGACCATCCGGTAGCTAGGGAGACGAGGCCTCGATCATTGGGATGTTGGAGAAGAGATCCATCTCCGACACACCATCCCAGGAACAGCAAGCGGCTGACAAACAGAAGACCGCTTCTCCTCAGACCTCGGTGACGGACTTGCTGTCGCAGATTGCACAGCTGATCGCAGCATTCCAGCAAGTGCAGGTGCAGCCTCCATGAGATTCAGAACCTGAGCTGTCGGACGGTGCTGGGCCGGTCCAGTCGTCTGTTCACGCAGATGCAATGGACTGAGATTCATAACTGATTCTCTCGGATAAGGAAGAGGATTACCCTTCCCCTTCGGAACAACACATGGTTGCGATGGATTTCATCCATCAATAATACCCTGAATTTGTTCCAACGAATCAGAATGCTGCGACAACAAGAGAGAAAACCGCTGGCGTCATTGGATGCAGACTTTATTCGGGCAAAAGAAGAAGTCCTTTCTTTTCCAGTTCGGTCTAGGCAGGTGTTGCAGGCCTTCGGCCATCTAAACAACTCTGTATTTAACCTCTCGAGTGCAAGGAAAAAAGGCTGTTTCTTAACTTCATCTTCCATAAACATACCGTTTCTTGGACCACGTTCATATAAAACGGTTGGGGAAGATGTTCAGAGAGTTCCTCTGCATTAGGATGAGCAGAACGGGGATCTAGATGTATCCTTACCTGCATCATTCACTATTCGCTCGGACACAATTGAGATGGCATTTTCATCAAATAGAGCGAATTTGGATGCTATGTCTTACGCAGATCACCTTACCAGAGCGCAACGTCTCAATGGAAAGGAATTTGAGGACGTTCGAACCTCTCTTGGATTTTTTTTCTTTCCAGGACAATTATGTATACCACGTTTGACTCTGCCCTAACTGGCTAATCTGGAGTTAATCAGATGTGATGCTGCCCTTGCATCGTCATCACTTATAGATGACAGGGTGAAAAGCTCTCTCCGAGTCGTTCCGGTCTCCAGACGTACTATTTTTGATGACAAGCTTTCATTAGTCTATGAACAGGCTACTAAGAAAGTGTCTAGTGCTTTGCTTTTGAAGTCGGCGTCTCAACAACCCGCTTCAGCAGACAAGAGTAAAGGAGGGTATTTCAGACAAAAATCGTTAAAAGGGAACTCCTCACGAGGGTACAAGAAACCCTCTTACAATTACACTGGAGGTCGTCAGTTTAGCGACTTGGGGATAGGGGCATAGGTCTGATCGGGACTATCCATCAGATGCCCCTAGGCCGACGGGACGAGGTTCTTCACAGAGAGGACGTTTCTTCTCCCGTAAGCTAAGCCTCTCAGGTCATACAGGTGATGGTCAAGACCTCTATTGCTTGCCAGTTGGCAGAAGGTTATCAAACTTCACAAGAAACTGGATAACAGTCACGGAAGATCAGTGGGTGAGAAGGGTAGTCTCAGATGGCCTACGGCTGTTCTGAGCAAAACACCCACCAACAAGTCATCCGCATTGGATAAATCTTCTGTCGGATCCTTTCAAAAGAGAGTCTCTCTTAGCGGAGATACAGGCCCTCTTATTAAAGGAAGCAATAGAGGTTGTCGAGAATCAGGATTCTCGGGGTTTTTTACAGTCACTCATACTGAAGCCAGATGGCTTGTTCTGATCAGTAGTAGACTTGAGTTGGATAAACAGGCTTAAATTCTATATGGAGACCATTCGGTTGGTAAGAGCGAGCGTTCGAGTAAACGACTATGCAGCAAGCATAGATCTAAAAGATGCATACTTTCATGTCCTGGTACATCCGGCATTCAGAAAGTACCTACGGTTCGCCATACAAGGGAAGGTGTATCAGTTCAGAGCAGTGTGCTTTGGTCTGAACCTGGTTCCCTGGGCATTCACCCGAGTAATGAACTCGGTAATGTCATACTTCCGAGCTCATTCATCTGCGGTAACGTTGGCGTACTTGGACAACATTTTACAGAGATACGGCAACAGAATTATTCTTCAGAACCAGGTTCAGAGTCTGCTTCTATTACTCGACATTTCGGTTTCATCGTAAACGAGAAAAAGTCGGATCTAGCTCTGTCCAAGTCATTCACTCACTTGGGAATGAGCTTCGAGACTCACAACAATCTGGTTCATCTGCCGTTACCCAGAGCGAAATTAGTCAGTTGTTATGCTCGCTTTTGTCTACACTCAGATGCATTAATAGCGAGGGAATTCATGTGATTGATGGGGTTGTGCGGAGCAACTGCAAATCTTTTTCCGATGGGCCGCCTGCACATGCGTCCCCTCCAGATATTCTTTACTCAGAACTGGAGTGTGAAGACGCATTCACTCGAAATGGAGCTAGTAAAAACAAAGGTTTCAGATTTGGGCAGATCTTCAGTGGTTAACTCAGGGAGTTCTGCTGGAACTGCCGGATCCAGCTTTCACGATTATGACGGATGCGTGTCAGATGGGTTATGACGCGACCCTAAATCTCGCAGGCTTGGAAGTGTCAGGGTCTTTGTGACCCTCGGTTCCTAGAGAAGCACATAAACATCAAAGAGATGGTATCAATATGGCTAGCACTACAACATTGGATTCACATTATAGCGAACGCCCATGTTCAGATTTTGTTGGATAATTCAACAGTAGTAGCTTCATCGGGAACCAGGGCGGCACTCATTCAATTGCATTATGCGAATTAACAGAGAAGATTCTCCTATACGTCATGAATCATCATGTTCATCTTTCTGTCCATCATATACCGGGTCGTCTGAATGTACTCTCGGAAAATGCTGCCTATCAGCGTGGACTCTCAACAAGAGAGTATTCAGGCAGATTTGCTACCAGTGGGATCACCCCATGATAGATCTATTTGCGACGCACCCGAACAATCACTTACCGACGTTCGTGTTGCCATGCCCAGACCATTGTTCTCATGGGATGGAATGATAGGATATGCGTATCCTCCAGCTCCGTTGATTCAGCAGATTCTGCTAAAGATCAAACAGTCTCATTGCAAAATCCTGCTAGTAGCACCTCTGTCGTTACATAAACTTGGATCAATCTTCTCAGGTGTCTTATGGGACATTCCCCGGAAGCTTTCTCCACGAGAGGACCTTCTTTAACAGGGGAAGTCACGCGCACTGCATCACAACCCGGAAGGTCTCAACCTTCACGTATTTCCATTGTGCGGTCCTTCTTGCACGGAAAACAGTTTTCAGGATGTGCAGTGGACACAATTTCTAACTGCAGGAAGTTCTCCTCTACGTTGAACTATGCAGCAGAGTGGAGGGTTTTCTTCCGTTGGTGTCAGGATCATACGATAGACGTTTATGATCCGTCCATACAAATATTCCCAATTTCCTGGTCTACTTGTTTGACGATCTCAGACTTCAGCCGTCACTCTTAAGGGCTATAGGTCTATGTTATCAGACACTTACGCTCATAATGATAACTTGGCTGTTGGATCAAATGCTTCATTGTCCAAGCTGATTAGAAATTTCTCTATTAATAGACCTAGAACACTCATAGACATAGATTAATTCCTAAGTGGAATTTGGCTTGGGTTCTGTTGAAGCTCAAAGAACCTCCATTTGAGTCATTGGACGTTGTAGAGTTCAAGTTCTTGACCTATAAAATGGCATTTCTGTTAGCTTTTGCACATGCCAGAAGAGTCAGTGAACTTCATGCTTTATCTGTTGATGAATCTCACTACCGTAGTGTGAGTAATACCATTACCCTCACTACGGAGGTGAGATTTCTGGCTAAGAATCAGATTCCAGATAAGTGCCCTGAGCCTATTATCATTAAGGTTCTGCCATCCTTGGACAACCGTAGACCTTTGCAGTGTCCAGTCAGGGCTGTGCGCATATATAAACATCGATCAGATTTTATTAGAAGAAGAAAACGTTTCTTTCTTTCATTGATTCCTAACAGGAAAGATATATCTGTTCATTCTGTTGCTAGATGGATTCAGTTGGCAATACGCAATGCCTATGAAAATCTATCTTCGGATCAATGTTCTGTTAATAAGATATCAGCGCACGAGGTTAGAGCACTGTCCACTTCTTGTGTTGAGATTCTAACAGTATAGCCATTACTGATCTCATGAAGGCTGCGTTCTGGACACAGCCCTCTTCATTTACCAAGTTTTTCCTTAGAAATTTAGAAACTATCTTCGGTGACCTTAGATCTTTAGGTCCTCTTTCTGTTGCTCAAAATGTAGTTCTTTAATGGTTACATCTATTGTTATTTAGGCAGCCCGTTCCAGCAGTGACGCTGTTCCGTTGCCCTCTTCATTCTGAGGACATGTACCTCAGAACAAGGGGAAGGGGGGGGGGGGGGGGACGTTTTTTTTCCTTATGATCATCTGTCATCTGGCTTTATAGTGAAAAGCAAGGGAAGACCTCCTCCAGTGTCAGTAGTCCTGAGTCAGTGTTGGGATGGTTTTAATGTGTTGCTCGGTGTGAAACAATATCTATGTCTCATTTATGTACTGTTTTTAAAGTGTAGCTCACCGTGAAGCATTTGTATATGTCTTGTGTCAAACAGGCGTTAATATACAAACCTCTGACACTTTTATATGTGTATAAAGACTCTCATTCTCTGGACTATCATTATATATTGGCTTTCCTTCACCGAATTAGCATAACAGGTTATGCTGGCATTTAATGGAGAATTATATCTTATGTAATGCTCAATTTCATTGTTGGTGTTATGCCTTTCTCTTTTCTTGTAAAAGAGAAAGACATATATAATTCCTATCTTCTCCTTTAGGAGATATTCTTTACTGAAGTAATTGATAGTTTGGATTTTCCTTCATGTCCTAGGCTCTCCAGCCTTTTTTCTATTCAGCTAGTCTGGGCCATTGGTTGTTGTATAAAAATATTATAAATTCAAAATGATTTGTATATTTTTTATACTTACCAATGGGCCAGACGGGTATGGCCCTCTCATGAGTGGGCTCTCATACCTCCCCGCTGAGTTATAACATTTAACAGGCAATTATAGAAAGAATGATGGTTGGCGCCAATTTCGGTGTCTTCCTGGATACTGTGCATGTGCAGATCTGAAAAGTATGGAGGACCAGATACAACATTATTTTTTCGGTTTTGCATGCAAATTTAGGAGATTGGGAACAAAATTTGTGTTTGGCCCTGGACTGTTTTTTGAGTTAGCACCAGCTAGTATGAGCCATTGGTAAGTATAAAAAATATACAAATTACTGAAAATTTATAATTTTTCAAAGTAACTCAGTACGTCAAAATTTGGGCTCCACTCAAATTTTCTATTTCCAGAACCAATGGGCTGATTTGAACTAAATTTGTCATGTGATATAGTTGGGTCATAAGTACTTAATTTATGCGCCACTTTTTTTTTTTTTTTTGGGGGGGGGGGGGGGTATGGGATTGCAGGGTAGAGAGAACCACAGGAGTTAAAAACAAAACAAAACTTTTGTTTGGACACTTTTTTGAGACTTAAATAACTTATTGTATTGGATGGACAGAGCCCAAATTGGTCTATAAGTGAGGGGAAATGAGTGAATGTCAGGGTAAGATTTTTAAGATTTTTATACTGCCCGTAAAAATTTTCAGGAAGCATATAGTAGCCACTTTGTCTATCCATTCGTCTGTTCTAAATTTTATGGTCCATTCAATTGACCGATCTTGTCCATACTTCACACTTCATGTCTCGAAGGGTGTGTTATGAAGTTTACCCATAGTCACACTTCTGAGGTCAAGCTCACAGATCATTAGTTTGTTTTTTCCTCCATTTTATCTTTGTCCGGCCCATAAAAATTTATTCAGTAGTTCTTGTCCATACTTCAAACAATAATTGCTTGTGACTCAAGGGTGTGCCATGACACTAACTCAAGATCCTGTGTCAAACATTGAGGTCACCGACTGCTCGTTTGTTTGCTCCATCATTCTTACTTTGTACAGCTCGAAAAAATTATTCAGTGCACTGATCTTGTTCTTGCTTCTCACACACTGATTGCTAACGACTCAAGAGTAAGTCATAACCTTGACCCATGGTCACACTTCCATGATCAAAGGCTCATATTGTTAGTTTGTTTGTTCTATTATTCTAATTTTGTCCAGCTCATAAAAAAATTATTCAATAGACCAATCTTATACTTCATATAGTGATTGCTTATGACTCACAGGTGTGTACCATAACCTTGATCCAAGGTTAGACCTCCAATTTTAAGGTCACAAACCATTACAAGCTTATAGGTTAAGGTCACATCATTTGATATAGTGGACAGATCTTGTTCAAACTAAACAAATGGTTGCTCTCTTGACTCAAGGGTGTGTCATGACCTTGGCCCAAGGTCATAACTTCAAACTTTTTTCTGGTCATGAAAATTATTCAATGGGAAAATCTTGCTCATACTTCACACAATACTTAGTCATGACTCAAGTGTGTGCCATGGCATTGACCCAAGGTTTTTACTTGTCATGACATATATCAAAATAAAAATGTATTTACAGGCATGTACACAATCTATTTTCATTGAAATTTTTATCAGCTGCTGCAGTTGTTTGAATTTCTCTGCATTGTATTTTAAACTATCATTGTCATGCATTGTCTTTAGGGCTCAAATTCAGTGAGCATCCATCAACTCTGATAATGCCTTGTTTATCCCATTAACAGGAGTTTACCGAACTGCAATTAACAGGGTAAATTTGTACTGAAGGTATGAAAAATGGTTTTGTGTTTGAAAGTTGTATTCAGTTAACATGGTTATTATGCCCCTGACTTGGTCAGAAGGGGTATCTAGTAGAGAGCTGCGTACGTTCGTACATAACGCAAATGTGTCCGTCCAACCTATTTGCTGCTCTAGCACGGTCATTATTTGTCGGATTCAAATAATTTTTGCCATGCTTGTCTGTCAACATGAGGGAACAGATCCTACAGCAGAATTAACATCTTCACATAAACATTTACAGAGTTATTTTCCCTTGTTTAACTTAGGGGATTATTAGTGAAAAATGTGTCCGTCCAACATATTTGCTGCTCTAGCTCTGTCATCATACTTTGAATTCAAATAATTTTTTCCATGCTTGTTCCTCAGCATGGGGGAATGGACACTACACTACTTCTACAGTGAATTAATATCTTTGCTTGAGCATTTACAGTGTTATTTGCCCTTCTTTAACTTAGAGGATGATTGAAAAATGTGTCCTTCCAACATATTTGCTGCTCTAGCTCTGTCATCATACGTCGGATTGAAATAATTTTTGCCATGCTTGTTTATATTAGTACAGATTGCCGCAGACACATGTCATGTTTTGGATGGCATGATGCTATCCATGGTATTGCAGGAGGGGGCATATGCCATGCTTCGCGTTGCTCTTGTTCATTTAAGAAATATTCAATTGATTGGGCTTCAACATAGCTTCAAGCCTAGAGGCTACCCAGTGATATCTTATTTGATCTTGGCTGCTTATATAGGATGCCAAGACTAGCCTACAAAACACTCTGGCTTCCTCCACCCGTAAAACTGTCACATCATGATTAGCCATTGTGCATAAGTATATGACTTTAAACACCAATAAATAAATAACCATTCCTCGTACACATCACTTATTGAACTACCACTTGCCAATTCAACAGCCTTCAACTCTCCATCACTCTCATGCATTCCGTCAGCACCACTTACTTTCTTCCACTCACCACTAACCTTTTCAAACTCATCACTAACTTTCTCATGTAAAAACTTGTATAATTCATCATCTTCCATTCCATCCATTGTGTTCAAGATACAACACTTTTTGAAGGACTTCACCATAACCTCATGCTCATTTTCATCTCCCAACTCTTTCACCCACTATGTACGTCGCTAAACTCAAAAGAGGTCTCTTAAGATTTCCACTAGGCTTGAAAGCATTCTCTTCAGAATCACACAGCCACTCATACCATTTCTTTCTCATGCTGCACTTGAATGGCTTGTTCAGACACAAATCTAAAGGCTAGAGTACACATGTCATTCCACCTGGTATCACACCCAAATCACACCACAAATGCTTACTCTTCTCTTCAAACAATCAAACAAGATGCGCTCGAAAACTGTCTAAAACTAACAAAGATCTCTTTTTCAGCAAACTACCTGGTTGACTCACCCACACACTTTCAAACCAGTCAATTATTCCACTTTCACCCATCGAGCCCTTGGGCTGCACCCTAACGTTCATTCCACTTGGAAATTTTTCTTGCAACATAGTTTTTCTTTTAAAAATAACTGTGGGCTTGAGTTTTGTACCATCAGCCATACAACATAAAACTACAGTAAAATGAGATTTTTTGTTGCCCGACTTGCAGAGACTTTGACCCTAATCTGTTCAATGTTTTTTTCTGTGGGCAAATCAGCAAACATCGGCACTTCATCCATATTGCCTTTCTCTCGCAACTTGATGATAAACCTCTGAAATTCTATCATTTTGTCTTCATAATCACATGGCATTTTTGGGGAAATCCTTGTTACGTCTTTTCATGAAAGTGCTCACCCAAAGTTCATAGCTCTTAAATTAAACACACTTGAATTTTCCCGCAAGCTCAAATGAATAATGAATAACTTTATTTGCAAAAAACATTATAGTACAGGTACATGGTCATATAATTGTACATCATTAAATATATTTTACATTTTATACCGCAAGTTTGAATAATGATGTCATACTAAAAATTTGTTTTCTGCAGGGGGATGACTTAGCCAACTGGCTGTATTATTGTCACTCACCTTAATAAAGAAGAAAAAAAGTGTGAGAGAGGAAAGTAGCAAGAAGTAAGAAGTGAGAAACAAAGTGAGAAAGAGGGGGGGGGGGAGGAACAGAGAGAAGCATTAGCTGGAGGATGAGGCAACTGAAAAAAATTGCAAAAGTATATATTCTCATTAATTAAATCATTTCGGAAAAGTTTCTGCTAAACTCAGAATAGGTGGCGCATGAATTATGTCAGTTAAACTGTAATTAGGTTCTTGCACAGTGTACAGTGGATATATTGGGAGATGTGAGGTGTTATCCAGAGCCAGCTTAATATAGAAGCTTAATTACTCGTTGACAGTATATATTCTGGGTTAAATCCATAGATAAAGAAAGAAAAAAAGACCTGCATTCATAATTGTAAATAATTAAGTGATTCCGACCTTCCGGTAGCATAGCCCAGGACACCCATTGGAGCATACTCAGGCTGCTCATCCCAATGATGGGTCATGAACTTTCTTCGGAAGACAGCGAGTGAGACAGTTACATAAATTGAGAGATACATAATAGTTACTACTGAGCTGGAGGCATTCATGAATTTGAACAACCTGCCAATGTATGGTGACTAACAGCACTCTGGCCAGTTGTTCAAATTCAAGAACGCCGACAGTGAGGTCAGCACGTTACTTGCACGCCAATTCATAACACGCACAGACTCAGGTATGGTACATGTTGGTGAGTACAGGTATTCAAGTGTTGTGGACTTAATTCGGTGGGTCAGTTCGTATTGCAGAAGTACTGCTGACTTCTCCACATTCCTGACATGCCCTATTATTGCATCTGACGGACGCTTCATATGAGTCTAGAAACATATTAGTCATCACCTTTTTAAAGGAATTTCTTGGATATTTTTGAACATCTGGGTCAATGTCATTCCACATTTTTGGAAGCGTGTGCAGGGGAAGATTTGATGTGAACTGCATTCGGTGCTTAAGTCTTTTTATCAGGCCTGTTCGTCTGATGAGTCTATCTGTTTCAGTTGTGTCAATTGTATAGAGCCTATCTAATGATTGTGGTAGTTTGTTATGGGCCCATTCGTGCATAAATAACAGAATATTTAGCTTGTGCAGATCCGTGAATTTAAAAATTTTATTTTTCTTGAATAATGGCTCGGTGTGAATGTTGTACTTTTTATTGTTTATTATTCGAATAGCACGTTTTTGTAGGATACTTAGTTTGTTTGCTGCTGGTGTGTGTTCCCATACGTGTATTGCATAATCAAATGGCTTTGCGCTAACGTAATAAAGAGAATTTTTAGCGTATTATGAGGTTTTTTGCCCTATTAATAGCCCAAATAGACTTAGCTATTTTTGAACTCACATCAGAGATGTGGTGCTTGAAATTTAAATTTTCATCTATATCAACACCTAAGAATTTGACCGTTCTGGCTTCGTGATTATTTCCTACTTGTATTATATGTTTATTGTTTATAGTCATGAGATTATCATCTAACTTCCAAGTATCATTCAGGGGGTGTAATAAGATGCATTTGGATTTGGTGGCATTGAGTGCTCAAAGGCTTTTGGCCTAATCATGTTCATAGAAATAGGCAAAGCCTGGACTCTCATGTTCTCAAACCAGGTCAGTAGTCTTTCCAATTTGCAGTCTTCACACGGTAAGCGCTTTTGTCTTGTCTGCTCACCAGTAGGACAACTTTGCTTTTTCTCCAATTTCTCACTAATTTCTCGCTCTCAACAAACTCTCTTTCAGTAGCTTGATTTTCTTTCTCTTCTGCATACAATATAACTTTTATTTAAAGCCTGTCTCGTAACTTTGGCACTTTTGTTTCAAACAATGTTTGGCATCCATAATTTTTCAGTGGATCAGCAAAAGTAGTTTGATGGAATGGTTTTCACAAGTGCCTATATAGTATTGGTGGGTGGACATGTTTTTTCCATATCATGATAAAATAACCTGCCACATGGCCTATGGTTTGTTTTATGATGTGTTTTTTTTTTTAAACAAATCTTTGATAAGTCAGCTGCCACAGTTTTGCTTAACAGTATTTTTTATATTTTATTTATATTTTTATTTCAATCGAAGAACGCATATCATAGAGATCAGCATGGTATCAGTACATCACGCATACAAACTATTAGGTGTGATATACTGACCAATGATGAAAGGGAAATAACCACATGCTTCTTCTTCCAAGGGAATTCCCCTTCAGTTTTTAAATTGCACATGTTGCGTTATACATTCATTTGTTGGCAGAGAAATAAATATAAGCAGGGATGATTATTCATCACCCCGCATAACAGTTGAATATTATGAATGGGATAATGCTGAAGAAGCAGTGAACAAAAGCAGGTGCACTTTTCAAAATTTTAATTCCCTGTTTATAATTTTTATGGTTCAAACCCATAGAGCACCTCACTTTCATTGCATTAACATATCTTGTGTGCAAATCGGGGGAAAGTTGGTAAGTAAACAACAGAGTGCAATTGATATCGGGGTTTGTCTTTTATTGAATTCAGTTTAACAAACAATTATAATGAACATATATTTTTTTTATTTTTGTTTCTCAATGAGTATTTAAATTAACAAAATAGGCTAATAACAACTGTAGCACATCATACTTGGTATATTGCTTCCCGGTGTTGTCAGAATATCGATGTGATGTTCATTTCAGTCAAACTTTTGTGATAAATACCTGCTAAAATATATTTACGCATGTTTTAGTCACACCCCGATTTTGGTTGTATGCTATGAAGATAAAAAAGTGCAACTTACAGATGGACATATATGGTAGTTGTCACTCCATATTCTTTATCTCCATTTCAGACTTGGTGGACTTGATCTATCTCATCATCTCTGTGTATCGAGCACAAATGTAATATAGATTCGACAACACTCATTCATAATCTCATTTTTGATTTGCAGAGTATCACACTGCATGTGTTTTGTCAGTATCACACTGCTGATATGGCAGGAAAGTTGAAATTATGTCGCTATCAATGATAGCTATATAACAAAATGGATTACTAGCAAACACTTGTGGCGTATATATCTCTTAACTGAACACATAGACCAGCCACAGATGAACTGTAGAACACTCAGTCTGAATACCTCCTAACAGTACACATATCACCTCTTGTGTGCCACAAGTTGCCTTTTGCAATTCCATGGCACTACTCTTTAGATTTTTTGCTAGCATGATATATTTCAATTTGCAATATGCAATTTGTGAGTACTGCCAAGTGCAACTGTATGTACACCTTCTACCATGAAGAAATTGACCATAAGTGTTGCACATTTCTTCCAACCACTGCAAATTGAGCAGAGGCTTTGCATAGGATGGGTAAGTAGGTTGAAACATTTAACAGTTACCTGCTCACTTGATTGAGTCTTCCCTCTAGGTATTCTAGTTTTCTTCTCCTGTAGTATGTCCAATGTGATATTACTCCAGCTATTGAATGTGTCATAAAATGCAGTAAATAAACGAATCAGTTTTAACCCTTTACCCAACTTAAAAATCCGTGTTATTTGCAAAAATTGCAAAGAAAATTTTGCTATGATTTTGAGATCAAAAATTTAAAAAAAAATTAGTTATTTAAGAATTAATATTTTGCAAGTGTCATCTGCTATTTGTGTTGGGTAAAGGGGTAAAATGCTTTAAAAAACTTACCAAGGTGTATTTTTACACTGTAAACTAATGGCCCAGACGAGCTGGTGCTTAATTCAAAGTTATTAAGGGCCAAACACAAATTTTGCTTGCAAAACCGAAAATTAAAAGTCCTATCTGGCCCTCCATACATTTACTTTCTGTGCATGCGCAAATGTCAGGAAGTGACCAGAATTGGCGCTAACATCATTCTTTGTTTGGCTCTAACGTCATCAACAACAAAATGACATCTGTGCTTTAAAATCTCCTTTTTTGAGGATGCCAGACACAAATCAATGCAAGAATTGGTGGATACAAGGCTGTTATTGGATGAAGGAAGTGCTCAAAGGTGGTTTTGGATGTTCAGGGCTGTAACTTTATAATAATTATAAAATTATTTCATGTTTCCCAATTTCGGGACATATGCTTGATGTCATCATTTTTGATAATGATTATTCTACTGTTTGTTAAGTATTCCTTCCCTGTCCTTCCATGAACCCTTCCTGTTAAACTCTCAAGGTTTTGGCTATTTTTTATTGAAATTTTGCATTAAATTTTTTGGGAGTTTAACATATAGTACAGAATATTATTCTGTTTCTTCCCCAGGGTTATGTCCTCACCCTAGGGGTGTTAGGTCGTTTAGTCTTGCATCTTCTATCCGATGTATCGTTTTTTCTTTGTATGAAGATCTAGCTTTGCATCTGATAGCATTTCAATTGGTTCTGACTTTGAGCCTTTTTGTGTGCCTGACGACTAGTTTACATTGACGTTGTTTATATATATATAGGTAGTTTTTTATATTCTATTACTGAAGTATACTGTAGGATACATGGATTATTATTCCGGTAGTGTAGCTCAAAAAATTTGGATTTTGTCCACACTTAGGCTCTATTGGGATGCCCTTGGGCTCATATTGTTCCCTTTGGAACTTAGGCGTTTTTTCCAAATATTTTGTTTGCAAAAAATATTTTGAATTTAATTATGATTGCTATTATTTGTGTATCTCATTTATATTTATATATTGTTGTGGAGTTTGGAGGACTGATATCGACTTTAGTTGATGCACTCCTGCAGACTCATTGTCATTCTTGTGTTCACTGGGATGACTGATGTTGGAGTCGGGTGTTGCGGTATGTTGTAGGCGGTGAGGTTGTGAGGATCAGAGCCTCTCATCGCGTTTTAATTCATTCTGTCAGTTTCTATTTCAGAGGAACATGAACATGGTGATGATATTGTTACACCCATCCAAGTGTGCTACTGTTGTCCCGCTCCATGGAGCATATAGAGGTAGCTTCAGTGCTCATTATTGCAAAAGTTAGGGCCTTTTGTTAAGGGTTGTAATCTCTTGCAAGCAGCTAGCTCGACCGGTGAAGCGGTACTCCGTCTGTGGGTGCCGTGATGCAGGGAAGTCTGTGTAGTCATAGGAAGTGGATGTGGGTAGAGCGAGCACTATAATATAAATAGCTCACCCAGCGACAACGGAAATAGGGAGGAAGTCAACAAGTTCTTGTACTTGGCGAGGTCTGATAGACTGCGAGCGAGAGAGGCCCCCCTCGCTAATCTAGCAAAGTCTGGGGTCAGATGTTGTTTTGAGAAACTTGCACAAGCCGGAGCACATGTCCGCTATTCACTTGGTACGCTCAGTTTAGTCTGCATCCTGGGTCGTCTTCAGTCAAGGCTTTCTCCGCTACATTTCACAAGGCCAAAATGAAGTTTTCTGGTTGGAAACTTGCACGAGACGGAGCATATGTCCGCCGCCGTCCAGAACGCTCCGTCTAGTCTGCAGCCGGGGCCAGCTTCAGTCATGGCTTCCTCCGCTATGTTATTTAAGCACATACGACCGAATCCTAGCTACCCGACTTCAGATATCCAGCCTGTTGCACAAAGAAGGAACCACTCTTCGCCCGTGAAGTCGGACCATCCGGTAGGCCTCGATCATTGAGATGTTCGGATCCCAGGAGCGGCATGCAGCTAAGGAGCGGAAGACCGCTGCTCCTCAGGCCTCGATGATGGACTTGCTGTCGCAGATTGCGCAGCTGATCGCAGCATCCCAGAAAGTGCAGATGCAGCCTCCCTAAGACTCAGAATCTGAGCTGTCGGACGGTGCTGGGTCAGGCCAGTCGTCTGTTCACGCAGATGCAATGGACCGAGATTCGCAACTGATTCTCTCGGATGGTGAAAGGGAAAAGGAAGAGGATTACCCTTCCCTTTCAGAACAGTACACGGTTGCGATGGCTTTCATCCATCAATACTACCCTGATTTTGTTCCTCCTAATCAGAATGCTGCGACGACAAGAGAGAAACCGCTGGCGTCATTGGACGCAGACTTTATCCGGACAAAGGAGGAAGTCCTTTCTTTCCCGGTTCAGTTTATGCAGGTGTCGCAGGCCTTTGGCCATATAGACGATGACAACGTATTTATCCTTGAGAGAGCGAGGAAGAAGGCAGTTTCTTATCTTCATCTTCTGTATACATACCGTTTTTTGGACCACGTTCATTTAAAAACAGTTGAGGAAGATGTTCAGAGAGTTCTTCTGCGTTTGGATGAGCAGACTGGGGATCTAGAGGTAAGGTATTTATTTTCGACAACTAGCTTTCGTTAGTCTATGAACAGTCTACTAAAAAAGCGTCTAGTGCTCTTCTTTTAAAATCGGCGTATCAATGACTCGCTTCAGCAGACAAAAGTAAAGGAGGGTGTTCCAGACAAAAATCGTCAAAAGGAAACTCCTCACGAAGGTACAAGAAACCCTCTTGTAATTACTCTGGAGGTCATCAGTATAGCGACTCAGGAAAGGGGCGTAGGTCTGATAGGGACTATAGGTCAGATGCCCCTAGGCCGTCAAGACGAGGTTTTTCACGGGGAGGACGTGGCTCCTCCTCCGGTAAGCCTCGCAGGTCATATTGGTGATGGTTTAGACCTCTATTGCTGGCCAGTTGGTGGAAGGTTATCAAGCTCTGCAAAAAACTGGATAACAATCACAGAAGATCAGTGGGTGAGAAGTGTAGTCTTGGACAGCTTACGGCTATCATTCCAAGCAAAATTCCCACTAACAAATTATCCACGTTGGACAAATCTTCCATCAAGTTCTTACATAAGAGAGTTTCTCCTACCGGAGGTATAAGCTCTCTTATCAAAGGAAGCAATACCGGTCATCGAGAATCAGGATTCTCAAGATTTTTACAGTCACCTGTTCCTCGTACTGAAGCCTGACGGCTCGTTCCGACCGGTAATAGACTTGAGCTGGATTACAAGCTTATCATGGCTCCAAAAATTTAGTTATGGAGTCCATTCAGTCGGTAAAAGCGAGCGTTCGAGTGATCGACTATGCGGCAAGCATCAATCTAAGAATGCGTATTTTCATGTCCTGGCACACCCGGCATTCTAAAAGTACCTGCAGTTCGCCATTCAAGGGAAAGTGCATCAGTTCAGAGCAATATGCTTTGGTCTGAATCTGGCCCCCTGGGCATTCACTCGAATAATGAACTCGGTAATGTCATACTTTCGAGATCATTCGACTGCAGTAACGTTGTCTTACTTGGACGGCCTTCTACAGGGATATGGCAACAGAATTATTCTTCAGAACGATGTTCAGAGTCTGATTCTATTACTCCGACGTCTCGGTTTCATCGTAAATGAGAAAAAAAACGGATCTAGCTCCGTACAAGTCGTCTATTCACTTTGGAATGAGCTTTGAGACTCACAACAATCTGGTTCATCTGCCGTTGCCCAGAGCAAAATTAGTCAGTTGTTATGCTTTTGTCTACACTCAGTCGCATTAATAGTGAGGGAATTCATGCGACTGTTGGAGCTGTGCAGAGCGGCTGTGGATCTCATTCCGATGGGCCGTCTGCGTGCACATCCCCTCCAGATATTCTTTACTCAGAACTGGAATGTGAAGACGCTTTCTCTTGAACCAGTATTGTTCTAATGAACCTAGTAAAACAAGGTTTCAGATTTGGGCAGATATTCAGTGGTTAACTCAAGGAGTTCGCTGCATCTGCCGGATCTGGCTTTCTCGATTATGACAGATGCGAGTCAGATGGGTCGGGGCGCGACCCTAAGTCCTGCAGACTTGAAGTGTCAGAGTCTTTGGGACCTTCGGTTCCAGGAAAATCACATAAACATCAAGAGATGATGTCAATATGGCTAGCACTACAACATTGGATTCACATAATAATGGACGTCCATGTTCAAATTCTGTCAGACAACTCGACAGTAGTTGCGTACATCGGGAACCAGGCCAGCACCCATTCATTTCCGTTATGCCAACTAACGGAAAAGATTTTCCTATACGTCATGAATCATCATGTTCAACTTTCTATCCATCATATACTGGGTCGTCTGAACGTACTAGCAGACTCGCTCACTCAGAAAGGTCGCTTGTTGCAGTTGGAGTGGACGCTGAACAAGCGAGTATTTGTGCAGATATGCTACTAGACGGATCGCCCCATGATAGATCTGTTTGCTGTGCACCAGAACAATCAGTTGTCGTCGTTCGTGTCGCCATGCCCAGACCATCGAGCGTACGCAGTAGATACTCTGTCGATCTCATGGGAATGAATGATAGGATATGCATATCCTCCAATTCAGTTGATTCAGTAGATTATGTTTAAGATCAAACAGTCTCGTTGTGAATCCTACTAGAAGCACTTCTGTCGTCACAGAAACCTTGGATCAGGCTTCTCAGGACCTTCTTTATCAGGGGAAGTTTTTGTTCTTCACGTCCTTCTCCACCCATAGTGGCATAATAGAGTCGGTTAGATGTGAGGGAACCATTGAGGTTCCTATATTATTTTATGACTAACACAAGAACAATTAAAGTAATGTGGGTGAGGAGGGTTCGATATGACTTCGAATCCTCCCCACCGCCAATGTGTTTAGAGGTGATTACCGGGCAAGACGTAGTTTTCTTCTCGCAAGCCTCGTATGAGTTTGAATACATACATGCATTTCATGACTTCTCGATTGGCTGCTGGATCGTGTTCTATGGTGACCTCATGGGCACATCCACTTTTTAGTTGGTTGGTTTCCTGTGGTTGTTCGTCTATATGTCATACACGAGTGCATAATTCATCATAAGTAAATTGCTAGTCTTTGGGTACCTCTGAGACTGCATAGCCAGTTAACTGGTATTCAGATGATTACATGCAGGATTTCTATGCTCTCGTGCATAATAATGAATTATTAGGCAGACGCATTATTGTATGTTATGGACCTTAGAAATTATGAATTATTTCGGGGCGGTCTGTGTCGAGCCTGTTAATCATACCTATTTCCATTTCTAGATCCAGGTTTCTATTAATGTCGGTACTGTACATGAACACACCTTGTTTTACACTCTCTTATATTCGCACGTTTATAGTGTCATAGATATCGGATAGTACACGTCAGGGAGTGTTGTTACTGGAATTTATTGTATGCCTGAATGTGGTCGCCTGTGGGTTACCTCGGAAGTGTGTTGACTCTCCAGAGATCGTTCATTGTGGTTCTATTGGATATGTGTATGTTATATATTATATCTCCGGTTTTCGACCTATTTGCGTATGCTGACTCCGGTGTACGTTATATAGTGGGCGATATTAATTACTGGGATTGTGGCTATAGCCTTAGCTTCTGAAGTGTCGTTAAGCACCATTTATTAATAATAATTAATACCCGAGTGCCTGTTTGACAAATATTAATTTTGTTTTTTGGTACTGCTTTTACTGATTCCAGAGTACTCCCCTCATTCTTTTTGAAGATTCCTTCAAAAAGAAAAGGAGAGGGGGGAACTTTTTACCTCTCCTCCGGCTTGACAAATATGTAACTATGAATGAAGCTGTTTTGTTTGTAATTATATCCTGCATACAGCTGGAGTTTTATTGAATATGGCGTATGTTTGTGGGGGATATTCTCTCATTCCCAAATACGCCATCCTAATTTTGGGGGTTTAGTCCAGGCTAGACTTAAAAATTGGGAACTCGTTACATCCAGTTGGCATAGTCTTCATGCTAAGTTTACAGAATTACTTGAACTGGGCTCCTTTTTTATGATATGTCTTCTCTATTACTGAAAAGAGAGACATACATGTAATTCCTAATTTAATTTCCTTTCACCTTGGATTACAGGATTGGAACTATGTTGATCTACTAATTTTGAAGTCCTACGCCCTCTGCCTTTTTACGATTCATCTAGTCTGGGCCATTGGTTTACAGTGTAAAAATATCAATTTAAAGTAAGTTGTATATTTTTATACTTACCAATGGCCCAGACGGGTATGACCCTCCCATGAGGGGGCAGTCATTCCTCCCCGCTGAATTATTATGTAGTACTCTCTTCTACAAAGAATGATGTTGTTGCCAATTCTGGTCACTTCCTGACGTCTGCGCATGCGAGGAGAGTAAATGTATGGAGGGCCAGATAGGACTTTTATTTTTTGGTTTTGCAAGCAGATTTTGGGGATTGGGGGGTTCAAAATTTGTGTTTGGCACTTAATAACTGTGAGTTAAGCACCAGCTAGTCTGGGCCATTGGTAAGTATAAAAATATAAAAATTACTTTAAATTTATAATATTTTTTATGTTGAACTAATTTTGAATGTTACCGTATTTCATCTAAATTTTCGGACACTTTTTATTTTTGAACTCCATTTTTAGCTCAACTTTGACGAAGTCAAATTTGAGCTATTGTCATGGCCCGTCGTCCGTCTGTCCGTCTGGCCGTCTGTCCGTCTGTCCGTACGTCAACAATTGGCTATGGCTCGGGCTATGAACCGATCTTTACGAAACTTCTTGTGTACCTTTGTTATGACCCTGGGGCGGGAACGAGTGTTTTTAGGTGTGGTCCGAAATTCAAGATGGCTGCCAGTGGCCATTTTGTACCGATGATGCAAAAATCAGTTTTTTGTACAGAACTTCTGTATGAAAGTTCTGATTTGAATAAAGTTTTGTATAAATGTTTAGTACCATGGGATACATCACATATAATACGGGGTTTTTTCTCGTGCGTAAATTATGCAAATTAGACTGACTTTGATTTATTTAGTGTTACTTTCAGAGCTGTAAGTGCCAAGCTGCTATGGCTCGGGCTAGAGGCCGTATTTATGAACCGATCTTTACGAAACTTCTTGGGTACCTTTGTTATGACCATGGGACGAGAACGAGTGTTTTTGGGTGCGGTCCGAAATTCAAGATGGCTGCCAGCTGCCATTTTGTACCGACGATGCAGAAATCTGTTTTTTGTACAGAACTTCCTTATGAAAGCTCTGATTTGAATAATTTTTTGTATGAATGTTTAGTACCATGGGATACATCACATATAATACGGGTTTTTTTCTCGTACGTAAATTGTGCAAATTAGACTAATTTTGATGTTTTTTGGGGTTACTTTCAGCACTGTAAGTGCAAATGCCAATACGGCTCGGGCTAGAGGCCGTATTTATGAACCGATCTTTACGAAACTTCTTGTGTACCTTTGGTATCACCGTGGGACGAGAACGAGTGTTTTGGGGTCCGGTCCAAAATTCAAGATGGCCGATGGCAGCCATTTTGTACAAAATTAGGTGCAATCAGATTTTTGCACAGAACTTCCATATGAAAGCCCTGATTTGAATAATTTTTTTGTGTGAATGTTTAGTACCATGGGATGCATCACATATAATACGGGTTTTTTTCTCGTGCAGAAATTATGCAAATTAGATGAACTTTGATTTTTTCAGTGCGACTTACACACAGTAAGTACACATGTCAATACGGCTCAGACTAGAGTCTGTATTTATGAACTGATCTTCACGGAATGTCTTGGGTACCTTTGTTATCACCTTGGGACAAGAACGAGTGTTTCTGGGTGCGGTCTAAAATTCAAGATGGCTGCTAGTGGCCATTTTGTACCGAAATTAGGTCTAATCAGTTTTTTGTACACAACTTCTATACAGCTCAGACTAGAGGCCATATTTATGAACCAATCTTTACGAAACTTCTTGGGTACCTTTGTTATCACCTTGGGATGAGAGCGAGTGTTTTTGGGTGTGGTCCGAAATTCAAGATGGCCACCAGCAGCCATTTTGTACCAAAATTAGTGCAATCAGTCTTTTGTATAGAACTTCTGTATGAAAGTTCTGATTTGAATAAATTTTTGTATGAATGTTTAGTAACATGGAATACATCACATATTGTAAGGGTGTTTTTTTCGTGCAGAAATTATGCAAATTAGATGAACTTTGATTTATTCAGTGCTACTTACACAATGTAAGCACACATGTCAATACGGCTCAGGGTAGAGGCTGTATTTATGAACCGATCTTCACAAAACTTCTTGGGTACCTTTGTTATCTCCTTGGGATGAGAATGAGTGTTTCTGGGTACGGTCCAAAATTCAAGATGGCTGCCAGTGGCCATTTTGTACCGAAATTAGGTCCAATCAGTTTTTTGTCACAAGTTCTATACAGCTCGTATTTATGAACTGATCTTCACAAAACTTCTTGAGTACTTTTGTTTTCACCTTGGGACAGGAACGAGTGTGTTTTGGGGTGCCTTTGTTATCACTGTGCTATGAGAACAAATATTTTGGGGTTCAGTCAGACCCACTCTGGGACTCAAAGATTTTTTCTAGTTCAGCATCTGACTGTCACCCACCTTTACAATACTTTACCTATACATTTGTTACAGGCAACGGTCAGTATTTATGTTCAGACCGTTACAGTACTTTATATGTACCTTTGTTATCAGGTCATTACCTAGATGTTTGTCATTGCTGTGTCACGTACTTTACATGTACATGTCTTTGTCTTGACAAGTTGAGCTACAGTGTCATTGACACTTTCATTTCATCAAAAAATAATTTTTCTTAGCCTCCAAATTTTTGGACACCCACTCAAAGATCGTCCCGGACTGGTGTAGTGGGAAAATCCCAGTGAAACATAAATCCAAAATGACAATGATTTTCTTTTCAGTTGAATATTTCATCTTTCTTTGTTTTATGTTAAAAACATGTATTTTATGCACAATATATTGTACAATGGAAATAGAATTATTAAAACAACATTATTTGCAAACTTGTTCTTTATTTATTGACAGGTAAGTATTGTTTTCCTTCTCAAACTGACATGTCTGACGAACTGACCAATCAAATTTTTGTTTTCAAAACGTGTGCTTTCATTAGACTCCTTCGAGACTTGGAAAGAGAAAAACCCACAAATGTTATATTGAACTGACCTTAAATGATGACAGTAATGAAAGGGTCCGATAAATAAATCCATATAATGCAGTATAAACCGTGCACCAGCAACAGAACAGTATAATTATTGCTTCGAATAAACATAATCAGTGCACTGAACACCAACAAAATTTTCCAGTATTAAAAATAGAACAAACGACAATGAGGTCAACATATGCTGCTGCAGGGTTTCACAGAAATTAACACATGGACCCAAACACTGTCAGAGCATGTCGGTTTTCGATATTATTTTTCAATAAACATCAGCAGTGTATGTAGGAAGGGCATGCTTCCAAAAACAAAAATAGAAAATACGAGAGGAACTGTGGAGCTAATACCAGTCATTATTTTTTAAAAATTAATTTTGTATTCGCTTTTATAAAATGTAACATTTTGCGTTGCACATCTGGTGGGTAACCCGGGGGGAGGATATTTCTAAATCAATAAATTAAACTTGTATGTCAATAATTCGTATTCTTCCTTCTAAATAATAGCAACTGGTTTGGGGGTTGGCCGCACATGCTTGGAGCCAATATACACACCACTCAAAATTGTTTGCATTTTATCGCCTTTGAATGGCTACATTGGTCCGTTTTGAAAACACTGAAGCCAGCTCAGGTTTTTTTTATCTAACAGTAACAAAACAAGCACATGGCTTGATTACTGTTCAGCATAATTTGTGGAAACATCAAAACTTTTCAAGTACCGGTAGATGAAAAGTGATTTCTTCTCAGGGATTTATTGGGAAAGTAAATAAAAACAGAACAAACAATCAGACACTTTTCATTTCATTCATTCGGTATGTTCATTTTATTCATTTATGCTGAGGATTTAAGTCACCATATTGAACAGCTATGTTATGTTTCCTATTTCCGAGGTACCCCCACCATTCGTGTACAAAAAATTTATTAACCGGTGCAGTGTGTTTTTCAAAATTTCCACCAACATTTGCTCTCCACGTGTATTTTGGCCATTTTTAGCTCAACTTTGACGAAGTCAAATTTGAGCTATTGTCATGGCCCGTCGTCCGTCTGTCCGTCCGTCCATCTGTCCATCTGTCCGTACGTCAACAATTGGCTATGGCACAGGCTAGAGGTCGTATTTATGAACCGATCTTTTTGAAACTTCTTGTGTACCTTTGTTATGACCCTGGGACGGGAACGAGTGTTTTTAGGTATGGTCCGAAATTCAAGATGGCTGCCAGCGGCCATTTTGTACCGATGATGCAAAAATCAGTTTTTTGTACAGAACTTCTGTATGAAAGTTCTGATTTGAATAAAGTTTTGTATAAATGTTTAGTACCATGGGATACATCACATATAATACGGGTTTTTTTCTCGTGCGTAAATTGTGCAAATTAGACTGACTTTGATTTATTTAGTGTTACTTTCAGAGCTGTAAGTGCCAAGCTGCTATGGCTCGTGCTAGAGGCCGTATTTATGAACCGATCTTTACGAAACTTCTTGGGTACCTTTGTTATGACTGTGGGACGAGAACGAGTATTTTTGGGTGCGGTCCGAAATTCAAGATGGCTGCCAGCTGCCATTTTGTACCGACGATGCAGAAATCTGTTTTTTGTACAGAACTTCCATATGAAAGCTCTGATTTGAATAATTTTTTGTATGAATGTTTAGTACCATGGGATACATCACATATAATACGGGTTTTTTTCTCGTGCGTAAATTATGCAAATTAGACTAACTTTGATGTTTTTTGGTGTTACTTTCAGCTCTGTAAGTGCAAATGCCAATACGGCTCGGGCTAGAGGCCGTATTTATGAACCGATCTTTACGAAACTTCTTGGGTACCTTTGTTATCACCGTGGGACTAGAACGAGTGTTTTGGGGGTCCGGTCCGAAATTCAAGATGGCCGATGGCAGCCATTTTGTACGAAATTTGGTGCAATCAGATTTTTGCACAGAACTTCCATATGAAAGCGCTGATTTGAATAATTTTTTGTGTGAATGTTTAGTACCATGGGATACATCACATATAATACGGATTTTTTCTCGTGCAGAAATTATGCAAATTAGATGAACTTTGATTTTTTCAGTGCTGCTTACACACAGTAAGTACACATGTCAATACGGCTCGGGCTAGAGTCTGTATTTATGAACCGATCTTCACGAAACGTCTTGGGTACCTTTGTTATCACCTTGGGACGAGAACGAGTGTTTCTGGGTGCGGTCCAAAATTCAAGATGGCTGCCAATGGCCATTTTGTATCGAAATTAGGTCTAATCAGTTTTTTGTACACAACTTCTATATGGCTCAGGCTAGATGCCGTATTTATGAACCGATCTTTACGAAACTTCATGGGTACCTTTGTTATTACCGTGGGATGAGAACGAGTGTTTTTGGGTGTGGTCTGAATTTCAAGATGGCCACCAGCAGCCATTTTGTACCAAAATTAGTGCAATCAGTCTTTGTACAGAACTTCTGTATGAAAGTTCTGATTTGAATAAATTTTTGTATGAATGTTTAGTAACATGGAATACATCACATATAGTACGGGTTTTTTTCTCGTGCAGAAATTATGCAAATTAGATGAACTTTGATTTATTCAGTGCTACTTATACTCTGTAAGTGCACATGTCAATACGGCTCGGGCTAGAGGCTGTATTTATGAACCGATCTTCACAAAACTTCTTGGGTACCTTTGTTATCACCTTGGGACGAGAACGAGTGTTTCTGGGCGTGGTCCAAAATTCAAGATGGCTGCCAGTGACCATTTTGTACCGAAATCAGGTCCAATCAGTTTTTTGTCACAACTTCTACACAGCTCATATTTGTGAACTGATCTTCACGAAACTTCTTGGGTACCTTTGTTTTTACCTTGGGACAGGAATGAGTGTGTTTTGGGGTGCCTCCTTTGTTATCACTGTGCTATGAGAACAAATATTTTGGGGTTCAGTCAGACCCACTCTGGGACTCAAAGACTTTTTTCTAGTTTAGCATCTGACTGTCACCCACCTTTACAATACTTTACCTATACATTTGTTACAGGCAACGCTCAGTATTTATGTACAGACCGTTACAATACTTTATATGTACCTTTGTTATCAGGTCATTACCTAGATGTTTGTCATTGCTGTGTCACATACTATACATGTACATGTCTTTGTCTTGACAAGTTGAGCTACAGTGTCATTGACACTTTCATTTGAAGTTTTCGGACTGGAAAATTTAATTAATTTTTGTCATCCGAAAATTTAGATGAAATATGGTATGTTAGAACAAAAATACTATTACTTGTGGTTGAGTCAAAATGGTTTCATGACACTTTTTATGTTTTTAATTTGTCGTTCATTTTTAGCTCAACTTGACAAAGTCAAACTGAACTATTGCCATTACTTCTCATCCATTGGCGTACGTATGTATGTATGTCCATCCGGCTGTACATACGTACGTACGTACGCCCACAATTTTTTTTCGCACACTGCATAGGTCGCATTTATGATCAGAAACTTGGTATGCTGGTTTGGGGGTGACCTCTAGATGGGAGCTATCGAATTTCTTCCATTTCCATCAAAAAATGTTGCCGCTGGCAATGATCTTTGAACTTAGTTTAGTCAGGCATCAATATATTTCTTTGGCATGCCCGACAAGACATATTATTGATCAGATCAGTTTGAAACATGGTATGCTTGTTTGGGGTTACCTCTAGATGGGAGCTATCGATTTTCTTCAATTTCCGTCAAAAAATGTTGCAGCTGGCAACGTTCTTTGAACTTAGTTTAGTCAAACCGCAATATTTCCCCTTGGCACACCTTGCAGGGCCCATTTATGATTGGATTGCTTTGAAACCTGGTACGCTTATTTGGTGTGACCTTTAGATGGGAGCTATCGATTTTCTTCCATTTCTGTCAAAAAATGTTGCCGCTGTCAGTGACCTTTGAACTTAGTTTAGTCAGGCATCAATATATTCTTTTGGCATGCTCTACAGGACACATTTATGATCAGATCAGTTTGAAACTTTGTATGCTTGTTTGGGGTTACCTCTAGATGGGAGCTATCGATTTTCTTCGATTTCCGTCAAAAAATGTTGCCACTGGTAATGACCTTCAATGAACTTAGTGCAGTTATACATCAATATTTTCCTTTTGCACACCCTGCAGTGCACATTTTGGCCTTGTAACTTTGAAATGTGGTGTGCTTGTTTGGGGTGACCTCTGGATGTGAGCTATCGATTTTCTTGTATTCCCGTCAAAAAATATTGCAGCTGCCAACATCCTTTGAACTTATTTTAGTCAGACCTCAATATTTCCCTTTGGCTCACCCTACAGGGAACATTTATAATCAGATTGCATTGAAACCTGGTGTGCTTGTTTGGGGTGTTCTCCAGATGAGAGCTATCGATTTTCTTCCTTTTCAGTCAAAAAAAGTGTTGCCAGCAATGACCTTTGAACTTAGTTAAGTCAGGCATCAATATATTCCTTTGGCCCACCGTACAGGGGATATTTATGATCAGATCGGTTTGAAACTTGGTATGCTTGTTTGGGGTTACTTCTAGATGGGTGCTATTGATTTTCTTCAATTTTCATCAAAAAATGTTGCCACAGGCAATAGCCTTTGATGAACCTAATGAGCATCAATATTTCCCTTTGGCACTCTCTGCAGTACATATTTATGATCAGATCGCTTTGAAACTTGGTGTGCCTGTTTGGGGTGACCTACAGATGGTAGCTGTCGACTTTCTTCTATTACCATCAAAAAATGTTGCAGCTGACGACCTTTGAACTTAGTTTAGTTGGACCTCAATATTTCCCTTTGGCACACCATACAGGGAGTATTTATGATCGGATTGCATTGAAACGTCATATGCATGTTTGGGATGACCTCCAGATGGGGGCTATTGATTTTCTTCCATTTCCATCAAAAAATGTTTGCTGGCAGTGACCTTTGAACTTAGTTTAGTTTGGATTCAGTTATTCCTATGGCACGCCCTAGAGGTCAAATTTATGATCAAATTGCTTTGAAACTTGTTGTGCTTGTTTGGGGTGACGTCTATGAGGGAGCTATTGATTTTCTTCCATTTCTTTCAAAAAAATGTTGCAGCTGACAACAACCTTTGAACTTAGTTTAGTCAGACCTCAATATTTCCCTTTGGCACATCCTACAGGGAACATTTATGATTGCATTGCATTGAAACCTGATATGCTTGTTTGTGGTTACCTCCAGATGGGAGCTATCGATTTTCTTCGCTTTCCTTCAAACAATGTTACTGTTGGCAATGGCCTTTGAACTTTGTTTAGTGTTGAAATGATTAATGCCATTTGAATTTTTACTAACCGACTAATCGCCGGGTAGTAGTCAATGATTAATTGACTAGTCGGGTATGCAATGTCAGATACTAAGCTAAGCAATAAATTCTACAAAACTGGCTTTTAACTAAATTCATTGGCTGGAGTGGCTACCAAATTACGATACAATTAATGAGTCTAACTGCACGGCATTAGGAAGCCTATGTCTCCATGTCCTTATGACCAAATAACTGGTGCCACAAAAAATAAATTGGTCTAATAATAAATCTTACGTGTTCCAATATTCGGTTCTGTCAAATATTTTTAAGCGAAATTGAACTTTTTTCCCCAAATTCCCTTGTATATTGTGGTCTAATAAGAAATTTTTGCACTTTGTTATTGTACTAAAAAACTTTGAAAGCAGAAAACAGGTCACTGAAGAAGTCTACTCTGATAACGTGATTGTTCCATGACCTGCATAACTTAATCAACCCCAATGAAAAGCTAGACAAACTATAAACAGTAGCCTCATTGAATATTAAATACATTACATGACCAAGCAGTGTGATTTCTTTGGTCAGTATGTGCACAAAGTAATGCGAATTGTAAAACTTCATTCAATAATAAATGTCATTATGTGACGTTTTCTGATCAATCTTATTACAGCAACATTTACCCAAAATAAGAACATTTTTGAAAAAGCTGAATATTTGTAAATGTACTTCTGCTGTCATAGCCTGTCAGTGTTAATTAAAATGACACAACAGTTTGCAGGCATACTGTTCACACCTCATTTGTGTGTTTTAATCAGTGTAATGGGATCACGAATCATTGACCAGTAATTTAATCTCTTTTCTTGAAAATTACAGAAGCACGAAATGTGACGAAAAAGAGAGCTTCTTGTTTCCAATGTAGAAGCGCGAGTTAGATAGCACACAACAAATCGAAAGTACTGAATTAATTTTAATAAAATTAAATTAAATTTCTTGAAGGAACACAAAGTGGATACTTCAAGCATTCAAGAATACACTCAGACGACTAATAGACGAGTGATTCACTAATCGGTTAATAGATTTGTTTAGTACTAATTGCGTCGACTAGTCAAAAAATCGTTTTAACACTAGTTTTATCAGACCTCAATATTTCCCTATGGCACACCCTACATGGCACATTTATGATCGGATCACTTTGGAACTTGGTATCCTTGTTTGGGGTGACCTCTGGATAGGAGCTATTTATTTTCTTCCTTGTCTGTCAAAAAATGTTGCCATTGGCAACAACCTTTGATGAACTTACTGCAGTTATGTATCAATATTTCCCTTTGTTATGTATCAATATTTCCCTTTGGCACACCCTGCAGGGCACACACATTTATGATCAGATCACTTTGTATGCTTATTTGGGGTGATCTCTAGATAGGAACTATTGATTTTCTTTCTTGTCCGTCAAAAAATGTTGAAGTTGGCAACGACCTTTGATGAACTTACTGCAGTTATGCATCAGTATTTCCCTTTGACACACCCTGCAGGGCACATTTATGATTGAATCGCATGGAAACTTAGTGTACTTGTTTGGGGTGATCTCTAGATGGAAGCTATCGATTTTCTTCCATTTCAGTCAAAAATAGTTGCAGTTGGCAATGACCTTTGAGGAACTTAGTAAAAACTTAGTGCAGTTATTTATCAATATTTCCCTTTGACACACCCTGAAGGGCACATTTATGATTGGATTGCTTAGAAACTTTGTGTGCTTGTGTGGAGTGACATCTATATGAGACCTATAGATTTTCTTCCATTTCTGTCGAAAAATGTTGCCGCTGGCAACAACCTTATGATATGATATGATATGATATTTTATTCAACAGTACACATTATACAATTCAATTGTGAAGGTGTTACACAAAATATTACTACAGTTTTAATGTATACTGCTAGGAAATGGCATAGCCAGATTGGCTGTCTACCTGCCATTTCCTCAGGGAAAAATGAAAATTGTATGGCTCTATATGGTAACAAACAGACTGTGGCAGATGTTTCAGTAAGTGATTATATTAGTAACTGTTATGGGTTAGAATGGTCATTTTTGTACCTCATTCACCCAGCGTGCTAGAAGGAATTACTAATGCTATTAAAACTCTTACTTTTAAAATGGTGTTATTTTTTAATTTCACTCCTTCAAAGCACTGCCAATGACGCCCCGTCAAAGCGAGCTTATGGCTCTTGCTTCGATGAGGGGTCACAAGCTATGCCGCAAAAGCAAATAATTAACTTGTATAGTTATAATTGTTCACAGCCTACGCTGAGCAATGGGTTAATTTGAAAAAGTTTGTTGGTGAAATGTTTCGTAACAACTTCGGTGCTGACAACTGTTTTATTGAAATGAGTCAGTTGCTCCGTCCATGCATTACAGATTCTAGACGCGCGAACAAAGCAATGTGCCCCTCCAAAATAGATGAGAAAATCAGACATAATTACTGTATATCGGATATTTTATGCATATATATACTTACTCTGATTTGTGTTATTCGGGCGCAAAAACAAAAACTAGGACTTAGATAGATCTGCAGTCGGGACAATATGGATTGTTGCACTCGATATTTTGTTCAGTGATATATGTACTTATAAGTTTGAGTGTCAGCGTCTTCTTAAAAACTTTTCTATTTTCTATATTACAAATCTCCCGGTCCAGTCGATTCCAAATTTGGGGGAACGAATATGTAGGCAAGTAGTCTAAGGACTTAGTACGCGATTTGTTTAGGGTCAAGAGACCTGTTTGTCTTGTTGTGGTACCCGTCGGGTTATTGACACAACTAAAGAAATTATTAAAAGACTTTGGTAGAAGATTATTGTACCAGTCAAATATGAATAATGAGACGTTCAGTGTGTAAAGATCGGTTACCTTGAGTATTTCATCGTGGAAAAAGAGAGGGTCTGTGTGGGCGAAGCGTCTTTTATTATTCAGTATTCGTACTGAGCGCTTTTGTATTTTTTGAAGTTGATTAATTCCTCTCGAGTTGCCCCAAATATGTATACCGTACAGGAGATGACTGTGAATAAGTGAATAGTATAGTGTTTTCATTGCACTGTGTGGGAGAATATGTCTAACTTTATTCAATGCAAAGTTGGCCCTTGCCACTTTGGAGAATACTTGACTAATATGTGCTTTATAAGATAGCTTTTCATCCATGGTTATCCCCAGAAATTTAACCCTTTGTGTTGCCTCATTGTTACCAATTCTTTCTATGTTTTCGTTGTTGATCATTATGTCTTTGTTGCTATGAACGGCTGACCTTGCAGAAGGATTAAAGATCACATATTTTGTTTTTTTAGCATTTATTGTCAGTTTGTTTGCTGAACACCATTCAAATATTTTCGAAAGTTCTTGATTAAAATTTTTGATTTGCAAATCTGTGTCGGAACCTGATGAATGGGTAGTAGTGTCGTCTGCAAATGAGAGAAGATTACACAAAGTGGCCAGGTGGATATCATTTATATATAGCAGAAATAGTAAGGGCCAAGTACTGAGCCTTGCGGAACTCCACATCTCACTTCTTGCATGTCTGAGTTGTAATCCCCAAATACAACGTATTGGGTCCTTTCCGATAAATAACTACGAAACCAGTGGTTACATATACCTCTAATACCATACCTTTCCAATTTATTCAGCAAGATGTCATGGTTTATTGTATCAAAGGCTTTCGAGAAATCCAGGAATAATGCAAGAGTAGATTCTCGTGTTGGTTTGTTATTTTGGTCCGCTATCTCTTTCAATAAATGTAGTACTGGATGAATGGTTGAATGTTTTTTTCCAAAATCCATATTGATGGGGATAAAAAAGTGCCGAATTTTTCTAGGAATTTAATTAGTCTATAGGACATGGCTTTTTCTAGGACTTTGGAGAAAATTGATAAGATGCTAATAGGTCTGTAATTTGAGAGATTGTGTTTAGCTCCTGTTTTGAAAATTGGGACAACTTTAGCAATCTTCATTCGGTCTGGAACAATGCCCTGATTAAATGATTTGTTTATAATATCTGATAAGGGGGACGCTATAATATTGATAGAACGCTTTAGAAGATTTGTAGAAATATTATCTGGATCTCTTGTTGTTTTTGGTTTAAAAGACTTTACTATATCAATAATTTCACCTGGCGTCGTTGGGGTCAAGAAAAAGTTGTGATCAAAATTGTCGGTTAAGTAATCAGTGAAACGTTTACTTTGTGGAGATATTTGGTCGTTTACCGTTTTTCCAATATTGGCAAAAAACTTATTAAATTCTTGTGCTATTTCCTTCGGGTTCGTTATTCTTTTATCGTGATGGCTAAACCACAAAGGTGAATTGTGGGTTATTTTCACTTTTTTGATGGCTTCGTCAGGAATTTTCCATGTTTCACGCATATTGTGTTTGTTTTCTATTAATATATTTTTGTAGTATGATGCTTTACTTTGCTTTTTCACTCTGTTGAATATTCTGCAGTAGTTTTTATAATTTTGGATGTTTTGTGAGTTTGGATGCTTTAGTTTTTTGTTGTAGAATTTTGTTTTATTATTTGAAGAAATGATGAGTCCCTTAGTCATCCAGGGATGCTGCTTAATAAACTTTTTTTTTATGTGTTCTTCCTTTAGTGGAAAAGCAGCTTCATAAGCTGTTTGGAATGTGTCAATGAAGATGTCATAGCTTGTGTTTGGGCAGTTTGAATTGGTGATTTGGGTGAAATCACTCTGTTCAAGAATGGATTCGAAGTTTGCAGTACTTTCGTCGTTTATTTTTCTAGTTTTTATAGTTGGTTGATCATTAATAGGTTTTAGATTTAATTCAATATGAAATGTTCTGAAGTGGTCAGATACGTCTGCAACAATGATACCGGAAGAGAAAGGTGATGTGATGTTTGATGAAAATATATGATCTATGAGGGTGGCTGAATGCTCAGTTACTCTTGTTGGCTTTGTGATGGTTGGTAGGAAACCTTCATTTAACATTGTGTCGATAAATGTACACGTCTTGTTTTGAGTTGCGGATTTGAGAAGATCAATATTTAGATCACCCATGATATATGCCTTTTTGTTTTCAGTATTTGTAATTTCCATTATGTCATTTAATTTAGACAAAAAGAGATCGATGTCGGCTCTTGGTGGTGTATTTGGTCTATATATAATCCCAATTATCCTTGGGGAATTTTGTACATTGATTTCAATGAATAGGGATTCAAATACATGAGGGATGAATTTTGATAGGTCGTCCCGGAGGTTGAAGGTAATGCCCTCTTTAATGAAAACTCCAACCCCCCCGCGACCATCATCATCTGGTGGTCTAGATTTCACTAATAGTGGTTGATAGCCTTCTAAGAAAAAGGTTGTATCTGCGGGGACTTTAAAACTTTCAGTTAGTCCAATAATATCGAAAGTGTTATCCTTGGCTTGCATGTCAAACAAAAAAGATTTTAAAAGAATCCCAATGGGCACTAATACTTTGACAATTCATGTGAAATATTCCTAGGGATCCATTTATCTTGGAGAATTTTGACTGAAATTCGTTCGGAGAGTAGTACTTACAGCTATCTCTGAATTCCTGGAATGGAGATTCGTAGTCGTTTGACGTTGAACAATTTTTTTCATTATAAATACTTATAAGATCAAATTCGTCGTTAGTCTGAATCTCATCCAGTGTTATGTTACCCGCCATGAGTTACCTCGCGGACACTGAAGTTGAAGGCATCATCTGAAGAAAACATTAATGACACTGGAGTTGTGATTTTAATAGACAGTCATTTTAATATGATTTCTACTTTTTGTAGGTTAAGTTGAGACATTCTGACACAGCCTGATTGATAGTGGAGCTTAACTTATACATTTCAGGCACGGGGGGGGGGGGGGGGGGGGTATCACTTTGTGAGTTTGCTCACAGTACCTCTAGTTATGAATTTCCATAAAAAAAAAAGAAGAAAAAAAAACACATTGCCACAAGCAGTGACCTTCGAACTTAGCGCATTTTTGCATTAACATCTTCCTTCCCTCAGAGGGCGCATTCATTGTCATGTTGTTTTGAAACTTTGTATGCTTATGCAGGGTGACAAAGGTAGGAGCTATCGATTTTCTTTTCATTTCCATCAAAAACTGTTGCTGTCAGCAACAATCTTTGAATTTATTGCATTTGTGCATCAACATTCTTCTTTGACATGGCCTACAGGGCACATTTATTAGGCTTTCCCAAACCCAGTTTGGGAAAGACTATTGTTATTCTTCTTTTTCAAAATTTTTCTTCTCTATTTTTTTTTCCTCCCTGAATTTTGTCTGTTGAACTGCTCAAAAACAAGCTGTACGATTTTGACCAAATTTGGCACACTTATGTAATGTCACAAAATCTCGTGAAATGCGGTATCGTCATATCTGTGAAAACGCGTATTTTCAAAATATTCTGCCAAAACCTTCAAAATTTCACCATTTTTCGAATGTCTCAAAATTGTTTACAGTTATTTAGCTCAAATTTTCCACACATTTAGAGCATAATATGATACACCACAATCACCACTGAAATCTTTCAACATTAACCCCCACTGGCCAAAAATGACATGAATATAGATTTTTTCTTCAAAATTGACCAACTTCAAGGGCAAATTTCTCTACTAACAAGGTTGTTGTAACAATTATTTTGGTTTGGATAGATGCAACAATGATTGCAGAAGGAAGATACTGTTCACTTTTTAAACTCAGATTTAACCCTCAAGCACAATGAGGGCGAGGATAAGAGTACCGTTTGAAAATGCCAAAATTAGCCAACATTGGTTGCTTTTTCTATCATTTTGGAAAGGGTTAATTTCAAACACATTTCATGTACGTATTCACAATTGACTACCGAGCATATTTGCTGTTGTAAGTTTGGTTGTAATGTTTAACCCTATGCCATTCTGGTTGCATGAATGTAGGTACCGTCCAAAAAAAACTCCAATTTTTTCAGAATTTGGTAAGTTTAGGTGGCGATTTGCTCCATTTTTAATTGCGTGAGCTCTGAATGTTTTCTGTAGCTGCTTACAGCAGTCAAAGTATGACAAATTTTGTTCTATATGTTATTATTAAAAGTTTAACCCTTGGCAGATTTGAGACTTCCCATAAGGGTACTGTTGGAATAATTGTTATTTTCGCCAACTTCAAGGGCAAATTTCTCTAATTACAAGGTAGTTGTAACAATTATTTTGGTATGGCTAGATGCAACAATGATTGTGGAAGAAAGTTACAGTTTACCTCTTAATCCCAGATTTAACCCTCAAACACAATGAGGGGTTAATAAGAGTACCATTTGAAAATGCCAAAATTAGCCATCTTTGGTTGCTTTTTCTATCATTTTGGAAAGGGTTAATTTCAAAAACTGTTCATGTACGTATTCACAATTGACTACCGAGCATATTTGCTGTTGTAAGTTTGGTTGTAAAGTTTAAGCCTATCCCATTCTGGTTTCATAAAAGTACTAACCGTCCAAAAAAACTCCAATTATTCAGAATTTGGTAAGTTTAGGTGGCGATTTACTCCATTTTTAATTGCTTGAACACTGCATGTTTTCTATAGCTGCTTACATCAGTCAAAGTATGACAAATTTTGTCCTATATGTTATTATTTAAAGTTTAACCCTTGGCAGATTTGAGACTTCACATAAGGGTACTATCGGAATAATTGTTATTTTCGCCAACGTTTACATGCACTTTCTCAGCACTGGAGCTATATTGTCTCAAAACCTTCTCCATGAGAGGATTGGGCCTTCATCAAAGAACAATTTTGCTATGATATAGTTTTTTCAAAATTTTAACCTTCACCCAGTTTTCGGGCCTTGAATTTGAGTGCCCTAAATTCTTCATAAAATTGGCGAATTTGGAGCTCACTTTTCTTCCATTTTTGAAAGGAATATCGAAAAATAATTTACATGTTCGTATTTACAATTGCCTAATGGGCATGTTTGATGTTGTAAGTTTGGTTGTAAAGTTTAACCCTATGCTCGTTCTGTTTGCATAAAGATAGGTGCAGTCCAAAAAAAACGTTTTTCAGAATTTGGTAGGTTTAAGTGATGATTTACTCCATTACTAATTGATTGAGCTCTGAACGTTTTCTATGACTGTGTGCAGCAGTCATAGTATGACAACTTTTATTTTATATATCATTGTTAAAGTTTAACCGTTGGCAGATTCGAGACTGCCCATATGGGTACGTTCGGAATAATTGATATCTTCATAACATCACTTAATAATGATAAGCGTGCAGTGGTAGTTAGGAATAGAATATCCGAAAATGCTTTCGAAATTCGGATTCACAGTTCAATTCCAAGAATATTTTCTGTTATAAGGTTGCTGTAAAGTTTAAGGTCATCCCTGTCTTAGATGCATAAAGATTGGTGCCGTCGAAAAAAGCTCTCATTTCTTATCAACCTACTCACAATTGTTTACTTCAGGCTTGCACTACAGTGGAAGTCCCTAACTCGGGTAAAATTCTCTCTATTTTTGTCTTTCCCAAGCAAGTTGGGAAAGAAAAGTGGTGCAACTCCACGACTTCCGTTGCCAGTGCACATATACCGTCTCTAAAGACTCATTCTTTTTATAATCCGCTTCGTGTCGAGATGTTTTTGCATGCTTATCAGTGTTCCACCAGCTCGATGTTTGATGATTCCTGATTCATTGTACCACAGTGTATCCTTTGTATTCTCAGGAACAGTGTTTTTTTATATTCTCTTTTCTATTATATGTCCATAATGTATATTTATTTGTTCTCTCTCGAGTCGCGCGCGATTTTTGTGTGCCACGCGGTTCGGACTTAGATTAATTCACAATTATTGTTAATGCTTTTTTTGCAAAATTTTCTAATTGTGTTAGAGTTAGGTGTCAGCGGGGTACCACTCCTACAGTGTTTCTTCTTTCTTTTGAGAGTAGTCTTCCTGTTGTGTGGTTCCCGGTCGACCGTCTGGGGTCTTTGTTTCTGTCACCTTTCTCTCTTCTTTGGGGGTGTTCTGTTTTCTGATTTCACCTTCTCTGCGCCTCTCGCCTCTATCATGCCCAGGACAATTCCTTGTGGGCAATGTCTGCTGCCAAAGCATGTGGACGATGTACATTCGTCTTGTTCCTCCTGTAATGGGTATTTGGCCGAGCGGCCATGTGGTGTCTGTGGAGCATGGTCATCCACCTTCTGGGCGTCAGTAAACCGTGTCGTTCATTCTCGTGGCTGTGCCTCCCGCTCCCGTGGGAAAGGAGAACGTCATTCGGGGCCTCCCGAGCCGACTTTGTCTGGTGAGAGTTATTCCTCCTCCGTGGGGGATGTGCAGTCTTTTCCTGTGGTGGATACTGCGGGAGCCGTTGAGTGTTCTGGTGAAGAGGTGCCTGGTTCCGGGACTACGGTCCCCCTCCAGTCGACATCTGAGGCTGTCACTAGGGTTGTGACTCCTCCTTCGGAGCCGAGCCGGTGTGCTCTCTCCACTCTTTCACCAGCCTCAACGACTCTCGACGTATCTACTACTACTGCTGGTCCGTCTGCTTCGTCGTCAGTTTCAGCCGGCCTCGGCTTTTCGCTGCAGGGGACTGCAGGAATGTCCGATACTGTAGACGTGGGATATCGGCCTCAGCCTTCCCTGACTTCAGCTCGGCGAAGTCGGAAGGGGCTGCCAGCCGAACCCATCTCTGTGGTCTCTTCGCCGTCGAGCACCACAGTTGTGTCTTTGGATTCGGATGTTCGTAGTGGAAACACTATGAACTCCGTGGCGTTTCCGTCTACTCATTCTGGCCACACGACCAGTTTTGGGGGACCAACGCCTTTTGTGCAGCCTGGACCTTCTGCCCCGCAGAGGTCCGCGGTGACTCTCATGAGTTCTCGCCATATTGATCCTCGGGGTGCATCGTACCCCTATACACGTCTGCCTTCAGATGTTTCGGCTGCCGCCCGTCGTCCCGCGTCGGTGTTTTGGAGGATCGTGACCCTTCGCTGGTTAAGAGGGTCAGAGGTGAAGCCACTTTGCCGGTTCGCACCCCTGTCGAACCGGGCGGTACGGACAGTGAGCTTAGGGAGGCCCTCTCCTTACTCACTCAGGTTCTTTCTAAGAGCCTTCCTGTTGCTTCCAGCGAGGCTATGAGTGGTTTCCAGGCGCCTCCTATGGCGCCGCCTCCCGGGATTGGAAACAGGCCGGTTTCTGATTCCTCTGGTGTTCCGACACCATGGGAGGCGTTGGCTGGTTTGCCCACGATGGGCTATGTGTCTTCCAACTCTGGGGAGGAGTCCGACATGCTTGAGGTCGAGGGCCAGCAGTCTTCGGACTTGGGGGCAGCTCTTGACTTTGTGTTTGGGTTTCTGCCTGATCTCAAACCTGCTAACCAGCCGGCAGTGTCAGCCTGGCTGCAATCATCGGTCGCGCGCCAACAGACTATGGAGCAACCTGCTTCTGGGCACCTTCGACCGTGCCAGTCGGTACAGGTGGTTGAAGCTTTTTCAGCATTGGGTTCCAAGCTGAATTCCAAGGCTTTGAAGACTTCGTTCTTCACCAGGGTTGACACCTTTTTGCCTCCTGTGCGTTATCGTTCCTACGATTCCGCCAATCCGTCGGTCTGCCAGATTCTGGATCAGGACTCCACTTCCCTCGGGCTTTCTAAGCCCAAGTCTGCCGTCATTCCAATGACGACTCTGGAGTCCATTCCACGTTGGGCTTATCTAGAGAGATGCTTGGCATGCTTTCTCTCTCAGATCACGTTGTCTCAGCTTTGGCTGCTTATCTGCCTCCAGATAAGTTTGACGAGGTACAGGCTCCTTTGCGTGTGCTGTCCAAGGCGCTTATGCACCTTACTCACACGCATGCCTGTAACACGGCTAATTTGGAATTAGTTCGAAGGGACGCTGTGCTGGACAATGGACGATCCCTTCCCGAGGAGCAGCGTGCTGCTCTTTGATCTGCTTCTTTGGCAGGTCCACAACTTTTCCATGGTTCCGACAGTCCGGGATGACGTCCTACGTCATTCCAAAGATCAGCTGCTGTTTCGTCAGCTTGATCAGCCTTCTCGGGGAGGCAAGGGCCGTTCCAAGCATAACAAGTACCCTTCTGCTTCCTCTGTGAAGCAAAAGGCTGGTCCTTCTGCCGCCGCCTCTACTTCTTACTCACGGGGTAAAGGTAGGGGTCGGCAGAATTGAGGGAAGTCTCAGGATTCTTCATTTAGCAGAGGAGGTGGTTTCTCCTCTCGCGGGCCTCGTCGGGGCTCGAAATGAAGGTCCTCACCTCGACTCGTCCCAGGTTGGAGGAAGGATAGCAGAGTTCGCAGACCATTGGGCCACCATCACATCCGATCCGTGGGTGTTAGATGTTGTTCGGTGCGGGCTGTGCATATCCTTCTGGCGGCACCCCACTCTGTCGAGGGTGCCTCTTCCAACCACAGTTCCTTCAGACGTTTTACGTCGGGAACTTTTGTCCACGGAGATTGCCAATCTCCTGGCCAAGGGGGGCGATCGAGGTCGTCAAGAACGTTCAGTCAGTGGGTTTCTATTCCCGCCTGTTCTTGGTGCCGAAGAAGGATGGCCGACTCCAACCGGTTATCGATCTGAATATCCTGAACCAGTCTATCATTGCTCCCAAGTTCAGCATGGAGACTTTCAGGTCGGTCCGCCAATCAATTCGCCAGAGAGATTTCGCAGCCAGCATCGACCTGCGAGATGCTTACTTCCACGTTCCGATGCATCGGGCGTCACGGAAGTATCTCAGGTTCGCTTTTCTGGGGCGAGTTTACCAGTTCAAGGCCATGCCTTTCGGCCTCAACCTGGCTCCTTGGGCGTTCACCAGACTGATGTCGCATGTGATAGCGTTCCATCGCACACAGTCCAGGGTGACTACTTCGGCATATCTGGACGATATCCTCCAGAGGCATTCCAATGCTGCCTTACTGGAATCGGATGTCGCCACTCTGTTGAGCTTGCTCACATCGCTAGGATTCAGAGTCAACGAGGAGAAGTCGGACCTGGTCCCTTCTCAGTCGTTTTGTCATCTGGGGATGTCTTTCCAAACCAAATTCAATTTGGTGGCGGTTCCCCAGGCCAAGGCTGTGATTCTCTCAGCTTTTGCTCTGACTCTGTCCCAGTCCAGGTCCGCGACCGCTCGGAGTTTTCTCCGGCTGATCGGTCTCTGCGGTTCAGTGACGGATCTCATTCCTCTCGGTCGGCTGCGTGTCCGACCTCTCCAACACTTTCTGCTCAGTCGTTGGAGGCCGAATGTAGATTCTCTGGATCAGGTGCTTCCGTTTCCGGATTCTCTGTATCATCACCTTCTTCCCTGGACAGATGTTCAGTGGATTACGCAGGGCGTTCCACTGGACTTACCCACGTCCGATCGCGTTCTGACGGCAGATGTCAGCGATCTCGGATGGGGTGCGACGTTGGATCCTCTCGGTCTTTCCCTACACGGGTTGTGGGACCAGGATCAAGCAGCTCTACACATCAACCAGAAGAAGCTTCTTGCTCTTCTGAGTTTCAGGCAGTGGATCCCTCACCTGTCGAATCGCCAGGTCCTTCTACTATCCGACAATTCGACAGTGGTTGCTTACATTCGGAACCAGGGCAGCACGCACTTGGTTCCGATGTACGAGTTAGCTCGGAATCTTCTTCTGCTCGCTCAGGATGTTCACGCCGGAGTGGTTGTTCGTCACATTCCCGGTCGTCTGAACATCCTAGCTGACTCCCTGTCCCGACAGGGCAGGGTTATTTCCACTGAGTGGATGCTTAACAGGGCAGTGTTCCAGTCGCTTTGCGATCTCTGGGGACGTCCCCAGATCGACCTCTTTGCGACTCATTGGAACCATCAGGTGGACACTTTCGTGTCCCCGTGTCCAGATCCTCTGGCTTTTGCCGTGGACGCTCTGTCACTCGATTGGAACGGTCTAGTTGGCTACGCCTTCCTGCCGGTTCCGATTCTTCCTCAGGTTCTCGCCAAAATTCGAACCTGCAGTTGTCGAATCATTCTTATCGCTCCCCTGTCGCCTCAGCGGGTGTGGATCAATCAGCTCCGCTCGCTGATGGTGGCGGTTCCGGCACGTCTCCCGCTACGTCGCGACCTTCTTTGTCAAGGTCGCCCGAGGAGGTTTCACGTCGACCCGACTTTGTTGTGCCTTCACGCATATCTTTTGTCAGGTCCTGTCTCCTCCGTAGAGGTTTTTCGAGACGAGCAGTGGAGTGCATTTCTTCTTCAAGGAGGCACTCCACTGGTTTAGCTTATGCAGCTAAATGGAAGGTCTTCTGTCGATGGTGTGCTGATCACTCTGTTGATTATGCCAATCCTTCGATTTCACAGATTGCGGAGTTTCTGGTATATCTGTTTGATTCTCGGGGTCTCCAGCCTGTTACCATCAAGGGTTACAGGTCGATGCTTTCAGAGACTTTTTCTTATATGGGGAAGCGTCGTATCGGCACTAATCCTTACCTCTCCAAGCTTGTTCGGCACTTTTCTTTGAAAAGGCCTCGGACTTTGCAGCTTACTCCACGCTGGAATCTTTCGTGGGTGCTGCTTTGCTTGGGGGGGGGGGGGGGGGGGGGGGGCGCCGTTCGAACCTTTATCCCAGGTGGATATGCATTTTCTCACATATAAGACGGCTTTTCTGATGGCATTTGCTTCGGCCAGACGGGTTAGTGAGCTTCACGCCCTCTCGGTTGACCCGGCCTTTTTTAGGAGCTCTCCCAACAGTGTTACTTTTACCACTGATTGCTCCTTTTTGGCTGAGAATCAGTTACCAGATACTACTCCTCCTCCTATCTGTATCAGGGCTCTTCCCTCTGTTGAGGGTAATCGCCCTTTGCTCTGTCTGGTCCGTGCTATTCGCATTTATCTTGATCGGACACGCTTCATACGGAAAGGCAGGAAACGTTTTTTTCTGTCTCTCATTCCGGGTCGACAGAAGATCTCTCCTCAATCCATTTCTCGATGGATTTGTCTTGCTATTCGTACGGCTTATAGTCGTTCAGCAGCTGGCGATTGTATTACCAATCGTATTTCTGCCCACGAGGTGCGGGCACTGTCTACCTCTTGGGCTTATTCTAACTCCGTCAAGTTGTTGGATGTTATGCAGGCAGCCTACTGGAGAAATGCTTCTACTTTCTCCACCTTTTATTTGCGCCAGTTGCAGGAGCAGTCGGAGGACCTTTTTGCCCTGGGTCCTCTTTCTTCTGCTCAGGCTGTTGTCTGCCATAGCCATTAGGCTTCTTGAAGGTCAGTTTCAGCCTTGTGCTGTTACTGCCCTTTTTCTGTCTGTGTGTCACACAGGCTCATATGTCTCTTTTTATTGTCCTTTACCAATGATTGCGACATTATGGTTGATAAGCCTCAGGACCTCTTCCTTCTACTTCACGGTTCCAGTGCACTGGGGTTATGTGGTGGTTGGTTATGCGATTCCCTCCAGCCTTTTGTCTATTCAGCCTGAAGTAAACAATTGTGAGTAGGTTGATGAGAAATCTAAATTTTATAGTAAATTTCCTTTCTTATTATACCTACCACAATTGTTTACATGGAGGCCCTCCCGTCTTCTTTACGGGTAAAGAATCTTTCCTCCCCGCTGTTCTCATAACTCTAACGTTTACGGATTCAAAAAGAATGAGTCTTTAGAGACAGTATATGCGCACTGGCAACGGAAGTCGTGGAGTTGTACTTGGGAGAGAGCGTCCTGTACTGGGTCTGCGCCGGTTGCACTCGACCCAGTTTTGGCTTATTTTTTATTGGTGCTTTTGCACCACTTTTCTTTCCCAACTTGCTTGGGAAAGACAAAAATAGAGAGTATTTTATCCGAGTTAGGGACTTCCACTGTAGTGCAAGCCTGAAGTAAACAATTGTGGTAGGTATAATAAGAAAGGAAATTTACTATAAAATTTAGATTTTTTCAGAATTCCGTAGGTTTTAGTGACAGTTTACTCCATTCCTAATTCATTGAGCACTGAATGTTTTCTATGCCTGCATGCAGCAAGCATAGCATGAAAACTTCTGTTTTATACGTTATTATCAAAAGTTTAACCCTTGGCATATTTAGGAGTTCCAAAGTGGATATAGTCGGAATAATTGTTTTTTTCGTAAAATCAATCCCTGAGATATATTGGTAAACGTGCAGTGGCCTTTCGGTGGTGCTGCATGAAACCGCAAATAGTTAAGGTTGAAAAGTTCATCAAATAGACATATATAATACCTAACTCAGCCGGTGACAGGTAAATAATGAATGGATTTTCGTTGAATTGAGAATAAAGTAGGGACAAATCGTGCCCTGATTCCACCTGATCCACGGTATTTCCACGCGGTCTCAGCACTTGACAAAGATACTAAACTGTCGGGCAGGGACAGTAGAAAACATTCTGAGAATTTCAAGTTGCTGCCTTGCATGGTCGGGACATAATTGGAGTAGATCCGACATTGTAACTGTTCAATTTGAATGTTAAATTAGCCAGATGACGGCTTTTTCTCCACCGGATCGAGTTGTCAGTTTCTGGCGGGACGGTCTAAAATAAGCTAAAAACTTTCTGTCCCATATGAATGTGCGAATATTTAAAGCTGAGCAGTTCATCAAATAGACAGAAATAATGCCAAACTTGACCGGAGATAGGTAAAGAGTGAATGGAAACAGCATTTTATTGGGAATAGAGTAGGGACGAATCGTCCCCGTGGTTTCCACGCGATCCACGTTGTTCCCACTCGCTCACGCTACTCGACAAAGATACTGTTCTGTCGAGCAGGGATAGTAGAACAACTTCTGAAGATTTTTGTGTATCTGCCTTCACTGGTCTCGACGCAGTGGGCGTATGAGCGACACTGCTGTCTGTTCAAGTTTAATGTCAAATTAGCCAAATTATCGCCTTTTCGCCATTAACCCATGCGCGATTTCTGTCCTTTTTTCATTTTTGGCAATTATCTAACTGTTATCCAAGAACAATTTTGCTGTTATATGTTTTATTCCAAGTTTTAACCCTCAAAAGATGGCTAATTTTGGCATTTTCAAACGGTACTCTTATTAACGCCCTCATTGTGCTTGAGGGTTAAATCTGAGATTAAGAAGTAAACAGTAACTTTCTTCCACAATCATTGTTGCATCTAGCCATACCAAAATAATTGTTACAACTACCTTGTAATTTGAGAAATTTGCCTGAAGTTGGCGAAAATAACAATTATTCCGACAGTACCCTTATGGGAAGTCTCAAATCTGCTAAGGGTTAAACTTCTAATAATAACATAATAACATATAGAACAAAATTTGTCATACTTTGACTGCTGTAAGCAGCTACAGAAAATATTCAGAGCTCAAGCAATTAAAAATGGAGTAAATCGCCACCTAAACTTAACAAATTCTGAAAAAATTGGTGTTTTTTTGGACGGTACCTACTTTTATGCAACCAGAATGGGATAGGGTTAAACTTTACAACCAAACTTACAACAGGAAATATGCTCGGTAGTCAATTTGTAAATACGTACATCAAAAGTGTTTGATTTGTAATGAATTTGGCAAATTTCTGCACTCATTTGTCCAAAAGCAAAAATGAAAGATCTCATTGTTCTTTCCATAACTGCATTAAAAAATCATTGTGGAACAAATTTTGTGTTATATATTTTTGTGTCCCACGTTATCCAGTACCAGTTCGGGGGCATGGTAGCGTTGCGATAACCGGTTCTTGTCAGATCACCGAAGTTAAGCAACATCGAACACGGTTATTCCTTGGATGGGTGACCGTCTGAGTGATGGATTCAGACTCCTGCTTTGTGTCCTTGGGCAAGGCACTTCACCCCGATTGTCTGCATGGGGGCACGATGCCGCCGTGTACTAAGGCATACTGCACGTCGATGGTGCGCATGTCTTCAACCAATCTAACCCTGCCTGTGCTATAGTGCGGAGGCACTATGTTGGGGAGCTGGCAGCTGCTCGTCATTGCTCGGTGGTTCTCTCTGGGTACTCCAGCTTCCTCCACCCATACAACTGTCACTGACATAATATGACCTTGGCTGTTAATGTGTCGTTAAACCCTAGTAAATAAATAAATAAATAAATAAACAAATCCAGTACCAGTTTTGTTCGTACAAATATTATTACCGTCAGACAAAATTCATTTTCTGATTAATTTCGTACTTTTCTGTACTCACCTTCCCGGAGTAAGATTGGTGTACTTTTTGAATCTCAGATTTAACCCTCAAGCACAATGAGAGCAAGAATAAGAGTACCATTTGGAAATACCCAAATTATCCAACTTTGGTTACTCTCTATCATTTTGGAATGGGTTAATTTGAGACACTTTGCTTTGCTATATGCAGAGATGTTTAATCAAAAAATCCGGCTTTAGTTATGTTCTGGGACTTAATGAAATATGTGCTTTGGCCACTTAAAAATAGCACTGTTTGCAAAAAATGACTTTGAGTGAATATTCACTTGTCCAAAAACAAAAAGGAAAGAACTCTTTGAGCTTTCCATAACTGCTTTCAAAAATCAATGGGGAACAAGTTTTGTGTTAGATGTTTTGGTGTTCCGTGTTATCCAACACCAGTTTGGCAGTACAAATATGAATACCGCCAGGAAAGAAAGCACATTTTCCCAGTGATAGACTGTTTGACTTCTATGATAGAGGTCCCGAGTTTGATCCCTGTCTGGGACGACCCATGTAATGTCCTTGGGCAAGGCAGTTTATCCCGGTTGCCAACATGGGGCACGATGATGCCATGTACTAAGGTGTACTGCATGTCAATGGTGCACATGTGTTCAACCGCTGGTACCCTGCTTCAGCGGAGCTTGAGCATAATTAGAATGTTGAGCTGACAGTTGCTCGTCAATGCTCGGTGGTTCTCTCAGGGTCCTCCGACTTCCCCCACCCGTAAAACTGTCACGGTCACGATTAGCCATTGTGGATAAGTATGTGACCGTAAACACCAATAAATAAATACCGTCAGGGAAACCCTCTATGAAATCCTTCTGTCAATAAATAGCAAAGTAGTAATGTAATGCAAGAAATATTAACAAGCTTTTTAACATCCCTTTCATCAACTCATTTTGACTTCAACTGTACCCATCACTGTGTATACTAGCTCTCTAGATGGTTTAAACCATATCAAATAAACAACTAATTTGTGACAGTAACTCATATTACATGTATTTTATTGTATCTGAAACAGATATGTTGGAAAAATTGTGAAATCATGGAGTAGGAAGCTTACCCTCGTTTGTTGACAAATCCCACACATTCACAAACAGACAGAATGATAGAGAATAAATTAATTATTGATATTTAAGGTCACTTTCAGCATCTACAGCTATATCATGGCCATAATATAGGTATTATTCAAATCCAGGTATTCATTGCATCGGCGTACAGGGCTATTTTTCAGGGGGGGGGGGGGGGGGGGGGGGGGGGGGAGGGTGAACCCTTTTAGCCTGAAAAAGTTGAATCTCAGGAGGAAATGCCAAATGTGGGTATGGGAGGGGGGTCTCCCCCCACCCCCCACCCCCATTGAGTACCTGGAGAGAACCACTGAGCAATGGCAAGTGACTCAGACTCCCCAACATACTAACTCCACAAAAGCAGGGTTAGCTTGAAGACAAGTGCAACCTCAAAGTACCCTTAGTACACATTGCCATCATGCCCCCCCCCCCCCCCTCCCCCCACCAAATTAAATTGGGATGAAGTGTCTTGCTCAAGGACACAATGTGGTTGCCACAGGCGGGATTTGAGCCGAGGACTTCTTGGATTGCAACAATCATCTCTACTTTCTGAGCCACCACGCTCCCGTAATATGCAGTAATAGAACTCTTTATATGTACTTGTGTGATTATAAATGAATAATATTAACGTGGATATGGTTCCACTGAATCAACTTGTATAGTATAATGGTCAGTTTACTTGCAACTTCTAAGTGATGAGATAGGAAAACAACATTTTATGTGGAAAACCAAAATGTTTTGTAGTCTTTTCTGGCAACTAAATTGTCCGAAATTTTCTGGCATATTGGCTGAAAAATCCTTCCTGACTCAGGAGTGGTTTGAGGCACAGTCCTTCATGAAACCCCGGCCCGTACGCCCATAATTCATATGTACTTATTTTTTCCAAAGCAGAAAGGATTATTTTGCTTTCTATGAAAATTTTCTGTAATTATTGAAGAGCAAATTTTGTGTTAAATGTTTTGGTATCCTGCTGTAACTCAAATATCTGTTTTGGCTGCATAAAAACTAGTAGCATCACAAAAACTTTGATTTCCACTAAGTTTTCTGTTTTCAAAACTGATCGATAGTTTTGTGTGCAATACAGTTTGCCTTTTCAGACTAAAAAGTTGGGAAAGCCCATAATTTGTCCAACAAATTACAATTCTCTAGTCTTAGGATTGTTTTTGAACTTAGTGTGCTCATTAGGCGAGACCTCCAGATAACAGCTATTGATTAACATTCATTTCTGTGAAAAAAGTTGTCGTTTACAGTGACCTTTAAACTTACTGTTTTTGCCTATCAACATTCTTCCTTTAACCAGCTTTACAATTTACATTTAAAAATGCATGGATTGCTCTGATGTGCACACACAATGCTGTTATGTTGAAGTTTCATAAAATAACATTGGAACCAATGATCTTCAGTTTTGCCATATTGCTAAAAACTTACCAAGTCCAAGTTTATCAAGTTGAGCTACAGTGTCATTGACACTTTCATTTCAACAATACATTTAACAAAGTAAGTTTTTACAAAGTCATTTATTCTTTGTGAAAACAGAGCACAAGCAAAAGGATACTCTCACTGTGGAGGATGCTGGTATTTCTTGCAATCGAAAGTTTAACATTGAGAGAGTGAATTCTGAAAATGCTGTAAAATGTTGCAGCTCAAACATCAACTTATCGTTTTGCTTTTTTTTAGCTGAGACAAGCAGCCCTATCTTGGCAGTGTTGGTCCGTTGGTCTGTGACCAACGAGTTTTTAAACTCCATGACTTTGTTAGGCAAGTGTATCTTTATGTCTAGCTCCATATGTAATTCATATTTCACTTGGAGTATTTTTTACTGCTAGAGATTGGCAATATACTAAAAAACCAAACCAATACCGATATCATAGGGAAACCAAAAAACCAAACCAAACTAATTTTTGAATACTAAAACCATCTGTTTTTTCAAATTTTCCTACATTTGCTATTTATAAGGCCTTGTTTAGGCTTGATAGCAGTTGAAGTGTTCATTAGCTGAACTTTGGCGAAGCCAAATTTGAGCTTTTGTCATGGCCCGTCGTCCGTCTGGCCGTCTGTCCATACGTCAACAATTGGATACGGCTCGGGCTAGAGGCCGTATTTATGAACCGATCTTTACGAAACTTCTTGGGTACCTTTGTTATGACCGTGGGACAAGAACGAGTGTTTTTGGGTGCGGTCCGAAATTCAAGATGGCTGCCAGCCGCCATTTTGTACCGACGATGCAGAAATCTGTTTTTGTACAGAACTTCCATATGAAAGCTCTGATTTGAATAATTTTTTGTATGAATGTTTAGTACCATGGGATACATCACATATAATACGGGTTTTTTTCTCGTGCGTAAATTATGCAAATTAGACTAATTTTGATGTTTTTTGGGGTTACTTTCAGCACTGTAAGTGCAAATGCCAATACGGCTCGGGCTAGAGGCCGTATTTATGAACCGATCTTTACGAAACTTCTTGGGTACCTTTGGTATCACCGTGGGACGAGAACGAGTGTTTTTGGGTCCAGTCCGAAATTCAAGATGGCCGATGGCAGCCATTTTGTACAAAATTAGGTGCAATCAGATTTTTGCACAGAACTTCCATATGAAAGCGCTGATTTGAATAATTTTTTGTGTGAATGTTTAGTACCATGGGATACATCACATATAATACGGGTTTTTTTCTCGTGCAGAAATTATGCAAATTAGATGAACTTTGATTTTTTCAGTGCGACTTACACACAGTAAGTACACATGTCAATACGGCTCAGACTAGAGTCTGTATTTATGAACTGAGCTTCACGAAATGTCTTGGGTACCTTTGTTATCACCTTGGGACGAGAACGAGTGTTTCTGGGTGCGGTCTAAAATTCAAGATGGCTGCCAGTGGCCATTTTGTACCGAAATTAGGTCTAATCACTTTTTTGTACATAACTTCTATACAGCTCAGACTAGAGGCCATATTTATGAACCAATCTTTACGAAACTTCTTGGGTACCTTTGTTATCACCGTGGGATGAAAGCGAGTGTTTTGGGGTGTGGTCCGAAATTCAAGATGGCCACCAGCAGCTTGTACCAAAATTAGTGCAATCAGTCTTTTGTACAGAACTTCTGTATGAAACTTCTGATTTGAATAAATTTTTATATGAATGTTTAGTAACATGGAATACATCACATATTGTAAGGGTTTTTTTTTCATGCAGAAGTTATGCAAATTACATGAACTTTGATTTATTCAGTGCTACTTACACAATCTAAGTACACATGTCAATACGGCTAAGGGTAGAGGCTGTATTTATGAACCGATCTTCACAAAACTTCTTGGGTACCTTTGTTATCACCTGGGGACGAGAATGAGTGTTTCTGGGTATGGTCCAAAATTCAAGATGGCTGCCAGTGGCCATTTTGTACCGAAACTAGGTCCAATCAGTTTTTTGTCACAAGTTCTATACAGTTCGTATTTATGAACTGATCTTCACAAAACTTCTTGGGTACCTTTGTTTTCAGCTTGGGACAGGAACGAGTGTGTTTTGGGGTGCCTTTGTTATCACTGTGCTATGAGAACAAATATTTTGGGGTTCAGTCAGACCTACTCTGGGACTCAAAGTTTTCTTTCTAGTTTAGCATCTGACTGTCACCCACCTTTACAATACTTTACTTATACATTTGTTACAGGCAACGCTCAGTATTTATGTACAGACCGTTACAATACTTTATATGTACCTTTGTTATCAGGTCATTACCTAGATGTTTGTCATTGCTGTGTCACATACTATACATGTACATGTCTTTGGCTTGACAAGTTGAGCTACAGTGTCATTGACACTTTCATTTTAACTTAACTTGACAAAGTCAAGATAAGCTATTGCCATCACATGTGTGGAAGTGTGTCAGTCTGTGAGTCTGTTCACATTTTCTTTGGCACAAACTACACCCCACAGTTCTTGTCCGATCACCACCCAATTTCATATGCAGGTTCGAGGTCACGTCTAGATGAGAATGACCCCTCTTGGTCAAAGTCAGTCAACCCTGATGGCTGCGAGAGCCTGAAACTCAAAAACCTTTTTGCACTGTCTGCAGGTCGTATTTATGAAGGAATTTCATTGTAACTTGGTAGCATGCCTCTATAATGTCTAGATGAGAATGTCCATTTAGTTGCAATTGGTCAACCGTGCCAGCTGCAAGAACCTCAAAACCTTTTGTGCAGTCTACAGGTCATCGTATTTATGAAGGGATTTCATTGTAACTTGGTAGGATGACTTCATGTAGTGTGTAGATGAGAACATCCCCTTTTGGTTGCAAGCGATCAATCGTGATGGCTGCATGACCCCAAAACCTGAAAACCTTTAACACAGTCTGCAGATCGTATCTATGAAGAGATTTCATTGTAACTTGGTAGGATGACTCTGTATAATGTCTAGATGGGAATGTCCCCTTTTGGTTTTCATCAGTCAACCATGGAGGCTACGCGGACCCGAAGCCTGTACACCTTTAGCACAGTCTACAGGCTGTATTTATGAAGAGATTTTATTGTAACTTGATAAGATAACTGTATAATGTCTAGATGAGAACGTCCTATTTTAGCCATGATCGGTCAACTGTGATAGCTGCACTGGCACATGACTAGATTTGTTTAGCACAGTCTACAGTTCATATATTTATGAAGCAATTTCATTGTAACTTGGAAGGATAACTTGGTATGATGTCTAGAGGAGACAGTTGTATTTTAGTCATGATCAGTCAGCCGTTACCGCCGCCTGGTCACTTGGCCTACATTCCTTTAGCACTGCTTACAGGTTGTTTTTATGAAGGGATTTCATTGTTATGTCTAGATGAGACTATCCTATTTTGATCATGATCAGTCATCGTTGACTGCCGAATCATCACATGACCTAGATTCCTTTAGCAAAGTCTGTGAGTTATATTTATGAAGGGATTTCATTGTAATTTGGTAGGATGACTCATTTTGGAATGAATTTACTTTAATTTGGTAACCTTTGTTGACATACGTTAACTGTTAGGGCCACATCAACCCAGGTCTTATTTCTTTAGTGCAGTCTACACTCAAATTATTCTTATTGAAAACATACACATACAGGGAACATATTCTCAGTTATCACAATTCTTTTTTTTATTTCATAATCCTTTCGGAAACATTGAACATTATTCTTTTCATCAAACACTACACACAGTCAAGTTAAGCTACAGTGTCATTGACACTTTCATCTTGAAAAATGTGTCTGTTTTTCTTGGGCCTGGGCAATTGTTCTGAATGCCCAATAGATGACTGCATCCTGTACATGTCCAGTTGTTAAGCAGTGATTTATAGTCAAGTCTTGGCTGCCTTAACAGGCAGCCAAGACTTGAAGATAAATCACTGCTCAGATGCTTTTTCTATTGATCTCATAAATTATGGTATGTGAAGTGCAATTGCTCTGAGTTGGTAAAAACATGGAATAGGCCTTTAAAAGTTAAGGTGTGTTAGGAACAAGTCAAAAATTACTGTAGATGTGATTTGTGTTGGTAAAAGAATGCCAATGTTGAGCTCATTGGCAGTGGCATTTGTGGCACTGTGGAAGAATCCTACAAGAACATCTTATTCTCTGTTTCCCTGTGTAAATTTCTCTTTGGTTCTATTAGCAAATCTCATTGAAGTCAGATACACATATACTGTGGTATACTCCCCTAAAAATACTGAAACTGATACCGAACTCAAAATCTCACTACTGCGAATCTCTAGTTACTGCACTTAGAAGTTATTTCATATTTCATATCCGACTCAGATTTGGTACAATATTACAGTTTTGTGTGAGGTAAGCTCATGTGAAAATGAAGTAGGATAACTGATTTTCCAGACAAATAAATGTGTGGTTGCATATATTTCCTGAAATGTTGTTTTCATTATTTAATTTCAGTCCACATCAGCCAAATGTAAGTTTAGTAGAGATAATACATCAAGTCCTGCCTTGAAACCAAGGTTACATGGTCGTCCTCCAGGTGAAATGAATTTAGATAAAATAGTCACAGAGTATTTAAGGAAACAACATGCTCTGTGCAGAAATCCGGTCTCCACATGTCCACCTATGTCACTTTTCAAGTAAGTATGAAGTGGAAATTGATTTTCACAATAACATAATAATAATAGCAGTTACAATATATACATAATAATAACATATCATTAGCCTTGTATAATAATATATAATATATTTGAACATACACTGTTATGTCACAGTTTTCCAAAACATGTGTAACATGGGTAAGGCCAAAAATGGGTTATTTTGATTCTCAGGCAATCCCTTACTGTAATTGAACCCCTTTATTGGACATGTTTATTGCCTTGCAATGTCCTCCTCCCTATGTTACTAAAATTAGGTGACTTGGAGACAAGGCTTTAATATATACAAGAAAGGTGAATCTGAAGAATGTAACTAAGGATGCCAAACAGTTCTGTATTTAAAATGAAATCATTTTATTCTTATTGTGCACTTTGTATATTTTCTGTGTATGAAAAGACACTAGAAAGTCTCTTGATCCATGCCAACGACATGCAATACAAAAATTAAAATTAAAAATAATACTCTCCTCCCTCACTGATTTGAAAAAAAAAATGCCTGAGAATCAATTTTATTTTGTGTTGTCTAAGAGTTGAATTGTCAAAGCATTTTTTGGAAATTCTGCAGTGAAAGATTTTTCTGATGAAATGGGAGTGCATGCTTAAATATTGCAAGGGTTTCAGTGATGCTTCTGTATGTGTATTTTAATATATTTCCATATTGTCTCATACTCTTAATTATTCTCATGTTCCTCTTCATTAAGATGTAAGCTAGTAGACATCGTATATAAGGATTTGTTTTATCAAAAATTGAGATAAACAGGTCTGCACAAATTAGTAATCAAGACCACCCCAAAAGAGTTTACCTTAATTTTTTTTAGGCAACCCATTTTTTGTGTAACACTTTTTTTAGATCTATAGCAAGAGGTAATATTGTCAAGTTTACTGTTAACTGGTAGAGTGCTGGAAGCCCATATTTGGGCTTTACTCCGAGGTGAAGGTACTGCCACTTGAAAGCTTCATACTTAGTGGATGTGTTTCGTATTATCTTTGAAGTAATATTATTTAGTCTGTAAGGACATGTCTTGTTACAATTTATGGGAGAGTGCCTGTAGGCACTCTCCCATAAATTGTAACATATGAACAGATTTTGATGGCCAAAAATAATTTAGCACTCTACCAGTTAAAAGTGCAAAGGATGGTGTTAGAAACACCAAATACCTCAGCTTATTTTATGAGTTGCTAACATTAACTCTTAACCTGTCAAAAATTTAAAGAAATTTAACACAAGAGATCATTGGTTAAAAAGTCTGTACAAGTTACATGGGAAAATTTTGTCAAATATCCTCAAATTTGCTTTATTTCAATAGCAAGAGATTTCCTGTCCTGGGTGGGAATGTCCACCAGCAGCATGCAAGCAGTTAAGTTGATATGCTGTGATATAGTACACTGTTGGAAAGGGCTTAGAAAACCGTTTCCAATGGTGTATTATAACACAGTATTTCAAAGGATCCCCTTTGGAACGCCAAGAAGTGAAGCAGTGCTTGTTTACTGTGGTAAACAAGCTCTGTTTTCTGGTAAAATAGAACCCATTCACCAATGCTTGGGGCAACATAGATATAACTGATTGACTAAACTTCACTTTATCTCAATAATAAATTACCTTAAACACCAATAAATAAATAAATAAATTTCAAAGGATATTTGTTTTAGTCATTATAAAATAGAACATAGTTCTGATTGAATAAATAAATAAACACCAAGGAAATTCATGTAAACCAGCTAACTATTTATCTGTGTCACATGTCTGGTAGTATATGCGATTGAAAAATCAGTCATCCTATTTGTCTTCGGGCAAGCAATAGGCAAACAAAACGATCCTTCGCAAATTTGTTTAGGCCTGATAAGGTAACTGTGCACAAAAGACATACTTCACACCACAGATGTATAGAATCCATATAACAAGACTATCTGCAATATGGGTTGGATAGAATCATAATATAAAGTTAACATTCTGTTAAAATTAGTTACAACAGTGAGTAAACTCCTCATAAAGTGAAGCTATTTATGGAATGTCACCACATTCAGGCATTATGTATTAAAAGAAGACCTATGGCAAAGCCAAGTCCTCTTGCGAATCCTATGAAGTTAGAAGTGCCATTTTACTGTTGTAAAAAAGTTTTGTTTTGCTTTGTAAAATAGGACCCAATAACCAATTCCTGGGGTAGATTGCCTCTAAAGTAGGCAGCAAAGGTATAAATGATTGGCCAAACATGACTATAGGCTTGTGTTGTGGTCATGATACAGATGCTGAAAGTGACCATAAACACCAATAAAGAAAGTAAATGATGTGTCAGTGCTCACCATTTTGTTACAAGAATTATCCTGACAATTGTCAGCAGGTGCATGTTTTTCGCAAATCCTTGTTTATCCTGTGCATGCTCAGTACACTAAGGTAATTACACATGTTGCTCCATTCAAATCTTTTGAAGGCCTGGAATTGTAAAAATTTGGTTTCTTAACTCACTGTGATTAAGGATACGCCATGAGTACTCTGAAATTTGATCAGTGCTTGAGCAGTTGAGCCATTTGTTTTACTGGTAAGATGGAAACCAGTAACCAATGCCTGGGGTGGAAATCCTCTTATGTGTGTACAATTGGCTCAACTTGACTTTATACAGTGGATCTCACTTAATTGTATAGCTCTTAATTAAGTAATCCTGTTAATTCAGTATAATTTCCAAACACAAAACTATTTACCATACTTTCAAATTTTACCTGTTAATTGCATATAGTTTATAGAGTAAACACTTGTTAATTGAATAAAAAAATCTTCTAATATGTCAAGATATTACTCTGACATTCACTAAATTTCCCCTTGTTAGCTTAACTTGACAAAGTCAAGACAAGCTATTACCATCATGTGTGCGGAATCTGAGTCTGTTCACATTTTCCTTAGAACAGGCTACACCCCGTAGTTCTTGTCCGATCATCACAAAATTTCATATGCAGGTTCGAGGTCATGTCAAGATGAGAACATCCCCTTTGGTCGTGATCGGTCAACCGTGATGGCTGTGAGAACCCCAAAACCTTTAGCACAGTCTACAGGTCGTATTTATGAAGGGATTTCACTGTAACTGGGTAGGATGACTCCATATAATGTCTAGATGAGAACGTCCCCTTTTGGTCACGATCAGTCAACCGTGATGGCTGCGAGAGCCAGAAAACCTTTAGCACAGTCTACAGGTCATATTTATGAAGGGATTTCATTGTAATTTGGTAGGATGACTCCGTATAAGGTCTAGATGAGAACGTCTCCTTTTGGTCGCGATCGGTCAGCCCTGATGGCTGCGAGGGCCTGTAACCCGAAAACTTTTAGTATAGTCTACAGGTTGTATTTATGAAGGGACTTCATTGTAACATGGTAGGATGACTCTGTATAATGTCTAGATGGGAACGTCCCCTTTTGGTCGTGATTGGTCAACCATGACGGCTGCAAGAGCACAGCACCCGAAAACCTTTAGCACAGTCTACAGGTCGTATTTATGAAGGGATATCATTGTTACTTTGTAGGATGACTCCTTATATTGTCTAGATGAGAACGTCCCCTTTTGGTCGGTATGGGTTGACTGTGATGGCTATGCAGGCCCAAAGCCCAAAAACCTTTAGCACAGTCTACAGGTCATATTTATGAAGGGATTTTATTGTAACTAGGATGACTCTGTATAATGTCTAGATGTGGACATCCTTTTTTGGTTGGGTTCAGTCAACCATGATGGCCGCAGGGGCACTTTACCTAGATTCCTTTAGCACAGTCTACAGCTTGCATTTATAAAGGGATTTTATTGCAAGTTTGTAAGATGTCTAGATGGGAATGTCCCCTTTTGGTTTTCATCAGTCAACCATGGTGGCTACGTGGACCCGAAGCTTGCACACCTTTAGCACAGTCTACAGGCTGTATTTATGAAGGGATTTTATTGTAACTTGATAAGATAACTCTGTATAATGTCTAATTGAGAATGACCTGTTTTGGCTGTGATCGGTCAACCGTGACAGCCGCACAGGCATGTGACCTAGATTTGTTTAGCACAGTCTACAGTTCATATTTATGAAGCAATTTCATTGTAACTTGGAAGGATAACTTGTTGTGATGTCCAGATGGGACTGTCATATTTTGGTCACGATCGGTCAGCCATTACTGACCAAGATTTCTTTAACACAGTCTACGAGTTATATTTATGAATGGATTTCATTGTAACTTGGTAGAATAACTTCTTATAATATCTATATGAGACTCCTCTTTTGGTCATAATTGGTCAACCGTACTGCCGAACCATCACATGACCTAGATTCCTTTAGCAAAATCTCAGGGTACGTGTCAGTGAGCTATGTTTACTTGGTTTATTGTGAGCATGCGCAGACAAACAGAATAATAACTGGGTTGTTTCATTCTGCAGTTTATATTCTGGTTAATCATTGTGCAGTAAACCATCTAATCCTCCTTGAGAACAGGGTTATCTGGTTTATCATCTATTATTGACATGAGCAGTGGAATGCATGTTAAAGTTCTAAGCCTCACACAACAAATAAAAAATATTCTGATTTTGAGTTTCAAGAAAGAAATAAACAATGCCAGGTTAATGAAAAATTCAATAACTAAAGAGAGAGAAACGATAAAAAGTTAATAACATTTATTTAGCCATACAAGCGCCCTTTAAAAAATATTCGATTCTCAACTGAAAGAGTGTTTTCTTCCCGAAAAATTATGTTAGAACTTTCAGATCTTTTTGGCCATTTAACCCATTTTATTTCTATAATCACAGTAATGCAATCTCTGACACCAACAATGGAAAGTTTCTTATGAGAGCCTTTCTAATGCTGGTTTTCTGAAATTCTTTTAAAAATGAATGCAGGGATACATATATGTTCTCCACGATCTGGATATCCTCCTAACAACACGCCAATATCACAAATTCTTGACACTAGCTGTGGAATCGAAAGAAATATGATATCTGATAGCATTTTTGAATAGATGCTGACGTGCCCCCAAAATGGTATATAAATATTAACGTTAATATTTATATACCATTATGGGGGCACATCAGCATCTATTCAAAAATGCTATCAGATATCATTTTTCTTTCGATTTCACAGCTTGTGTCGAGTACCTGTGGCCCATATTGCACGTTTTCTCGCGACATCAAGCCGGTTTCTACGTGGAATAGTATTCTCATTAAACTTACCGTTCCATTGGGATTATCAAATCTAGTGTATGTTTACATGAAATAGTAAACCAAGTAAACCGGAATAGTTCACTGAAACATACCCTAAGAGTTATATTTATGAAGGGATTTCATTGTAACTTGGTAGGATGACTCATTTTGGAATGATTTGACTGTAACTTGGTAACTTTGGTTGACGTACGTTAACTGTTAGGGCCACATCAACCCAAGTCTTAATTTTTTAGTACAGTCTACTCCTCAAATTATTCTTATTTGAGAACATTGGATACAGGGAACAGAAATTAACATATTCTCAATTATCACAATTCTTGTCTTATTTCATAATCCTTTCATAAACATTGAACATATCCTTTTCATCAGACACTACACACAGTCAAGTTAAGCTACAGTGTCATTGACCCTTTCATTTTTAGCTCAACTTTGACGAAGTCAAATTTGAGCTATTGTCATGGCCCGTCGTCCGTCTGTCCGTACGTCAACAATTGGCTATGGCTCGGGCTAGAGGTCGTATTTATGAACCGATCTTTACGAAACTTCTTGTGTACCTTTGTTATGACCCTGGGACGGGAACGAGTGTTTTTAGGTGTGGTCCGAAATTCAAGATGGCTGCCAGCGGCCATTTTGTACCGATGATGCAAAAATCAGTTTTTTGTACAGAACTTCTGTATGAAAGTTCTGATTTGAATAAAGTTTTGTATAAATGTTTAGTACCATGGGATACATCACATATAATACGTGTTTTTTTCTCGTGCGTAAATTATGCAAATTAGACTGACTTTGATTTATTTAGTGTTACTTTCAGAGCTGTAAGTGCCAAGCTGCTATGGCTCGGGCTAGAGGCCGTATTGATGAACCAATCTTTACGAAACTTCTTGGGTACCTTTGTTATGACCGTGGGACGAGAACGAGTGTTTTTGGGTGCGGTCCAAAATTCAAGATGGCTGCCAGCCGCCATTTTGTACCGATGATGCAGAAATCTGTTTTTTTGTACAGAACTTCCATATGAAAGCACTGATTTGAATAATTTTTTGTATGAATGTTTAGTACCATGGGATACATCACATATAATACGGGTTTTTTCCTCGTGCGTAAATTGTGCAAATTAGACTAATTTTGATGTTTTTTGGTGTTACTTTCAGCACTGAAAGTGCAAATGCCAATACGGCTCGGGCTAGAGGCCGTATTTATGAACCGATCTTTACGAAACTTCTTGGGTACCTTTGGTATCACCGTGGGACGAGAACGAGTGTTTTGGGGTCCGGTCCGAAATTCAAGATGGCCGATGGCAGCCATTTTGTACATGAAAGCGCTGATTTAAATAATTTTTTGTGTGAATTTATTTATTTATTGGTGTTTAAGGTCACATACTTATGCACAATGGCTAATCGTGACCGTGACAGTTTTACGGGTGGAGGAAGCCGGAGTACCCGGAGAGAACCACCGAGCAACGACGAGCAGCTGTCAGCTCTCCAACATCGTAACTCTGAACTCTGCACCGCAGCACAGGCAGGGTTAGATTGGTTGAAGACATGCGCACCAGCGACGTGCAGTACACCTCAGTACACAGCGTCATCGTGCCCCCATGTAGGCAATCGGGGTGAAGTGTCTTGCCCAAGGACACAACGCGGTTGCCGCAGGTGGGATTCGTACCGAGGACCTCTCGGCTTGCAGCCTGCACCTCTACCAACTGAGCCACCGCGCCCCCTGTGTGAATGTTTAGTACCATGGGATACATCACATATAATACGGGTTTTTTTCTCGTGCAGAAATTATGCAAATTAGATGAACTTTGATTTTTTCAGTGCGACTTACACACAGTAAGTACACATGTCAATACAGCTCAGACTAGAGTCTGTATTTATGAACTGATCTTCACGAAATGTCTTGGGTACCTTTGTTATCACCTTGGGACGAGAACGAGTGTTTCTGAGTGCAGTCTAAAATTCAAGATGGCTGCCAGTGGCCATTTTGTACCAAAATTAGGTCTAATCAGTTTTTTGTACACAACTTCTATACAGCTCAGACTAGAGGCCATGTTTATGAACCAATCTTTACGAAACTTCTTGGGTACCTTTGTTATCACCCTGGGATGAGAGCGAGTGTTTTTGGGTGTGGTCTGAAATTCAAGATGGCCACCAGCAGCCATTTTGTACCAAAATTAGTGCAATCAGTCTTTTGTACAGAACTTCTGTATGAAAGTTCTGATTTGAATAAATTTTTGTATGAATGTTTAGTAACATGGAATACATCACATATTGTAAGGGGTTTTTTTTCGTGCAGAAATTATGCAAATTAGATGAACTTTGATTTATTCAGAGCTACTTACACAATGTGAGCACACATGTCAATACGGCTCAGGGTAGAGGCTGTATTTATGAACCGATCTTCACAAAACTTCTTGGGTACCTTTGTTATCACCTTGGGACGAGAATGAGTGTTTCTGGGTACGGTCCAAAATTCAAGATGGCTGCCAGTGGCCATTTTGTACCAAAATTAGGTCCAATCAGTTTTTTGTCACAAGTTCTGTACAGCTCGTATTTATGAACTGATCTTCACAAAACTTCTTGGGTACCTTGGTTTTCACCTTGGGACAGGAACGAGTGCGTTTTGGGGTGCCTTTGTTATCACTGTGCTATGAGAACAAATGTTTTGGGGTTCAGTCAGACCAACTCTGGGACTCAAGTTTTCTTTTCTAGTTCAGCATCTGACTGTCACCCACCTTTACAATACTTTACCTATACATTTGTTACAGGCAATGGTCAGTATTTATGTACAGACCGTTACAATACTTTATATGTACCTTTGTTATCAGGTCATTACCTAGATGTTTGTCATTGCTGTGTCACATACTATACATGTGCATGTCTTTGTCTTGACAAGTTGAGCTACAGTATCATTGACACTTTCATTTACCTATTTGGCCTCAGTATATCCAACAAAGGCATTTTATCTATTATGTATTGTTTTTCAGAGCTCCATGAGCTCTGTTAAACAAGTTAAACTACAGTGTCATTGACACTTTCATTTTTGATCTATTTGACCTCAGTAAATCCAACAAAGACATTTTATTTATTATGTATTGTTTTACAGAGCTCCATGAGCTCTGTCAAACAAGATGTGATAGAATCAATATTCAGTTAATCTCTAAAATACAAGAAAATGACCACATCCCTGCAAGTTGCACACTCCTGTTAATTTAATAATTCTCACTGCTTTGGTTCTCATCGCTAAAGCAGCTTTCTCAATTAATAGGCTACCACTGTACTTTTGTTGTGGTCCTGTTTTCTCCAGACGCCAAAAGTGACTATAAACACCAATAAATAACTAAATGATTACAGTGCCCAGTCAGATAGCTGTCCTCTGCATGAATGTTTTTAAGGTGAATTAATAGGAAGTGTGGTGGCTCAGTGGCTACGTCTTTGGACTTCAATCTGAAAGGCCCATGGTTCAATCCCCGAAAGGGGTAACAGCTCTGTGTTCTTGGGCAAGGCACTTAATCCTGATTGACCATGTGGGGGTACAGTGGCACTGTCTGCTAAGGCATACTGCACATCATGGTCTACTTGTTTTCAACCTCTGCTAACCCTGCTTGTCTGTAGTTAGTACATTCGGGAGTCTTACCATTCCTTGTGCTGCTTGGTTGTTCTCTCTGGGTACGCTGACTTCCTCCAACCATAAAACTGTCAGATACTAGGTGTCCCGGGCTGTCAAAAGTGTCATTAAACCCCAACAAAAACAAAACCAAGGTGAAATAAACTGTTTCCCTATAATCTTGTCTTGCAATGTTTCACTCTACTTAGGCAGCACTGCACCATTTTCAAGGTAGAGTAATTTTGTTCACATATTCTGTTAGAAATTTTTTTTAATGTATTTCAGTCCACATAGATGTCCTGATCCCAGAGGAAAAGTTAGTGCTCCATCTTGTGTAACAAACAGAATTTTTAGAAGAAGTGTAAGTTTTTGCATATACATGGTTCATACAGCTCTCGAAAAACCCTTGAAATGATGTTTATTTAAATAAAAACAACAACCTTGAATTAGAATATTGACTCTTGAAAAACCCTTGCATATTTTAGACATTTTTGAAAAACACTTGAATTTTTAGCAGTTCCTAATGTAAGTGTTAAGATATAATACTAAAAGTTTTCTTCTTTTTATCCCCCCTGACTTAAGTCGGGTGGCATATAGTGATTGAAGTGTGCGTGTGTCCGTCCGTCCATCCGTGTGTGTGTCAGTGTGTCTGTGTGTGTGTGTGTGCCCGAGCCAATAACTCGAAAACTGTTAGGGCTACAGTCATCAAACTTCACACAATTATAAAGGACCATGGGAGGATGTGTGACGCTCCATAGCCGGGTTCGTACCTTCAAGGTCAAGGTCACATTTCAAGGTCATACTAAAAATCGGTCAATATTCGTGTCTCAGCCATAACTCGGAAATGAATTATAGTACAACTTTTTACAAATGTTAAGGACAGTCAGAAGGTGTGTCACGTATAATAGTTTCTGCAAGGTGAAGGTCACAAGGGGGAGGGGGGGGGCATGTGTTACCTTAGTAACATTCTTCTTGTTTTCTATTAAAATAGGTTTTTTAGATATCCAAGGATCGCTTTGTTTTTAAAAAAAAAGTGATCAACAAATAATTTTTGGTGCTATCACGTTAGGCCTGTCAAAAAAGTATTTGCCCCTTGAAAAACTGTGTTTCGGTCTTGAAAACTCCTTGAAATTTTCTTCCAAGATGTTTGGACCACGAATTAAAGATGTACAAAATCTTTTAATACCTGTTACATATTTTGTAAACTGTATTCCACTTAACCCTTTACCTTACACCAATAGTGGATGACACTTGCAAAATATTTCTTGAATCAAATTTTGCATCTTTTGCAGGCCTGCACAAATTGGGCGAACGGTTGTTTTGTTCACCTAAAGGTTGCCCTAATTTTTTTATGGTGAGCTGTTTCCCATTCACCCAAATTTTCAGCTGTGTTTCTGATGTATCTGACTGAATACAAAACTTGAAAGCTGGTCGCCTTCTTATTGTTTATACATAGAGACTGGTTGACGCTAATTTAATTAATTACTTGCCAAAGTACAGTTGTTACTTGTACAGCATGTGTATGAGATCATATGTGTGACATATTTACTATTGACAGAGCTCACCACTTGTACAATAAATAACTGTTTTATTTTTGTCGCAACATACCTTGACTTTCTTTTTCTCCATATGATCACGCATGACTTCAATGATTCTTCCCAAGCAGCGGGCAAAACTAACTGATAACGTAAAAATAAAATGGTGCAACTGATGATTTTCGGTTGTTGAAACCATGTTGTAAATATATTTATTTAGAGGAATAATTACTTCCAGCTGAAAAGAATCAAATTTTCATGCTGAACTCAGTCGCAGTCCTCGAATTTTAGGTTATCAGTTGGTACAGTATCAGTCATGAGGAAATCGTCTCATGGTGGCGCTTCAGGTCTGTAAACAAACTAAACAGCAAAACAGCTGAGTTAGCATGTGTTACGGCATACACCGACGCGATATTATAAAATAATTAGCAACCTCTTTCTTTTTAAAATTGAATCATTAACACATACTTTACCTATGATAGAGATTTGTTTAATTGTAGCGTGCCGTAGGTACAGGGAACAGTTGAGTACTGTTTCAGCTCAATATGTAGAACTCAAACTGATCAATAAATCTGTCAGTCACTGTCTGAAAATTGAAAATGGAAATTCGCATGGATTCTGTTTAGAGCAATCAGGAGCATGTCTAAAGAGATATATTTAGCTCAACTTTACGAAGCCAAATTTGAGGTATTGTCATGGCCTGTCGTCCATCCGTCTGTCCATCCGTCACACCACCAACATGGCTCAGGCTAGAGGCCGTATTTATGAACCAATCTTTACGAAACTTCTTGGGTACCTTTGTTATCACCGTGGAGGATGGAATGGTTTCACGCGCCGAAAGTGCGCAGGGACGGTTTGGGGAACAAGCCCCTTTCTACTCTCAGTGACTGTATACAATCAGATTTCACATGTCGAGGCGTGTTGAAGGAGGAAAAGGTTCAGGTACTCGGCAGGTGTCTCCAGTTGTGGGTCCAGGGTGGTGGCATCGTTGACTGATGGTGGTTGAACCTTCGGGTGAGGACCAGTGTGGGAGGTTGGGTCCTCTCACAAAGGTACTACCTCTCCCTAAGGGTGCAGTAGTCTTATTTTCAGGCAAGTATAGTCTGCCACTTCGGAGATGGTATCGAATGATGGCCATCATTGGCAAGTATAATCTGCCTCAGGCTGTCTCTGTTTTGGTAGGTTGTCTTGCAAAAAAAACAACAACGACCCCTTTCGGGGACCACCAGAAAGAAGACCCGAACTTCCCTGGTTCGGGGGCAGGCCTGCATTATAATCCTATTGGGTTGGGACAAAAGATGCGCAATACGCTTACAAAAGTGGCAGAGGCATGACGCAGGACCAACGCTCGCCTCCCTTAAAGTGATCGACCACTTTTAGGGATGGAGTGGAGGATGTTCAGGAACCATGGGGGTTACTGTTTCCATAACGGTTATAGTGTCCATAGCGGTTATTAAAAAGTATCTTCTGTGTACCTGCTTAAAAGAAGAAGGCAGAATTAGTTTTCATTAGAATATGTAAGATATAAAAAGATAAAAATAGCACATTTTGTTTAATCCAGTCATTAAATAGGCTTATGATCTAATTTTTAGCTGAGTCGGTGAAGGCAGCCCTTTCTGGAAGAAGGCCACAGTTAAGCTGTTAATCTGCCTGTTAGCTCACCTTTTCGTTCCCTATTTATTCTCCAGCAGAATGTTTGGTTTTGTACATTTTTTAAACGTGATGTAATTTTAGTTGAGTCGGTGAAGGCAGACCTTTCTGGTAGAAGGCCACAGTTAAGCTGTTAATCTTCCTGTTAGCTCACCTTCTCGTTCCCTAGTTTTACTCAAGCAGTTTTAGTTTTATAAAGTGTTTAAACGTGATGTAATTTTAGTTGAGTCGGTGAAGGCAGCCCTTTCTAGTAGAAGGCTACAGTTAAGCTGTTAATCTGCCTGTTAGCTCACCTTTTCGTTCCCTATTTATTCTCCAGCAGAATGTTTGGTTTTATACAGTTTTTAAACGTGATGTAATTTTAGTTGAGTCGGTGAAGGCAGCCCTTTCTGGTAGAAGGCCACAGTTATTCTGTTAATCTGCCTGTTAGCTCACCTTCTCATTCCCTAGTTTTACTCGAGCAGTTTTAGTTTTATACAGTGTTTAAACGTGATGTAATTTTAGTTGAGTTGGTGAAGGCAGCTCTTTCTTGTAGAAGGCCACAGTTAAGCTGTTAATCTGCCTGTTAGCTCACCTTCTCGTTCCCTAGTTTTTCTCGAGCAGTTTTAGTTTTAAACAGTGTTAAAACGTGATCTAATTTTGGTTGAGTCGGTGAAGGCAGCCCTTTCTGGTAGAAGGCCACAGTTAAGCTGTTAATCTGCCTGTTAACTCACCTTCTCGTTCCCTATTTATCACCGTGTCACGAGAACGAGTGTTTTTGGGTCTGGTCCGAAATTCAAGATGGCTGCTGGCAGCCGTTTTGTACAAAATTAGGTGCAATCAGATTTTTGTGCAGAACTTCCATATGAAAGCTCTGATTTGAATAATTTTTTGTATGAATGTTTAGTACCATGGGATACATCACATACAGTACAGGTTTTTTTCTCGTGCGTAAATTATGCATATTAGACTAACTTTGATTTATTTAGTGTTACTTTCAGCACTGTAAGTGCAAATGCCAATACGGCTTGGGCTAGAGGCCGTATTTATGAACTGATCTTTACGAAACTTCTTGGGTACCTTTGTTATCACTGTGGGATGAGAACGAGTGTTTTGTGGTCTGGACTGAAATTCAAGATGGCCGTTGGCAGCCATTTTGTTCAAAATTAGGTGCAATCAGATTTTTGCGCAGAATTTCCATATGAAAGCGCTGATTTGAATAATTTTGTGTGTGAATGTTTAGTACCATGGGATACATCACATATAATACAGGTTTTTTCTCGTGCATAAATTATGCCAATTAGTCTAACTTTGATCTATTTAGTGTTACTTTCAGCACTGTAACTGCAAATGCCAATACGGCTCGGGCTGGAGGCCGTACTTATGGACCGATCTTTACGAAACGTCTTGGATATCTTTGTTATCACCATGGGATGAGAACGAGTGTTTTGGGGTCTGGTCCGAAATTCAAGATGGCCACTGGTGGCCATTTTGTACCGAAATTAGGTGCAATCAGTTTTTCTGTACAGAACTTCTATATGAAAGATCTGATATGGATAAATTTTTGTACAAATATTTAGTAACATGGAATACATCACATATATTATGTTTTTTTTCTCGTGCATATATTACACGAAATACTCTTTTTCTCTTATTCATTATTGTTGACTTGGTCACAACAAATACTGATTCCTGTCATATTTATTATTGTTGACCTGGTTCAAAGTTGAGCTACAGTGTCATTGACACTTTCATTTTCAACTGTAAACCAATGGCCCAGACTAGCTGCTGGTGCTGAACTCAAAAGTTATCAAGGGCCAAACACAAATTTTGAACCCCCCAGTCCCCAAAATTTGCTTGCAAAACCGAAAATTATAAGTCCTATCTGGCCCTCCATACATTTACTCTCTGTGCATGCACAGATGTCAGGAAGTGACCGGAATTGGCACAAACATCATTCTTTGTTTGGCCCTAAAGTCAACAATGAAATGACATCTGTGCTTTAAAATCTCCTTTTTTGAGGATGCCAGACACAAATGAATGCAAGAATTGGTGGATACAAGACTGTTATTGGATGAAGGAAGTATTCAACGGTGGTTTTGGATGTTCAGGGCTGTAACTTTATAATATTTATAAAATTATTTTATGTTTCCCAATTTCGGGACATGTGCCTGACATCATCATTTTTGAAAATGATTATTCCACTGTGTGTTAAGTATTCCTTCCCTATCCTTCCATGAACCCTTCCTGTTAAACTCTTAAGCTTTTTGGCTAATTTGTATTGAAATTTTTTATTAAATTTCTTGGGGGTTTGACATTTGTTACAGAATATTATTCTGTTTCTTCCCCAGGGTTACGTCCTCACCCTAGGGGTGTTAGGCCGTTTAGCCTTGCATCTTCTATCCGATGTATCGTTTTTTCTTCGTATTGAAGATCTAGCTTTGCATCTGATAGCATTTCTATTGTTTCTGACTTTGGGCCTTTTTGTGTGCCTGATGTCTTGTTTACATTGACGTTGTTTACATTGTCAACGTCCTCATATATAGGTATTTTTTAGCTCACCGAAGGGAGCTTAACTTATCACTTGCTGTCCATCGTCATCCGGCGTCCGTCCTGAAGTTTACATTATCGACTTCTCCCAAACTACTGGACCAAATTGAACAAAATTTGGTGTGCATGTTCCTTATCATATGCCAATTCAAGTTCGTTCAAATAAACTTGCCGCGCCCACAGGGGGCATCACAAGGGGCATTACTCGGATAGCACCCATAATTTTTTTTTTTAAATTTAAAAAATCTTCTTTCTCAGAACCATCCTTTAGAATCTTTTGATATTTGGTATATAACATCTCTAGGGGGGCCAGATTCAAGTTTGTTCAAATCGAGTCCCTGGGTTAATAATTGGGCTCCCTGTAGGAGCCCAAATTTTAACTTAGTGAAATATGAGGAAATTTATTTAAAAATCTTCTTCTTCAGATCCACCAGTCTAAATGCTTTCATATTTGGTATACAACATCTCTAGTGGGGTCAGATTCAAGTTTGTACAAATCGATTCCCTGAGTTAGTATTTGGGCTCTCTACTGGAGTCCAAAGTTTAACTTCGTGCAATTTGAGGAAATTTCTTTAAAAATCTTCTTCTTCAGATCCACCAGTCAGAATCCTTTCATATTTGGTATACAACATCTATAGGGGGGTCAGATTCAAGTTTGTACAAATGGGGTCCCTGAGTTAGTATTTGGGATCTCTATTGAAGCCCAAAGTTTAACTTCGTGGAATTTGAGGAAATTTCTTTAAAAATCTTCTTCAGATCCACCATTCAGAATCCTTTCATGTTTGGTATACAACATATATAGGGGGGTCAGATTCAAGTTTGTTCAAATCGAGTCTCTGGGTTTATATTTGGGCTCCCTATGGGAGCCTGAATTTTAACTTGGTGAAATATGAGGAAATTTCTTTAAAAATCTTCTTCAGATCCACCATTCCTAATGCTTTCATATTTGGTATACAAATACAACATCTCTAGGGGGGGTCAGATTCAAGTTTGTACAAATCGATTCCCTGAGTTAGTATTTGGGCTCTCTATTGGAGCCCAAAGTTTAACTTCATGCAATTTGAGGAAATTTCTTTAAAAATCTTCTTCAGATCCACCAGTCAGAATCCTTTCATGTGTGGTATACACCATCTATAGGGAGGTCAGATTCAAGTTCATTCATATCGAGTCCCTGGGTTTATATTTGGGCTCCCTATGGGAGCCTGAATTCTAACTTAGTGCAATTTGAGGAAATTTCTTTAAAAATCTTCTTCTTCAGATTCACCAGTCAGAATCCTTTCATATTTGGTATACAACATCTTGAGGTGGGTCAGTTTCAGGTTTCTTCAAATTGGTTACCTGGGTAAATATTTGGGCTCCCTGTGGTTGCCCAAATATCAACTTTGTGCAATATAAGGAATTTTTTAAAAAAATCTCCTTCTTTAGACCCTGTAGTCAGAATGTTTTCATATTTTGTATGCAACATCTCTAGGAGGGTCAGGTTCAAGCTTGTCCAAATCTGGACCCAGGGTTGATATTTGGGCTTCCTATGGGAGCCCAAATTTTAACTTAGTGCAATATGAGGAAATTTCTTTTAAAATCTTCTTCTTCAGATCCACCAATCAGAATCCTTTCATATTTGGTATACAACATCTTTAGGTGGGTCAGATTCAAATTTGTTCAAATCGGGTCCCTGGGTTAATATTTTGGCTCCCTATTTGAGCCCAAAGTTTAACTTAATGCAATGTGAGGACATTTCTTTAAAAACCTTCTTCAGATCCACCAGTCAGAATTCTTTCATATTTGGTATATAACATCTCAAGGGGGATCAGATTCAAGTTTTTTCAATTTGAGTCTCTGGCTTATTATTTGGGCTTTCTGTGGGCAGGAGTGGGGTGGGTGGTGGCAGGGGAAGCATGATGTTAGGTTCAGGTTTGTTCAAATCCATTCCTTAGTGTTTTTCCCTAAAATTTGCCTTTCATGACTTCATTCCTTTGTAGTGTTGATGAACCATGTCTAGCTGAATGTGACCCCAAATACTTCTTTGAACCACTTTGGCAGGTGAGCAATTAAGGACCCTTGGGGTCTCTTGTTTATATTTTATTGCTATAGTATACTGTAGGATACATGGATTATTATTCCAGTAGTGTAGCTCAAAAAAATTTGGATTTTGTCCACACTTTGGCTCTATAGGGATGCCCTTGGGCTCTTAATGTTCCCTTTGGGAACTTGGACTTTTTTTCAAAATTTTTTGTTTACAAAAAATATTTTGAATTTAGTTATGATTGCTATTATTCATGTATCTCAGTTATATATATATATTGTTGTGGAGTTTGGAGGACTGATATCGACTTTAGTTGATACACTCCTGCGGGCTCTTGTCATTCTTGTGTTGCACTGGGATGACTGATGTTGGAGTCGGGTGTCGTGGTATGTTGTTGGCGGTGAAGTTCTGAGGATCAGGGCCTCTCACCATGTTTTAATTCATTCTGTCAGTTTCTATTTCACAGGAACATGAACATGGTGATTATATTCTGACACCCATCCAAGTGTGCTACCATCGTCGCGCTCTGTGGAGCATATAGAGCTAGCTGCAGTGCTCATTATTGCAAGAGTTAGGGCCTTTTGTTAAAGGTTTTAATCTCTTGCAAGCAGCTAGATCGACCGGTGAAGCGGTACTCCGTCCATGGGTGCCGGGTAAGTCCGTTGCGGCCTAAGAAGTGGATTGGGTAGAGCGAGCACTATAATATAAATAGCTCACCCAGCGACAACGGAAATAGGGAGGAAATCAGCAAGTTCTTGTACTCGGCGAGGTCTGATAGAGCGGGAGAGGCCCCCTCTCTAATCTAGCAATGTCTGGGGTCAGATATTGTTTTCAGAAACTTGCACAAGCCAGAGCATATGTCTGCCCTCCACTCGGGACACTCTGTTTAGTCTGTAGCTGGGGTCGGCTTCAGTCAAGACTTCCTCCACTATGTTTCACAAGGCCGAAATGAAGTTTTCTGGTTGGAAACTTGCACGAGACAGAGCATATGTCCACCCGCCGCTCGGGACGCTCCGTCTAGTCTGCAGTCTGGGTCGGCTTTGGTCACGGCTTCCACTGCTATGTTATTTAAGCACACATGACCGCATCCTAGCTACCCGAGTTCGGATATCCAGCCTGTTGCACAAAAAAGGAACCACTCTTCGCCTGTGAAGTCAGACCATCCGGTAGCTAGGGAGACGAGGCCTTGATCATTGGGACATTCGGAGAAAGGATCCGTTTCCGACACACTGTCCCAGGAGCAGCATGCGGCTAAGGAACGGAAGACCGCTGCTCCTCAGGCCTCAATGACAGATTGCGCAGTTGATCACAGCATCCCAGCAAGTGCAGATGCAGCCTCCCTCAGACTCAGAATCTGAGCTGTCTGACGGTGCTGGGTCAGTCCAGTCATCTGATCACGCAGATGCAATGGACCGAGATTCGCAACTGATTCTCTCGGATGGTGAAAGAGATAAAGAAGAGGATTACCCTTCCATTTTGGAACAGTACATGGTTGCGATGGCTTTCATCCATCAATACTACCCTGATTTTGTTCCGCCGAATCAGAATGCTGCTACGACAAGAGAGAAACCGCTGGCGTCGTTAGGTGGACAAAGGAGGAAATCCTTTCTTTTCCGGTTCATTTTATGCAGGTGTTGCAGGCCTTCGGCCATATAGACGACGCCCTATTTATCCTCTTGAGTGCGAGGAAGAAGGCGGTTTCTTATCTTCATCTTCCATATACATACCGTTTTTTGGACCACGTTCATTTAAAAACGGGTTAGATGTTCAAAGAGTTCTGCGTTTGGATGAGCAGGCCGAGGATCTAGAGGTATCCTTACCTGGATCATTCACTATTCGTTCAGACACAATTGAGACGGCAATTTCTTCAAATTGAGCGAATTTGGACGTTATGTCTTACGCAGATCACCTTACAAGAGCTATGGCTCAATGTCTCAAGGGAAAGGAATTTGAGGATGTTCGTACCTCTCTTAGAGTTCTTTCCAGGGCAATTATGTATACCATGTATAACTCCGCCCTAACAGTGGCTAATCTGGGGTTAATTCGTCATCACTGATAAGATGACAAGGTGAAAAGCTCTCTCCGAGTCGCTCCGGTTTCCGGATATTTTATTTTCGATGACTAGCTTTCATTAGTCTATGAACAGGCCACTAAGAATGCGTCTAGTGCTCTGCTTTTGAAGTCGGTGTATCAACGACCCACTTCAGCAGACAAGAGTAAAAGAGGGCGTTCCAGTCAAAAATTGTCAAAAGGAAACTCCTCACGAGGGTTCAAGAAACCCTCTTATAATTACTCTGGAGGTCGCAAGTATAGCAACTCGGGAAAGGGGCATAGATCTGATCGAGACTATAGGTCAGATGCCCCTAGGCCGACTAGATGAGGTTTTTTTTGCGGGGGAGGATGTGGTTCCTCCTACCATAAGCCTCGCAGGTCATACAGGTGATGCTTTAGACCTCTATTGCTGGCCAGTTGGCGGAAGGTTATCAAGCTCCGTAAAAAACTGGATAATAATCACGGAAGATCAGTGTGTGAGAAGTGTAGTCTCGGACAGTTTACGGCTATCATTCCAAGCAAAAAACCCACTAACAAGTTGTCTGATTTGGACAAATCTTCCATCAAATTCTTGCATAAGAGAGTTTCTACTACCGGAGGTATAAGTTCTCTTATCAAAGGAAGCAAAACAGATCGTCGAGAATCAGGATTCTCAAGAATTTTACAGTCACTTGTTCCTCGTACCGAAGCCAGACGGCTCGTTCCGACTGCTAATAGACTTGAGCTGGATAACAAGCTTATCATGGCTCCAAAAATTTATTTATGGAGATCATTCGGTCACTAAAAGCGAGCATTTGAGTGATTGACTATGCGGCAAGCATAGATCTAAGGGTGCATACTTTCATGTCCTAGTAAATCTGGCATTATAAAAGTTCCTGCGGTTCGTTGTACAAGGGAAGGGGTATCAGTTCAGAGCAATATGCTTGGGTCTGCATCTGGCCTTAAAAATTGGGATCTTGTTACATCCAATTAGCATAGTCTTCATGCTAAGTTTACGGAATTACTTGATCTGGGCTCTTTTTTATGATACATCTTCTCTATTACTGTATAGAGAGACATACATGTAATTTCTAATAATTTTAATTTCCTTTCACCTTGGATTACAGGATTGGAACTATGTTGATCTACTAATACTGAAGTCCTAGGCCCTCTGCCTTTTTACAATTCACCTAGTCTGGGCCATTGGTTTACAATGTAAAAATATTATAAATTTAAAGTAATTTGTATATTTTTATACTTTCCAATGGCCCAGACGGAGATGGCCCTCCCATGAGTGGGCACTTATTCCTCCCCACTGAATTATTATGTAGTACTCTCTTCTACAAAGAATGATGTTGGTGTGAATTCCGGTCACTTCCTGACGTCTGCGCATGTGCGGAGAGTAAATGTATGGAGGGCCAGATAGAATTTTGGGGATTGGGGGGAGGGGGGGTTCAAAATTTGTGTTTGGCCCTTGATAACTTGGAGTTAAGCACCAGCAGCTAGTCTGGGCCATTGGTAAGTATAAAAATATACAAATTACTTTAAATTTATAATTTTAGTGGCACACTATTAACATGTTGAATGGTTTCCGTTTAACATTATTACAGTGCAACGCTGAAATGGGTTACCTTAATTCAAAGGGTTACCTTAAAATAATTAGGGGAACCCATAAACAGGTTACCTTAATTTTCAATTTGTACAGGCCTGTTTTGCTGCATAAACGTGACCATAGTGAGACATTTTCAATGACCTTTTCATAAGCTATGTCTTTGAAGCAAAAATATTCATAATTTGAATTGTGATTTTTTGAATTGCACTGGTTGCTTTTTGCCATTACATAAGGTAAATTGTTAACTAGATTTTGATCAGTATTGCTGCAAATTAACCCCATACAAGTTAAGTCCCTCACTGGTCAATTTTTGCCATTACATAAGGTAAGTGTCCTCTAAAGTAGGCAGAATATCTATAAACAATTGGTTAAACTTGACTTCATACCTATGCTGTGGTCATGATATAGCCATAGATGTTGAAAATGAACTTAACACCAATAAATAAATTACAGGCAGACTTTTTGTACCACTCACTTGAAAAGTGGGTGGTATATAGTGTTCACTATGTCCGTCCGTACATCCGTACGTTTGTACGTCTGTCCGTCCGTCCATTATGCTTTAGGGGGGTACACATCTGCTATCCACAACTCCTCCTAAACCAGTGAATGGATTTCATTGAAACTCTCAGACATTCTTTTACATACATTGAAGATGTGCACCTCCTATTTTCTTTTCAGATATTTTCATTTTTACAGTTTCCCATATTGAAAAATGAACTTTGTCAAATTCAGTTGACATTCTGTACAGATCTGCTATCCGCAACTCCTCTTAAACCATTGAACAGATTTCATTGAAACTTTCAGACATTCTTTTACATACATTGCAGATGTGCACCTCCTATTTTCTGTTCAGATATTTTTATATTTACAGTTCCCCATATTCAAAAATGGTCTTTGTCAATTCAGGTTTTAGTAGAGAGGGGTATAGATCTGCTATCCGCTACTCCTCTTAAACCATTGAACAAACTCCATTGGAACTCTCAGACCTTCTTTTACATACATTGGAGATGTGCACCTCCTATTTTTCTTTCAGATATTTTCAAATTTTGGTGTCCGTCCATCCGTCCGTCCGTCCATCCGTCCGTCCGTCCATCCGTCCGTCCGTCTGTCCATCCGTTCATCCGTTACGCTTTAGGGATGTACACATCTGCTATCTGCAACTCCTCTTAAACCAGTGAACGGATTCCATTGAAACTCTCACACATTCTTTTACATACATTGAAGATGTGCACCTCCTATTTTGTTTTCAGATATTTTCATTTCTACAGTTTCCCAAATTGAAAAATAAACTTTGTCAAATTCAATTGACTTTCTGGACAGATCTGCTATCCGCAACTCCTCTTAAACCATTGAACGGATTTCATTGAAACTTTCAGACATTCTTTGACATATATTGAAGATGTGCACCTCATATTTTGTTTTCACAGATATTTTCATTTTTAGGGTTTTCCATATTTAAAAATGGGCTTTGTCAATTCAAGCTTGGGGGGGGGGGTGGAGGTGGCTGCTTGTTGACATCTGCTATCCGCGACCCCTTTGAAACTAGTGAATGGATTTCAATGAAACCTTCAAACATTCTTTTACATACAGTGAAGATGTGTACCTTCTATTTTGTTTTCCGATATTTTAATTTTTACAGTTTCACATATTGAAAAATGGGCTTTGTCAATTCAAGCTTTGGGGTGGAGGTGGGGGGGGGGGGGGGGAGGTGGTGTCAGTGTTTGTGCTGTGTATATTAAACACACTTTTGCTGTTGTAAAATGTTTCTTGGTGGGAGTGGGTGGTAAAATTTATTCCTGTCTTGTGAAGTAAATATTCAAGATAAGGAATTGCTGAAGAATGGTGAGTGGCTCATTACCTCTTTTCAGAGTTCTTAAAAGTTTTGTTTTTTTATATTTTTCAGATAGAACCTCAGTATGGTGGTCGAGATGGTATGAAATGTAATAGAAAATATGTTTATAGCAAGTAAGTATAATTTCAATTTTCAAGCTCTATAGATTATTACAAGCACAGGGGGAACTACTTGATTTCACTTGTTTTATTTTAAAACCGATCATATTTTGTTTTTGTCCAGTTATGTGAAAAATACAGCCTGTACAGTGTATTTTCACTGTACAGTAATAGTCTTAATGACAACAGATTTGGAAACAAGCCTCAGATTAGGGTTCATGATTACATTCTGGTATTTGTCTCCCAGCACAAAATCTGTGGGCTATATAAATGACCCCTGTCCTTTCATTCATTCATTCATTCATTCATTCATTCATTCATTCATTCATTCATTCATTCATTCATTCATTCATTCTTATTTCTCCTGAACTATTAGGGCCACAGGTTTGAAACATTGGGACCTGCTTTTTACTATTTCAGTGTGGTGCGCAAGTAAGCAAGACACCAAAAAAAAAATTCTTTAAGAGTTATTGTCCTTAAAGTAATAGTGTATTTTGGTGAAAAAAAGGTTATGCACATGTTAAAATCAACTCCTCCTCTCACACATTTGAGTTTAGAGCAGTCAGTCAGGCCTGGCGTTTTCAGGCGCGTGATTTTTTTGCGCGCCTTAACGTGCACCAAGAACCATTAAGGTCCATGAAATTTTGCTCTCCTGGGTGCACAAAGATAAGTACCGTATATGTCCATGTATAAGTCGCCCCCGTGTATAAGTCGCACCCCAAACTCACACTTGGAATTCCTCCCTTTTGCCTAAAGCCCATGTATAAGTCGGACCCCCATTTTTATGTGTACCCATACTATGTATGGTACACATAATGCCGGCATCCAGGGTGGCCATCCGTCGTTCGTCCATCCTTTGTCCATCCATCTGTCCGTCCGTCTGTCCATCTGTCCGTCCGGCATCTGTATCCATTTCTTTGTCATTCGATAACTTGAAAAATATTGCTTGGATTGTCAAGTTTCTTTATATTTGTGTTCAGGTTACTGATGTGCCGAGCTGTATAGTTTTTGGTGTAAATCTGATGATTTGATACCGAGATATTAACCCTTTATCCTTTAAATTGAAAATTCCTCCATTCCCTTTGGCATTCGATAACTTGAAAAATATTGCTTGGATTGTCAAATTACTTTATATTTGTGTTCAGGTTACTGATGTGCTGAGCTGTATAGTTTTTGGTGTAAATCTGTTATTTTGATCCTGAGATATTAACCCTTTATCCTTCAAATTGAAAATTCCTCCAATCCCTTTGGCATTCGATAACTTGAAAAATATTGCTTGGATTGTCAAGTTACTTTATATTTGTTTTCAGGTTACTGATGTGCCGAGCTGTATTGTTTTTGGTGTAAATCTGATAATTTAATCCTGAGATATTAACCCTTTATCCTTCAAATTGAAAATTCCTCCAATCCCTTTGGCATTCGATAACTTGAAAAATATTGCGTGGATTGTCAAGTTACTTTATATTTGTGTTCAGGTTACTGATGTGCCGAGCTGTATAGTTTTAGGTGTAAATCAGATAATTTAATCCTGAGATATTAACCCTTTATCCTTCAAATTGAAAATTCCTCCAATCCCTTTGCCATTCGATAACTTGAAAAATATTGCTTGGATTGTCAAGTTACTTTATATTTGAGTTCAGGTTACAGATGTACCGAGCTGTATAGTTTTTGGTGTAAATCTGTTATTTTGATCCTGAGATATTAACCCTTTATCCTTCAAATTGAAAATTCCTCCAATCCCTTTGGCATTCGATAACTTGAAAAATATTGCTTGGATTGTCAAGTTACTTTATATTTGTGTTCAGGTTACTGATGTGCCGAGCTGTATAGTTTTTGGTGTAAATCTGATAATTTGATCCTGAGATATTAACCCTTTATCCTTCAAATTGAAAATTCCTCCAATCCCTTTGGGATGAGATAACTCAAAAAATATAAATCCGATTGTCATGTTACTTTATATATTTATTCAGGTTACTGATGTGCTGTGCTGTATAGTTTTTTTATGTAAATCTGATAATTTGATCCGGAGATATTAACCCTTTATCCATCAAATTAGACACTCCTCCAATCCATTTCTATATGTACCCATATCATGTATGGTGTACATAATGTCAACATCCGTGATGGCCCTCTGTCATACAGCTTTCTACTAGTTGCGCGTATGGGTACACATCTGACGATTTCATCGGCCTATTTTTAAATATATGCAGGCAAAAAGAATTAGTTGCAAGTTACGTTTTGCCAATTTGGGGCAGACTTAAAGATAAGTTTTCACGAGTTACCACGTGGTGAATAAGATAAAAGAATAAAGAAAAATTATTATTAAAGATTTAAAAAATACTCGCATTTATTTGTTTTTTGTTGTTTGTTTATCACCCCAATGTCTTCATCCCTGTCAAGAAAATCCAACGCTCGTTTGTGACTGAAACTTCATAGTTTCAGAATCAGAGCACCATTTGCGCCGTAACCTGCGCAGTTGTTGTGATTAAGTTGTTTTTTCCGGAAAGTGAGAACGTTCTGGAAAAACCAATAAAAATACAACAAATGTGCAGGTTACAGCGCAAATTGTTTTCAAATTGTTGTTCCACTTAAGCATTGTTGGTGCTATTGAAACTAACTTTACCTGGTGCACGTGTGCGTAATTTATAACCGGACATTACACATCAGTGAATTGGAGTTCATGGAATAAATAAATACTTTTCTCCAAGTATTGCTGGCATACATTTAATGTGTTATTATTTATTTTTTCGTTGTTATTTTGATGATTTTGTATTTTTTATGGTTTCATCCATATTGGCCCCACAAACATGTTGATTTCCAGTTCACGCACTGATGTAAACACATGGGCCAATTGAACAACAACGACTAAATAGAATACTTCTTTTTATTACTATTTATGGATAAAAGTAACAGAAAACACATAATATTTTATTGACAATTTATTTTCTGACGAATTTAAACTGAAATAAAATGACAAGAAAATAATTTTGGTGAATCAGCACTCATTCAAAACCACACGATTGTACTTTCTGTTATACAATTGACAAACGGTAGGAACAACGTTTGTCCGAAGAAGTCAGTGCCCTGAAAATTCTCTGAAACAAGTTGTACCCATGTATAAGACGCACCCCTGATTTTGACATAACATTTCAGGTAAAAAAGTGTGACTTATACACAGACATATACGTATGTTATGTTATGTACTGTACTGCTGGCTCAGGTGCAATGACCTGAAATTCAAAATTTATCTGATGGGATGAACTTGAAGGGGATGAACCATGATTGGCTTGTGACACTTGTGAGTTGTCGGGACCGAGGACTTCAACACAGTATTGAGTAACTTTCGAAGTAACATGTATTACAACTATCCAAATTACGCAATGCAACTTTGTGAGTAGAGCATGTTGAACTGCATTCATATGATATATCATGGTTCAACTGCCTTCCATGTCAAAAAAAAATTAGAGCAATTGGCTCTCCTAGATAATTTCAGGAGAGCGATTTTTAGCCCCCCTAAATTTTTCAGAATGCCAGGCCTGGTCAGTTTAGAACAGTAAAACCTTATAGAATTATTGCCAAGAGACAGCTGACATGCAACATGCATCTAAGTGAAAGGATTCTTCAATTTTGTTTTGAATTACTTCCCTTGATTGATGTCAGAAATTTATAAGTTTTAAGAAGTCGGTACTCTTATGGTAAAATCAAATACAACTGCGGTTTTTAGATTTGGTTAGGCCTAAAAAAAGTTAAAAGTCTGTTTCTCAGACCATCCCGATGGTCCTTTTGGCTGCCACATGCTCTCTTTTTATAACCAATGCAAACTGAAAAAAACTAAAAACTAAATGGTTTATGTCTGATATTTTTCCCAACTTAATAAAATTGATTGTCCCTTGAGTACAATAAGTCTTTGCAGTGCTTTAGCATTGCAAAACCTTCTTGCGCTCAAGAAACAAAATACACCATCACCCATGCTATTCTGTGGATGATGAGGTGAGGCCATAAACAAACCATGAACACAAATTTTTGATGGCAAAGAAATAATTACAAAAATAAAAAATAAAATAAAAAACCTCCCACCCGCATGTAATTTTACAAGAAATGACCTGGGAAACAGATGAAACTTTTCAAGCATTGTTATGAACTGTCCATCAACGTTTGACATGTATGATTGACAACAGAATTTATTAATCTATGAGAAGTTACTGTACTTGATCCATTTGGAAAATGTTTACTTTTCTGTGAAGAAGGTACACATATGGTGAAATCAACTCCTCCCACACCTTTCAGTTTAGAGCAGTGCACCTTTAGAGTTATTGCTGATATGCAACAGGTACATAGATGATGGGATTCCTCACTTTTTTTTGTCACTGCCCTGTGATTGATTTTGATAATTAAGCATTTTTATGAAGATGAGCATTCTGATGGTGACATTATCTCCTCCCACTCCTTTGAGTTTCGGTTAATGAAACTTTAAAACATTATTGTTGATCGTTCATTGATGAGCAACATGTATACTAGTAGATACAGCCCTTGATCACCTTACAAAATTTGGCATTTCCATAGAGACTACCCTGACTGTGCAACCCCCTCCCCCCCCAACCCCCCCCCCCCCCCCCACACACACACACTCTTGTTTCAGTTATGAGTGTTGAAACCATACAGAATTATAGTCCACAGTTTGCTGAAACTTTGACTTCATTATGCAGAGGGTTAAATCATGTCTGATAGAGTTTATACGCTCTGCTCAGAAAAGTCGGTGGAGCTTTTCTGATACCGAGTCGTCCATCATCAATTCATCCATGGCCAACATTTTGTTTGTCCCAACCATAATTTCCTTACAACTTGACACAATTTCTTACACATATTTATTGTCGGTAGACAGTGTGTCAAGCACCATATTTACATTCTTCGTCCCAAGGTCAAGGTCACAGTTTAGTTCCAAATGCTAAAAATACATTTCTTTGTGACATTTAACTCACCAGACCTTAATTTCTTGATGTTTTGACATAGGTAAAATAAGAAAAGGTTCAAATATAGATAAAACATCTTGCGCAGACAAATCAATTGTTTATGTGTCATACAATAATTTTATCTTCCATACTCCAAGGTCAGGGTGACAGTGATGCATCTGTGTTGTCCATCCATCGGTCACAATGGTTTGTTTGTATGGACCATAATTTCCTTACAACTTGATGAAACTTCTAACACATATCATCCGTAGACAGTGTGTCACACAACACACATTCCATACCCAAGATCAAGGCCACAGTTATGCTTCAGATGTTAATAATGCCATTTCTTAGTTACATTTTTTGTTGGCCCATAACTTATCCATAACTTGACATAAATTGATGAAACTTCTTGCACATATATATCATCAGTAATAATGCTTTGACCGGCCACTGATTTGTCACTGCAGACAATGTGTTGTGTGCCACATATACATTTTCAAGGTCAAGATCACTGTTGAGTGTTATATGCTAAAAATATATATTTTTATACTGTACCAATGACCCAGACATAGCTGGTGCTAACTCTTAAAATATAGGGCCAAACACAAATTTTGCCCCCCAATCCCCAAAATTTGCATCTAAAACCAAAGAAAACATGTCCTGAATGGCCCTCCACACTTCACCTCTACTGCACATGCGCAGTGTCAAGGACGTTCCGAAATTGGCGCCATTAATCATTCTAAGTTTGGCCCATCATCAGTTAACATCTGACTGATTTTTGTGCTTGTAAATCTCAGTTTAAATGATGCCAGACACATAAATATTAGTGAAATGGTGATTCTAAGGAGGATAGAGAAGGAGGAGAGGAAAAATGTGTGACAGAATATTATCAGGGCTGTAACTTAAAATTTTTTAATGAAATTATGTTAAGTTACCTATTTTCGAGGCAGCAGCCATTTTGTTGTCATTCTGGTTATTTAGTTACACTGATTTTTCAGTGTTTTCCTCTCTCCCTTTCCTTTAAGTCCCCTCTTGCTATTCTCCCATGCTTTTGGCATAGTTTCTGTAATTATTAGGCTTTTCCCTCTGGAAAAGACTATTGTTTTTCTACGGATTATTATTTTTTTTTTTTTTGGGGGGGGGGGGGGGGGGGTGTTTTCCACACATTTTGTCTGCACGATTCCGAAGCCATTTTCGGACCGATTTTCACAAAATTTTGCACACGCATAGAGGGGCACAAAATCTAAAAATGTACCGAAGGGGAATTTTGGATTTAACCCTTATTTCGTCAGAATTGGCAAAAAACTGTCAAAATTGGGGTTTATCGGCACTTTCTCGAAACACGTCTTGTAGATTTTTTTTAAACCTTCATCATTGATAGACCTGTCTGTGCCACGACCTTTGATACACATGACATATCAGGCGATGCATATAGTAACCCTCCACAGGCTGCCAAACATCGAAATTTTGATGAAATGGGCCGGTTTCAGGCCCCCAGAGCACCCAAACGATACATGACAGATAAACATAACTTCCTTTATTTGAAGTGGAATTCACCGGAGATCATTTTTGTAAGTAATAATGGTGTTCAAAAAACCAAGCATTAACCCGTTTTGGACTGGTTACACAGCAATACCCCCAAAAAGCTCAAAAATTTAGGTTTTCCGTGGATTTCTCTAAACGCGTCTTGTAGATTTTCATGAAAAAATTGTCACTCCCAGGCCTTGGTGTGACAATAGACGTTGCATGGACAAAATACTCCGGTGAGCATTTGTTAACCCTCCACGGGCTGCTAAAAGTCAAAATTGTGATAAAATGGGCTGTTTTTGGACGCCAACGGCACCCAACGGTTACGCCACAAAGAAAAGTGATTTCTTTTATCGAGCGCACAATCTATAGGGAAACATTTTTGTAAGTAGTAAGGGTATTCAAAAAACGAAGTCTTAACCCATTTTGGGCAGGCTAAAGAGAGAGACCCCTTAAAATCTAAAAATTCCCATTTTCTGTGGATTTCTCTAAATACATTCCATAGGTTTTCAAGAAAAATTGACTACTTGCAGGTCTTTGTGTGACATTACAAGTGGCATGGACAAAATATTCCGCTGAGCGTTTATTAACCCTCTACAGAATGCCAAGCATCATAATTTTGTTGAAATGGGCTGTTTTCGGACACACACAGCACGCAATGTATGTCCGAGAGTTACACATAATCTCCTTTGTTGGAAGTGGAATTCACTGAGGACCATTTTTGTAAGTAATAAGGGTATTCAAAAACCCAAGCGTTAACCCCTTTTGGGGTGGTTATTAGCGATACCCATCAAAAGCTAAAAAAAAATCATGCTTTCCGTGGATTTCGTTACAAACATCTTGTAAGTTTTCAACAGAAAATGGCCATTGATAGGTCTTGGAGTCACATTACCGGTTGCATGGATAAAATATTCCAGTAAGCATTTGTTAACCCTCCATGGGCTGCTAAATGTCAACATTTTGAAAAAATAGTCTGTTTTTGGACGCCAACAACAACAAATGGGAATGCCACAGAGATACATAACTTCTTTTACCGGATGCAAAACTGACAGAGAAAAATTTAGTAAGTAGTAAGGGTATTCAAAAAATCGAGGTCTTAACCCATTTTCGCCTGGTTAAGATGTACCCCTTAAAAGCTTAAAATTCCAGTTTTCTGTGGATTTCTCCAAAAAATCTAGTAAGTATTCAAGAAAAATTGACCATTTGCAGGTCTTGGAGTGACATTACAAGTTACATAGACAAAATATTCCGGTAAGCGTTAGTTAACTCTCCAGAGGCTGCAAAGCATAGAAATTTTGAGAAAATGGACTGTCCTTGGGCACCCATTGCACGCAATGTGTACCTGCGAGATAAACATAACCTCCTTCGTTGGAAGTGGAATTCACCAGACCAAATAATTAAGCCTTTTAGGGCTGGTCTTAACCTGTTTTGGGCTGGTTAAACAGCGGTACCCATCAAAGACTTAAAATTTCATGCTTTCCCTGGATTTCTTTAAAAACATCTTGTAGTTTTCAAGAAAAATGGCCATTTACGGGTCTTCATGTGACATTACAAGTTACATGGACAAAATATTCCGTTGAGCATTCGTTAACTCTCCACGAGCTGCTAAACATCAAAATGTTGATAAAATGGATTGTTTTCAGACACCAAGAGCACCCAATGGATATGTAACAGAGAAATATAACTTCTTTTACTGCGCGTAGAATTCACAGAGGATCAGTTTTGTAAGTAGTAAGGGTATTTAAAAGAATGAAACTTAACCTATTTTAGACTGGATAAGGAGAGATACCCCTTAAAAGCTTAAAATTTACATTTTCTGTGGATTTCGCTAACTGCTTGTTGGCAATTTTCAAGAACAATTGGACATTGGCAGGTCTTACAAATTGCATAGATAGAATATTCCGCTAGTCGTTTGTTAATCCCGCTACAGGCTGCTAAACGTCAACATTTTGATAAAATCGACTGTTTTCGGACAGCAAATGGGTATGTAATAGGTAAACATAACCTCTTTTATCAGACTCATAATTCATAAGGGATAATGTATGATAGTGTTAAGGGTATTCAAGGGAGCGTGGTGGCTCAGTGGTAGACTGTTGTACTTCTATGCTAGAGGTCCCGAGTTCGATCCCCGTCCGGGACGACTCACGTTGTGTCCTTGGGCAAGGCACTTTAGCCCGGTTGCCGACATGGGGGCACGATGTCGCCGTGTACTAAGGCATACTGCACGTCGATGGTACATATGTCTTCACCCTCTGTAACCCTGCTTGAGCGAATCTTGAACAGAGTTAGAATGTTGAGGAGCTGACAGTTGCTCGTCGATGCTTGGTGGTTCTCTCCGTGTACTTCCTCCACCTATAAAACTGTCACGACCACGATTAGCCATTGTGCATAAGTATGTGACCTTAAACACCAAAAAACAAATAAATAAATAAGGGTATTCAAAAACCAAGCCTTAACCCTGTTTATAGGATTAAAGACAGACAGCCCATGCCGTGTACGCTGCCTACATTACTTGTAAAATCGACACCCCCACTAAATCTACTTCGAGGTGCGGTGTCGGACCCGACCACCTGACGGTTCTGACCTCATTAGATAACACTCCTTCGTTGTATTATCAGCATGGATTTCCCCAAGAAGCAAAGACAAAAATACGTCTGCGGAAAATTATGGCAAATATTTTATTTAGTCTGTATTTTGTCCGTGTAGAAAATGTCTCGCCCACATATACCTAAACATGATTCAATGATACAATTGGACATATTTCTCTCGTAAAACCTGAAACAAGACTTGATTTATTTCATTTTAGGATTGCGCGTGTATATTCTTAGAAGATTCTCTGCATGTTATTAATATACAGCGTCAGTCTTTGATCTCGTTTGGGACGATCAGTGATTAACACCTTTCCGACAAGAGCCATCGAAATTGAAAATAAAAAAAAATAATCAAATTTCACTAAAACCTTTTGCAGAATTGTGTTTTTCGGAAAACTCTTTCGCGATTGCATGTGTCGTTTTCAAAATTCCGATCAGTAATCACGAAATTATAAATATGTTGTTGTCAATAACAAAATTGAAAGCGTGTCCGTCAAACTTGCATGACGTCAGAACTCGACTCGGGTGAAATACTGCAGTGAAAGGGCGAGAGTAATAAATGCTGATATCGCAGTAGGCTTTAAACTGGCCATGGAATGGTCCTAAAATCATGTTTATATTTGCAGCTTTACTGCAAATAGGTTTCCCGTTGTTTCTTCTTGAAGTGTTGTTTCCGTCAAGGCCAAGTACCATAGAAAATTTGGAACACCGAGCAGTGGGCCTGCCCCATGAACACCTGCCTGTTATTAAAATTAATTAGCGGGGACATCTGCCCCACCCCCTTCCTATTTTTTTTTACCTAGGACACCTGCCCCCTATTGTTTCTTTTACCTAGGACACGTGCCCCCCCCCCCCCCCCCCTGCTGTTTTTCACCAACAACACCTGCCCCCGTTTGTTTGCTAACGGGCCCCTCCCCATTGACCTTTCTATCTTTATAAGCACCCGGGCCGACGGGGAGAGGGCGTGGTTGTGAGCATGGCTAGATTTCGCTGAAGGAAGGTACCCTCAAATCTGGGTCGAAAGTGGCGAAAATGACAAAAGGCCACTTCAACATGTGGTAACGGTATAAACTTCAGACGATCTGGGCGATGTACAGACGAAAGATCATACCTTGGAGCCGGTTAGGTAATTTGGCACAAAAAACTCCGATTTTATGCTCAATCGCTGCTCTACAATAGTCTACAATAGTGCCCAATTCCATTCCATTCCAAACTGATAGAGTCGGGACGAATAGTACTCTCACTTTCCACGCGATGCGTGGTGTTCTCCACGCGGTCTCGACACTTGCAACAGATGCCAAAATGTCGGCCAGGGTGTGTAGAACAAGTTCTGAAAATTAGAAGTCGCTGCCTTCAGCGGTCTGGACACGGTTCGTGTTTGTGAGATGTGCAATTTTAATGTCAAATTGGCAAATTTTCGTTAATCGTTTCCCGCCAAAACACCTACTCACCGCCGATTTCTTTTCACTGCAACTTCTTCCGATTATCTAAGGTTTAAAGATAGGGTCAGGATACCCCCCCCCCCCCCCCGCTACACCCTCCTCCCCCCCACCCCGCACTTCCTCACTTTGGCGGCGTTCTAGGTTGAAAGTCTCGAAAATGGCAAGAGGCTACATTAACGTACGGCAACGGTATAAACTACAAGTAGTAAGGACGATATTGAGACAAAAAATCATACAATGGAGCCGCTTAGGCAATGAGGCACCGAAACCTGGGACTTTATGCTCAATCGCAGCTCCACAGTCGTCTACAACACTGCCCATGTCCATTCTGAACTGATAGAGTCGGGACGAATAGTACTCTCTCATTCCAAGCGATGCGTGGTGTTTTCCAGGCGGCTCGGACGCTCCAAACAGATCCCAAAATGTCGGCCAGGGTTCGTAGAACAAGTTCTGAAATTTTCAAGTCGCTGCCTCCGGCGGTCTGGACACGGTTCGTGTATGTCAGAAGTGCTATTTTAATGTCCAATATGCAAATCTTCGTCAATCTTTTCCTGCCTGCCAGAAACCCAATCACCGCCAATTTCTTTTCACTTTAAACTTCTGACGATTCTCTTAGGTTTAAAGGTTGTGTTGGGATCCCTGGGTGGCGGTCTTAAAGAAGCAACTTCCATTTATGGAGAGAGGGGGGGGGGGCTCTAAAGGAGTCTGCACCCATTCACGACGTCTTTTTTTCGAACTGGCTTGAAAAGGAAGGACCAAATTCAAACAGTTACCTCCTCTCTTCAAAACGCTATATCCCAACCGATTCTAGGCAGCTTTCCATGAAATTTTCACTCGTTGTTCATGGATAGTTGCGGCATCACTTTCCATGAAGAGCGATACGAATTTCGCATTTCGTCACGTCGAATTCGAAAAGAGCGCATGCGCATGGATTTCTCTGAAAACATCTTATAGATTTTAAGTAAAAATGGCCATTCGCACTTTTTGGTTTGAAATTGCAAGTTGCATGAATACATATGCCTGTTAGCACATGTTAACCCTCTACAATCTGCCAGACATCAATATTTTGGATACATTTGAGATAAAATGGACCATTTTCAAATAGACAGAGCACTCAAATGGTATGTGTCAAACAAACATAACTCCTTTTGTCGGTCATTAACTTGTTGGACGACGATATTGATATTAACCCACTCTACCATTAATGATGGTTTTTACCTAAACAATTTTTTTTATAAAACTGAGTCATTTGAGACTACTATAACCACCTTTCTCATAACATCAATGAAAGAACTTCAGTGAGACAGTTAAAAACAATTCATCAGACACTGTGGGGGCATGAAAAATCAAGTAATCTCATCGGGAAAAGCCATGATTCTCCAGAATCATAAAGTCTAGTTATTACTAAAATTTCTTGGGAGTTTTAGCTGAATAACAGAATGAATTCTGTTCTTTTCCCCATGTTTACGTCTTCACCTACGGGTGGTTAGGCGTTGTGTTCTGCATCTACCATCTGATGTTCTGCAGTTTCTTCCCTGGAAGTCTCTGTTTTGCATCAGATAGTGTATTTTTGGTAACTGATTCTGGGCCTGGGTGCCTGGAGTCTTATTTTAGTGTTTTTACACTCATTGTTTACATTTACAACAGCCCTCTGTGTGAGGGGGGGATTTCTTGAAAATAATATCTTGATGTTATTTTAATCATAACTAGATACATTATTATTGTTCGTAAGTGTTGAATAAATTGTTTAAAATATTTTTAAAATTTTTGTCCACACTTAGGCTTGGGATCCATTGGGGCTCAACGTTACTTTTCAGAAACTTGGGCTATTCTGAAAAAATATTTTTTCAAAATATTTTGATTTCAATTATTTTTTCTATATTAATGGATCATATTATTATTATGAATTTTGATTGCCAGGGGTTGGTGCGAATACCAGGACTTTGTTTTCTTTTCACATTGAAAGGATTTTGATCAATTGTAATAAGAGGAAGTCTTCCTCTGACTTTTATAATCATTCTATATGTGGTCAGTGTACTCGCATTAACTCCTGTTCTGTATCGTATGATTTCGATGACAACATGGGAAGCGTATGTCACGGTATGTTAGTGGGGAATTGGACACTCCGGTCCTTTCCCCGCAGGGTCACTCTACTTTATCAATTTCTATTTCAGACGATCAAGATTAGGGTGATGTATTTGTGATGTCTTCTAACAGTGTGCCTCCGTCGTCACAATTAATGAAGGGCTAGCGGAAAAGTGCTCATGTAAATACGCCAGTTGCCTAAGAGGACCCTAGTAGGTTCGACGGCCTTTGACGTCCGCTAGCTCACCCGGTGTAGCGTCCATTCATCGAATGGTTCGGCAGCCGGGTTCGTCCGTTGCAGTCTAGAAGGAGTTTTGGGGTGATGCGAGCACTATAAATCAACCAAATGCACACCCAGTGACGGCGGATTAGAGGGAGAACGGAGGAAGCCTTTTAGTCCGGTTCATAGCTCATTCTGGTCCATCCGGACGACGAGCGAGAGAGGCCCCTCTCTCGTACAACAACATCTGGCCCCAGATGTTGTGGTACAAAATGTTTCGCATTCGGAGCATACGTCCGTCGCTTGGGACGCTCCGACATATAGGCAGTCCGGAGTAGACTGTCAATAAGGCTTCCTCATTCTCATGGTAGCGCACACGACCGCTCTTGGCTACGTGACCTCGGATATCCAGTCAGCTTCGCCAGTCAGAGAATCATCGGCGACCAGGTCACACCATCCGGTAGCCAGGGACACGAGGCCTGCAGACTCCGGACGTTCGCATAGGAAAGTGTGCGGGAGTCAACGTACACGGAGCTTCCGGCGGCAATGAATCGTAAGACCGCTACTGCACAGGCCTCGGGAACGGACGTGTTTTCCTAAATAGCACAGCTTATCGCAGCATCAACTGAATCTTTTATCCGACGATGCTGGGTCGGGACGCTCCGCGGAAGCGGGTACGGACGTCCGAAAATTTCATCCGGTCCGACGGGATACCGAAAGGGATTTCGGAGGATTTCGAGCTTTCCCTTTCGGAACAACATATGCTGTTGTGTATGTCATCTGACTTGATCTTCTACAGCTTCTTTCGTCGGACCAGAATGCTGCGATGCCGGATAAGAAACTGATAGCGTCGGTGGACTTAGAAATTTTTGGTTCGGTTCAGGGACATCGTCCCTCAGTTCCGACATAGTCCAATAATGTCACACAAACTTTCGAATTATTGAACGATGCTATATATATATTATTATTATATGCTTGCTATTACCAAGCATTTCGGGTTTCTTGTTCGCAAAGTTACGGAGATGTCTTTCAAAAGTGTGCCTCTGTCGTCATAGTTAATGAAGAGCTAGCGGCAATAAGTGCTCATGGAATATATCTATCGCCTAAGAGGTCCCTTGTAGGATCGACGGAGTGACATTCGCTAGCTCACCCGGTGTAGCGTACATTCATTGAATGCTTCGGCTGCCGGGTTCGTCCGTTGCGGTCTAGGAAGGAGATTTGGGTGATGCGAGCACTATAATTACTTTAGTACTCACCCAGTGACGGCAGATTGAGGACAGATCGGAGGAAGCCTGTTAGTCCGGTTCCTGCCTTGTCCAGGTCCGTCTGGACTGTGAGCGAGAGAGGTCCCTCTCTCGTCCAACAACATAGGGGACCGCATGTTGTGGTTCAGATATTTTACATTCGGAACATATGTCTGTCGGTCGGGACACTCCGTTATATTGACAGTCCGAGAGACTGTCGATAATGCTTCCTCATCCTCACAGCAGGGCACACGACCGCACATTGGCTACGTGACCTCGAGTATCCGATCAGTTTCGTCATTCAGTGATTCCATGGCGAATAGGTCATGCCATCCGGTAGCCAAGGGACACGAGGCCTATACACTCCGTTCGCTCGCATATTAGTAGTATGCACGGGGTAACGATCACGGAGCTTCCAGCGGCAATGCATTGTAGGACCGCTTCTCTACAGGCCTCAGTGACGGACGTGCTATCGGACTTAGCACATTTTTTTCGCAGCATCCCAGCAATCGACAGTTTCTTAGTCGAATCAGGAATTATCTGACGGCGCTGGGTTGGTGCGGTCCGCAGTTGCATCAGGTACGGACGACCGAACGCTTTATAGGGTCCGACAGGATGGCGAAAGGGATTCGAAAGTTTTCGAGTTTTCCCTTTCGTAGCATCGGAAGCTGCCATTCATATCTTCTGGCATTATCTTCCAGTGATTGTTATTTCGGACTACATTGCTGCGATGTTGGATAAGAGACTTATAGCGTCATTGGACACAGAATTTTGGATCGGTTCAGGGACATTGTCCCTGACTTACCGACACAGTCCAATAATGTCATTAGAACATGTGTATTATTTATCGACGCTATATATGCATATAAGCCTGCTACCAAGCATGATAGTTTAGTTTCTTGTCCGCAATGCTCATTTCTGCCTTTTTATCATTTATACGAATAATTTATTTTGGCAGAGCAGGGCATACCGAGAGTTCATATGCGTCTAGACGGCGTGGTTAAAGACTGGAAATATTCTTTTTCACCGTCTATGTCTTTTCCAACCACAATGTTGGAAACGACAATGATGTCTAGTAGACTTAACTTAGACGCTTTATCATACGTAATCCACCATACTGAGGTGTTATCATTACGTCTTCAAGAAAAGAATTACGGGATATTATCCTCAATGTGATTTCTTTTGAGGGCAGTAGTTTGTTCACGTATAACTCCGCCCTTCAGTGGCTGATTGGAGTTGATTAGACGTGACGCAGCCCTAGCTACATCCACGCGCGTGGATAGTAAGGTGAAGAACTCTCTCAGAGTCGCTTCGTTCTCGGAGAAGCTTCTCTTCGACGGCAACTTTTCAGCAATCCATGAATTGCTTGATTTACACGTTCTCTTGTCTGTCTAGTGTTGCAAGAAATTCAGACTGGGGCAAACATTCGGTGGTTGACTCAGAGAGTGCCACTGCAGTTGCCGGATCCGAGTGTTATAATTATGACGGTTGCCAGTCAAACAGGTTGGGATATAATATTGATCCCAACGGATTCGAAGTGCCAGGGTCTTTGGGTTCCGCAGTCTCTAAGCAAGCACTTATCTTTTGCGGAATAATGTTTTTTAGGCTTGCTTTATGTCATTGGATGAACATTATTCAGAAACGCATGTCCAAATCCTGTCCGTTAATTCGACAGTAGTGGCGAATCTCTGGAACCAGGGAGGCACTCATTCGTTTCCGTTATTCAATTTAATGGAAAGAATCCATCTGTTTGTTATAGTACACCAAGTTCTGTTTCGGTCCGTCATATCCCGGGTCGTCTGATTGTTTTACCGGACTCCCGTTCACTTATGGGTCGCTTGTTGCCGTCAGAATGGACTCTCAACAAACAAGTATTCAATCAGATTTGCTATCAATGGGAGCGCCCAATGATAATTTATTTACGACACAGCTTGCTTATCAATTGCAGACGTATGTGTTTGCTTGTCCGGATCTCTGAGCTAATGTTGTTAACGCTCTATTGATCTAATAGGACGGAATGATAGGATATGCGTATCCTCCGGCGCTGTTGTTTCAGCAGGTATTGCTAAGATAAACAACCACAATACATTTCTGTTGATAGCATCTCTGTCTTCACAGAGACCGTGGGTAAATTTACTCTGATGTCTACTGTGGGACTTAACGCGAAATCTTCCTCAATGAGAGGATCTTTTTTCGCTGGGTAAAATCGTGTCATCTTTATCACAACCCGCAAGGTCGCAACCTTCACGTATTCCGTTGTTTGGTCCTTATTGCATTGTAAGCATTGTACTGGACGAGCTTTGGACGCGATTTCTTACTATAGGAGATCCTCTTCTTCGCTATTCTATGCGGCTAAAGTGGAGGCTTTTACGTCGTTGGTGTAGGGATCACTATGTTCATATTGTTGATCCCTCCATACTACTCATTGCAACTTTTTAGTATACTTGTTTGACAAGATCTACTGCAGCCTGTTATTATTAAGGTTATAGGTTTATGTTACCTCATACCTATGCACTCTATGATAGTTTACAATTGAGTCTTATGTCTCTTTATCTAAGTCAGTTAGTAACTTTTCGATAAATAGACTTAGAAACCTCAGATTAAATTCCTATATGGAATTTAACTTCGGTTCTTATTTAGCTAAGTAATCATTTGAGCCTCTGGAAACAGTAGTTTTCAAATTCTGACCTTTTAGACAGTAATTCTGTTGGCTTCTCTTTTACTGAAGAGTCAGTGAGTTTCATGCACTATCGGTGGATGATTTTCACTTTCGTAGTTTCGGAATCACTACTTCCTTTACTATTTAGGTTGGATTTTTGCATAAGAGTTAGGCTCCTAATATCCGGATCCTATTGTTATTAAGGTCCTTCCGTCTTCGTGTGGGCATAGGCCTTTACTCTGTCCGGTTAGAGTTTATGTATTTATAAACAGATATCTGTTTATTACTACGGGCATAAACTTCTAATGTCTTTGATGCCTATTAGAAGGACGTTACGCTCCATTCTATTGCTAATGGATTCAATTAACTATCGATACTGCTTATGGTATATCTTTGACTCAGAAGTTGTGTTTGAGATTTCGGCTCATGAAGTAAGAGTTCTTCTACATCTTGGGCTTACATTAATAGTGTCGCTATTATAGATTTTTGAAGGCTGCTCATTGCGCTCAGCCATCCACATTCATGAATTTTTTATCTCAGAAATATTGAGTCCATTTCTGGAGGCCTCTATTGTAAGGTCTATTATCTACTGCTCAGAATGTCATTCACTTAACAGTTGCTACTATAGCTAGGTAGGCTGTCTGTTTCGGCAGTGACTCCGTTCTGCTGCCCTCTTCGCTCTGGGCTATTTGACCCAGGGCAAGAAAAAGGGGGGGGGGGGGGAGGGTGTTCCCTTGGGTCACCTGTTTTACTATGAAAACAAGGAGATACCTCCTCCGGAGTTAGTAATTCTGAGCTGTTATTGGGATGGTTGTATAGTGAGAAGTTTATGTTTTAAAAATTCATTAAAGTCTTAGTTTTTAAAGTATAGCTTTTGAATATAGCATGTGTCAACGGACATGATTATGCAATCCTCAGACACTTTTAAGGACTATTCTCTAGACTTACTTTATTTATTGGCTTACTTTAAAAATTATTAGTATAAGGATTATACTAGATATTAATAGAGTACATGGATGTATGATGCTCAATTTTGGAAGGTGTTGTATCTTTCTAATTTATCATAAATAAGAAAGATACATGTAAGGCCTAATACTTCTTTTTCCCTAGAGGGGATGACTCTATTTTATATTATTGAGCGTATTCCATCTTGCTCTATGTCCTTGGCCCTCCAGTCTTTTTACTATTCAGCTATGTCTGGGTCATTGGTACAGTATAAAAATGTTAAAAAATTTATAGTAATTTATATATTTTTTATACTTACCAATGACCCAGACGGGGATGGCCCTCCCAGGAGTTGTGAACTCTTACCTCCCCGCTGAGTACATAGCGCTTACCAGGCACTGGTTATTAGAATGATTAATGGCGCCAATTTCGGAATGTCCTTGACACTGCGCATGCGCAGTAGAGGTGAAGTGTGGAGGGCCATTCAGGACATGTTTTCTTTGGTTTTAGATGCAAATTTTGGGGATTGGGGGGCAAAATTTGTGTTTGGCCCTATATTTTAAGAGTTAGCACCAGCTATGTCTGGGTCATTGGTAAGTATAAAAAATATATAAATTACTATAAATTTTTTAACTTCTCTGTCCAAGCCATATTTTCTTTTCGTGTCTAGACCTTAATTTCTTTCTACTTGACACAACTTGATGAAACATTTTTAGAGATATTTAGAAGGTGGGGTGTTGTGCATAACATTTAGCTTTTGCACCAAATGTCAAGGGCAACCCTTGTCAACATTTTGATATATCCTGCATTTAGCTGCCTCTGATTTTTTTTGCATTTTAGAAAGCAGGTATGATGTGATTCAAGGGTGGGAGGTGGGGGGAGGGGGGGGGGGGGGTTGGGGTGTCAGAGTCAAAATTCTGCTTTTGAATCTTAGCTGAAAATGGCAGGTCTCAGCATTTTTCATGCAATTATTCAGGTTGAACTATGCCATTGATAATGGATTACTCTTTCACAAGCAGTTTGTTTATGTCTACTTTATCAGATATTGTTTACTGTTTTTAGTGGATTAAAAAAATGTAATACATGTCATGATAAGACAAATAAGTGTGACAATAATTGCATCTAAAGAAAATTCATAATGTTTCATTTTTGTAAATGTGTGGAGATGAACCTTAAACTTTTTGTGTATTACTTTAGATGGCATATAGTAATTGCTCTTCAGTATTTCAGTTTTTAATGGCCTGGTTTTTCCATTTTATTGCAGGTTTCGTCCTCTCCTAACTTACAGAGATGATGAAGATGAAGGCTTTTCATGTTGTACTTTTTCTGTAAGTTTTCTTTCCTGCAAAAATAATTGGTTTTGCCTAATTTATGTTTCTTTCCAATTGTTTTCATATCATAATTGTTGCTATATGTTATGCTCAACATTTTAGGTAACTGGTCAAAATGTTTTCTTGTTTTACATGAAGTATTTGGGTCATAACAAGAAGTAGTACAGTATATAGACAGTAGGTTATCATTAAAAAAAAAATATAGAGTGGAGTTCCTATCCAGACCAGGGATCTGTCCACCCATTTTAGAAATGAATCAGTGGCCTTTAACCATTGGGATAATATTCGTCATAAATTACTGATTTGGAAGTTTATTTTAGTGTAATGCACAACAGGTAACAGAATAGTAGGCTAGGCCCTTATGATATCATGACCATATGGAGGAACTAAATTTTTTAGGATTTGAGTTGGGGAAAAAATGGGCCAGATTTAAATTGGGAATGACCTTATATTTGGCCCCACATCCTGTTGAGACATGGTCCCTCTATTTTCAAAACACTCAAGTCTGACTTAGTTCCAAAAGTGGACTCAATTGTGTGTTTTACATAAGTTAAATATTTTGAAAACAACTCAAGTTAAAAATCCAATTCAGACTAAGTCTTTCCTCAAGGTTTTAAGTCATCATACATAACACAAGCTATAGCAATTAGGCGAATCTATTCTGGCTTTGTGTGGGAGGTAAATTTTGAAAGGAAATGTTGCTCTTGTAAACCATTGCATCTGCAATTTTTATTTTTCATGTGTAGACAACAGTACATCTGGCTCTTATCAAGCGAGCCATTAATGTCTGTTTATGGGTAATACAATGCAAACATGAAGATGTGAACAATATACCATTAATTATAAACTGTAGCATTCCAAGACTTCAAACTAATCAAACCAAACTTCCCTTTCTGTGAATAGGTACATAAACAATGGAATTCTGCAAACATCAAAGGTCAGTAACATTTAATAACTCAAAAACGATTACCAGCATTTTTGTTATATTTTGTGAAACAACTCCTGAGTTTTGTGTGTGGTCTTTGATCAGTTTGAGGGACAATGAATTTCCAGTGAATTGTAGTTGCAATGTTGCCGGTTACATTGGGAAACGGAATTCTCAAACTTTAAAAGCAAATGCTACATTCATGTTCCAAACTCAAATAAATTTGATTACCTCTTCAATAAGCTTATTTGAGAAAATATACTAGTTTTTTAGACGAGTTGTGATGAAGTCAGACTCAACTTATAGTTTGATGAATGGCGGGTGGACGGTTGAGCGGGCGGGCATAAACAATTGGTTTCCGGATGATAACTTGATAATGGTTCAGCCCATGTTCATGAAACTTAATAGGTAGGTTGGTATCGGTGAGAGGAAGAACCCTATCAATTTTGGACTTGCTTGGTCAAAGGTCAAGGTCACAGTGACCTTGAACATAGTAAATTGTAAACAATTGGTTTCCGGATGATAACTTGACTATGGTTCAACCCACATTCATGAAACTTCATATGTAGGTTGGCCTTCGTGAGAGGAAGAAGCCTATTTATTTTGGACTCACTAGGGCAAAGGTCAAGGTCACAGTGACCCTGAACATAGTAAATCAAAACAATTGGTTTCCGGATGATAACTTGATAATGGTTCGACCCATGTTCATGAAACTTCATAGTTAGGTTGGCATCAGTGAGAGGAATGACCCTATTTATTTTGGACTCACTAGGTGAAAGGTCAAGGTCACAGTGACCTTCAACATAGTGAATCGAAAACTATTGGTTTCCTGACGATAACTTGATAATGGTTTGACCCACATTCATGAAACTTCATAGGTAGGTTGGCGTAGGTGAGTGGAAGACCCCTATTTATTTTGGACTCACTAGGTCTAAGGCCAAGGTCACAGTGACCTTGAGCATAATAAGTCATAAGCAATTGGTTTGAAGATGATAATTTGACAATGGTTCCACCTACGTTCATGAAAGTTCATAGGTAGGTTGGCATTGGTGCAAGAAAGAGCCCTATTTATTTCAGAATCACTAGGTCAAAGATCAAGTTCACAGTGACCCTTCACATAGTAAATTGTAAACAGTTGGTTTCCAGACGATAAGTTGATAATGATTAAACCCACTTTTGTGCTGTCACAACTCGACATTGGATCGGTGATCCTATCGGCATTTTTTAATCTTTTTTTTACTGCACACCAGTTTAGTGAATGGAGCTCAGATGAACTTTCGGAAATGAATATCACTGAATTGTTTTGTAATTTAGACCTGAAGAAAATGATCAGTTGCATCAGTGACTGTCAGTTTCTTCCTCGCAGATGGTCTGTATCCATGTTCTCTTAACTGTATGTAAACAGCACACTTCCTGGGAGTTTCTAAGATGCAAGGAACTCATATTCATTGATGGTTTTCTTGAAAACATTTTCCTGTGACTCTTTGCTAACTGACCGATGAATTTTCTTACCACAAAAATTTATGAATACCAGTTGAGAGGGTCAAAAATCAATTTAAAGCAATTAAGTATTGACTTTCATCAGAAAATTTCATGAATGGTGATGGAAACTTTCCACTCAGTTAACCCTCTGCACACTGACGTCAATATTCTGAAACCTCAAGCTGCAAATGTTACCCATAATGCAACTAGAAATTTAACCCTTTCAATCTTTTTTGACAGAGCTCAATTAGTTCTGTCAAACAAGATTGAATTGGTTAAATTCCTAGTTGCATTGTGGGAGAAAATTGTGGTTTGAAATTCAGATATTTTAACATCACTGTGCAGAGGGTTAAATATTTACTTGATTTTTTTTTTTTTAACTTGTGTATTCTAGACAAAATTTCTGGCTAGAGTTGAACTTTAGTCAGTAACTTCAGTCTGAACAAATTTTTATCGAAATATGGTCTCCTGGATTGATCCCTGTTGAATACAATTTTCAAATGATTGAGCACAAGAAGTACAAGTAGTATTTTAGCTAATGGACCTCTGAGTTCATCACAAACGTCCATTGGCTGAAGCTTTATTATCACTGTTCATGCTTCCTGTGATATTTTTATACTACAACCAATGGCCCAGACTTAGCTGGTGCAACCTCAACATTATTAAGGGCCAAACACAAATTTTGAACCCCGCAATCCCCAGAATTTGCATACAACAACGAAAATTAAAAGTTCTATCTGGCCCTCCATACTTTTAGCACTTGCGCATGTGCAGCACCTTGGAAGAGACCGGAATTGGCACAAACATCATTCCTTGTTGGGCCCTAAGTTACTAAACATCTCAACTGACATCTGTGCTTTAAATCTCTCTTTTGGTGGATGCCAGCTGCAAATCAATGAAGTATATGGTGGATTCAAGACGGTAAATGGATGATGGAAGTGAACAACAGTGGTTTGAGACGTTCAGGGCTGTAACTTTAAAATAATATAAAAATTATTTCACGTTACCCAATTTGGGGATATACGGCTTGACGTCATTAGGTTTGCTAATGATTTACCTATTGTTGGTTATGTGTTCCTTCCCTATCCTTCCATGAACCCTCCGGTTAAACTCCTGAGCTTTCTGGCTGTTTTTTATTAGCTCGCCTGACTTTCAGTCAGGGGAGCTATAGTGATCACTCACCGTCCGTCGTCCGTGAACATGGTGTTTGCATCTTCTCCTCCCAAACCGCTGAACCAATTTAATTGATAATTGAGATAATAGTTTGTTATGACATCGCATTTTGATTTTGTTCAAATCAAGTTGCCTTGCCCCTCGGTAGGGCCATGCCCAAAAAGTGTGCTTAAATCTTAAAAAATCTTCTCATGAACCAGCAGTAGCAGAGATATTTGGTGTGCAGCTTCCTTTTGAGGTGTAGATTTGATCAAGAGAAGTTCAAGGAGCTATATTTGCCTTCGTTATGGGAGGGGCAAGAATTTTTGCCCCGCCCCAAATTTCTATTTTCCAAACCGAGAGGCAGATTTGAACCAAATTTGATATGAGGGCTTATTGGATCGTAAGTACTTAATTTATGCCAAAAAAAAATGTTCCTGTTGCCCCATGGGAACCGCAGGAGCTAAAAATAGAAACAAATTAAAATGCCAATATCTCCAAAACTACACGGCACTGAGAATTCTTATTTGGTGTGAAGCTTCCTTAGGACCAACAGAATGGAGTGGTAAAAAAAAATTGCCATTGGTTTACTTTTTTGGAAAAAGTGCTGAGTCAGCATTTTTAGCTCAACTTGACAAAGTCAAGCTGAGCAATTGCCATCACTTCTCGTCCGTTGGCATACGTACGTATGTACGTTAGTATGTGCGTCCACAATTTCCTTTGGCACACCTCACAGGTCGTATTTGAAACTTGGTATGCTTGTTTGGGCTGACCTCTAGATGGGAGCTATCGATTTTCTTCAATTTCCGTCAAAAAATGTTGCCACGGCCTATGTTCTTAGAACTTAGTTTAGTCAGACCTCAATATTTCCCTTTGGCACACCCTACAGGGCACATTTTTGATTGGATTGCTTTAAAACCTGGCATGCTTGTTTAGGGTGACCTCTAGATGGGAGATATCGATTTCTTATCAACCTACCTCAATTGTTTACTACAGGCTTGCACTACAGTGGAAGAACCTAACTCGGATAAAATACTCTCTATTTTAATCTTTCCCAAGATTTGGGAAAGAAAAGTGGTGTAAAAACACCACGAAAAAATAAGCCAAAACTGGGTCGAGCGCCATCGGCGCACACCCAGTATGGGACGCTCTTCCATAGTACAAATCCACGACTTCCGTAACACAGTGCGCAATGCGTCAATTCGCCATTCTTTTGATTATCTGCATACGTGGTGGATGTGTGTGTGCCATCTTTGCTAAAGTATCAGTGATATTTTAACTCGTCGATAATGGTTTTCCTGCGATACTGCGGGAGCTATTGAATTTCTGGTGTAGAGATGCCTGGTTCCGGGACTATGCGCCCTCTCCAGTCGACATCTGAGGCTGTCACTAGGGTTGTGACTCCTCCTTTGGAGGCTGAGCTTGGTGGCTCTCTCCGCTTTTCCGCCAGTTCCAACAGCTCCCGTCGTATCTGCTGCTACTGCTGTTCCGTCTACAACGTCATTGGGCACCGTTTTTAGCCGGCCTCGGCTTCTCCCTTCCAGGGTCTGCAGGGATGTCTGTAGTGTGGTTGTGGGGTTTCGGCCTCAGCCTTCTCAGACTTCCACTCGGCGAAGTCAGATGGGGCTGCCGACTGAACCCCCTACTGTGTCCTCTCAGCCATTGAGCACAGTAGTTTTATACCTGCAGTGGTCTGCTACGGTGTCTGGTTGTGTAGACGTGGGGGTATCGGCCTCAGCCTTCCCTGACTTCAACTCGGCGAAGTTGGAAGTGGCTGCCGGCCGGACCCTCTCCTGTGGTCTCTGCGCCGTCGAGCACCACAGTTGTCATTGGATTCGGTTGTTCTTAGTGGGACACTATGAACTCCGTGGCGTTTCCGTCCACTCATTCTGGCCACACGACCAGTTTTGAGGGACCAACGTCTTTTGTGCAACCTGGACCTTCTGCCCTGCAGAGGTCAGCGGTGACTCTCATGAGTTCCGCTACGTTGATCCTCAGGGTGTGTCACACCCCTATACACGTCCTGCCTTCAGATGTTTCGGCTACCGCCCGTCGTCCCACGTCGGGTGTTTTGGAGGATCGTGACCCTTTGCTGGTTAAGAGGGTCAGAGGTGAAGCCACTTTGCCGGTTCGTTCCCCTGTTGAACCGGCCAGTACGGGCAGTGAGCTTAGGGAGGCCCTCTCCTTACTCACTCAAGTTCTGTCAAAGAGCCTTCCCGTTGCTTCCAGCGAGGCAGCGAGTGGTGTCCAGGCACCCCCTACCGGGATTGGAAACAGGCCGCTTTCTGATCCCCCTGGTGTTCCGACACCATGGGAGGCGTCGGCTGGTTTGCTCACGATGGGCTATGTGTCCCCGACTCAAGGGGAAGAGTCAGACATGCTTGATGTCGAGAGCCAGCAGTCTTCGGACTTGGGGGCAGCTCTTGATTTCGTGTTTGGGTTCCTTTCGGATCTCAAACCATCTAGCCAGTCGACAGTGTCAGCCAGGCCGTGATCATCGGTCGCGTGCCAACAGCCTATGGAGCACCCGCTTCTGGGCGTCTTCGACCGTGCCCGTCAGTACAGTTGGTTGAAGCATTTTCAGCCTTGGACTCCAAGCTAAGTTCCAAGGCTATGAAGGCTCCGTTCTTCACCAGGGTTGACACCTTTTTGCCTCCGGCGCATTATCGTTCCTACGATTCCTCCAATCCGTCGGTCTACCAGACTTTGACGGTTTTGGATCAGGACTCCAATTCCCTCGGGCTTTCCAAGTCCAAGTCTGCCATCATTCCGATGACGACTCTGGAGTCCACATTGAGCTTATCAAGAGAGATGCTTGGTATGCTTTCTCTCTCCGATCATGTCGTCTCAGCTTTAGCTGCTTATCTGCCTCCAGATAAGTTTGACGAGGTACAGGCTCCTTTGCGTGTGCTGTCCAAGGCGCTCATGCATCATACTCACACGCATGCCTGTAACACGGCTAATCTGGAATTAGTTCGAAGGGACTCTGTGCTGGACACAGGCCGATCCCTTCCTGAGGAGCAGTGCGCTACTCTTCGATCTGCTTTTTTGGCAGGTCCGCAACTTTTCCATGGTTCTGTGTTGACGGTCCTGGATGACGTCCTACGTCTTTTCAACGATCAGCTGCTGTTTCTTCAGCTTGATCAGCCTTCTAGGGTAGGCACGGGCCATTCCAAGCCTAACAAGTACCCTCTGCTTCCTCTGCGAAGCAAAGGGGCTGATCCTTCTGCCACCGCTTCTACTTCTTACTCAAGGGGTAAGAATAAGTGTCGGCGAGTTTACCAGTTCAAGGCCATGCCTTTCGGCCTCAACCTGGTTCCTTGGGCCTTCACCAGACTGATGTCGCATGTGATAGCTTTCCATCGCACACAGTCCAGGGTGGCTACTTCGGCATATTTGGACGATATCCTCCAGGGGCATTCCAATGCTGCCTTACTGGAGTCGGATGTCGCCACTCTGTTGAGCTTGCTCACTTCGCTAGGTTTCAGAGTCAACGAGGAGAAGTCGGACCGGGTCCCTTCTCAGTCGTTTTATCATCTGGGGATGGCTTTCCACACACAATTCAATTTGGTGGCGGTTCCCCAGACCAAGGCTGTGATTCTCTCAGCTTTTGCTCCGACTCTGTCCCAGTCCACATCCGCGACGGCTCGGAGTATTCTCCGGCTAATTGGTCTCTGCTGTTCGGTGACGGATTACATTCCTCTAGGTCGGCTGTGTGTCAGACCTCTCAAACACTTTCTGCTGAGTCGTTGGAGGCCGAATATAGATTTTTTGGATCTGGTGCTTCAGTTTCCAGAATATCTTTATCCTCACCTTCTCCTCTGGGCGGATGTCCAGTGGCTTTCAATGTACGAGTTGGCTTGGGATCTTATACTGCTCGCTCAGGATGTCCACGCCGGGGTGGCTGTTCGTCACATTCCTGGTTGCCTGAACGTCCTAGCCGACTCCCTGTCACGTCAGGGCAGGGTCATTTCCACCAGGTGGATGCTCCACATGGCGGGTTCCATCGATCTCTTGTGACTCGTTGGAACCATCCGGTGGACACTTTCGTGTCCCCATGTCCAGATGCTCTGGCTTTCGCCATGGACACTCTGGCCCTCCTTTGGGATGGTCTTGTCGGCTACGCCTTTCTACCGGTTCCGATTCCGCCTCAGGTTCTCACCCAGATATGAACCTGCAGTCGTCGAATCCTTTAGATCACACCCGTCGCCTCGGTGGGTGTGGATCAATCTGCTCCGCTCTCTGTTAGCGGCGGTTCCAGCATGTCTCCCTCTACCTCGCAACTTTCTTTGCCAAAGTCGCCCGAGGAGGTTTTCAAGTTGACCCGACTTCATTGTGCCTTCGCACATGTCTTTTATCGGGTCCTGTTTCCTCCGTAGTGGTTTTTCGAGACACGCAGTGGAGTTGCTTTTCTTCTTCAAGGAGGCACTCACTCCACTGGTTTAGCCTCTGTGGCTAAGTGGAAGGTTCTTCTGTCGATGGTGTGCGATCACTCTGTTGCTTCTGTCACTCCTTTGATCACACCGCTTGCGGAGTTTCTGGTATATGTTTGTTTCTGGGGGTCTCCAGCAATGGGTACATGTCCATGCTTCGGAGACATTTTTTCCTATGTGATACCGCATTGTTTCGACACTCATCCTTGCCTCTCCAAGCTTGTTCAGCTCATTTCCTTGAAAAGGCCTAGGACTTTGCAGTTTACTCCAAGATGGTCACTTTCTTGGGCGCTGCTCTGCTTGGGGGTGGGGGCGTTCACGCCTTTCTCCTGAATGAATATGCGTTTTTCCACATGCCAGATCTCTCCTGCATCCATTTCTTGATGGACTTGTCTTGCTATTCGTGCAGCTTCCGCTCGTCTAGCTACTGGTGATTGTATTACCAATTGTTTTTTCTGCCATGAGGTGCGTGCATTGTCTTCCTCTTTTAATAACTCTGTCATGTTGTCGGATGACTGATGTTATACTGGCAGCCTCCTGGAGAAATGCTACATTTTCCTTTTATCTGCGACAGTTGCAGGAGCCGACAGAGAACCTTGGGGCCCTCTTTCTTCGGCTCAGGCTGTTGTCTATCCAGCCTTTCAGCTTTTTTCAGGGTCAGTTCCAGCTTTGTGCTGTTACTGCCCTTTCTGTCTGTGCGTCGCACTTCACCATACGCCTCATCATTCATTGTCTTTTCTAATGTTTGTGATGCTATGATTTGATAGGCCTAGGGATCTCTTCCTCTGTCCACGGTCCCAGTGCTATTGAGTTATGTGTGGGTTGGTTATGTGATTCCCTCCAGCCTTTTGTCTATTCAGCCTGTAGTAAACAATTGAGGTAGGTTGATAAGAAGTATAAATTTTATAGTAAATTTCCTTTCTTATTATACCTACCGAAATTGTTTACATGGAGGCCCTCCCGTCTTCTTATTCGGGTAAGAATCCTTCCTCCCCGCTGATCACATAACTCCTGTGTTGTTGGGAATCAAAAGAATGACGAATTGACGCATTGCGCACTGTGTTACGGAAGTCGTGGATTTGTACTATGGAAGAGCGTCCCATACTGGGTGTGCGCCGATGGCGCTCGACCCAGTTTTGGCTTATTTTTTCGTGGTGTTTTTACACCACTTTTCTTTCCCAAATCTTGGGAAAGATTAAAATAGAGAGTATTTTATCCGAGTTAGGTTCTTCCACTGTAGTGCAAGCCTGTAGTAAACAATTGAGGTAGGTATAATAAGAAAGGAAATTTACTATAAAATTTATACTTTCTTCAATTTCCGTCAAAAAATGTTGGCGCGACCAACTTTTCTTAGAACTCAGTTTAGTCAGACCACAATATTTCCCTTTGGCACAACCTACAGGGCACATTTATGATTGGATTGCTTTGAAACCTGGTATGCTTGTTTGGGGTGACCTCGAGATGGGAGCTATCAATTTTTTTCCATTTCCGTCAAAAAATGTTGCTGCGGCCAACGTTCTTAGAACTTAGTTTAGTCAGAAGACCTCAATATTTCCCTTTGGCACACCCTGCAGGGCACATTTATGATCGGATTGCTTTGAAACCTGGCATGCTTATTTGGGGTGACCTCTAGATGGGAGCTATCAATTTTCTTCCATTTCGTCAAAAAATGTTGCAACGGCCAGCGTTCTTAGAACTTAGTTTAGTCAGACCACAATATTTCCCTTTGGCACACCTTACAGGGCACATTTATGATTGGATTGATTTGATACCTGGTATGCTTGTTTGGGGTGACCTCTAGATGGGAGCTATTGATTTTTTAGCTTAACTTGACATAGTCAAGATAAGCTATTGCCATCAGGCATGCGGAAGTCTGTTAGTCTGTGAGTCTGTTCACATTTTCCTTTAGCACGGGCTACACCCCGCAGTTCTTGTCTGATAGTCACGAAATTTCATATGCAGGTTTGGGGTCATGTCTAGATGAGAACGTCTCCTTTTGGTCGTAATCGGACAACCAGTATGGCTGCGCGAGCCCAAAACCCGAAAACCATTAGCACAGTCTACAGGTCGTATTCATGAAGGGATTTCATTGTAACTTGGTAGGATGCCTCTGTATAATGCCTAGATGAGAATGTTCCCTTTTGGGCTTGACCTATCAACCGTGATGGCTGCCCAAGCCCGAAACCCAAAAAACTTTTAGCACAGTCTGCAGGTCATGTTTAATATGGAGGGATTTCATTGTAACTTGGTAGGATGACTTCTTATGATCTCTAGATGAGACCTTCCCCATTTGGGCGTGATCTGCCAACCGCGACGACTTACCAAGCCCAAAACCCGAAAACCTTTAGCACAGTCTACAGGTCATATTTATTGAGGAATTTCATTGTAACTTGGTGGGTTGACTTCATACAGTGTCTAGATGAGAAAGTCCCCTTTTGGACGTGATTGGGCAACTGTGACGGCTACAGGGGCCCGAAGCTCGAAAACCTTTAGCACAGTCTACAGGTCATATTTATGCAGGGATTTCATTGTAACTTAGTAGGATGACTCCAAATAATGTCTAGATGAGAACGTCCCATTTTGATCACGATCAATCAGCCTTGATGGGTGCCCGAGCCCAAAAACCTTTAGCATAGGCAAAAGGTCATATTTATGGAAGGATTTCATTGTAACCTGTTAGGTTGACTCCATATAATGCCTAGATGATGACATCCCCTTTTGGCCGTGATTGGTCAACTGTCATGGCTACAGGTGCCCGAAGCCCAAAAACCTTGAGCACAGTCTACAGGTCATATTTATAAAGGGATTTCAGTGTAACTGCGGAGGATCACTCCAGATGATGCACAGATGAGATTGTCCCCTTTGGTTGCGATCATTCAACCATGATGGCTGCCCAAGCCCAAAGCCCAAAAACCTTTAGCACAGTCTACAGGTCATATTTATGAAGGGATTTCATTGTAACTTGGTAGGTTGACTTCATATAATGTCTAGATGAGAACGTCCCCTTTTGGACACAATTGGGCAACTGTGACGGCTACAGGGGCCCAAAGCCCAAAAACCTTTAGAACAGTCTACAGGTCATAATTATGAAAGGATTTCATTGTAGCTTGGTAGGATGACTCCAAATGATGTCTAGATGAGAACGTCCAATTTTTGATCGCAATCATTCAGCCTTGATGGGTGCCCAAGCCCAAAAACCTTTAGCATAGGCAAAAGGTGTATTTATGGAAGGATTTCAATGTAACTAGTTAGGTTGACTCCATATAATGCCTAGATGATGACATTCCCTTTTGGTCGTGATTGGTCAGCTGTGATCGCTACAGGTGCCTGAAGCCCAAAAATCTTGAGCGCAGTCTACAGGTCATATTTATGAAGGGATTTCATTGTAACTTCGTAAGATCACTCCAGATGATGCCCAGATGAGAATGTCCCCTTTTGGTTGCGATCATTCAACCATGATGGCTGCCTGAGCCCAAAGCCCAAAAACCTTTAGCACAGTCTTCAGTTCATATTCATGAAGGGATTTCATTGTAACTTGGTAGGTTTGACTTTATATAATGTCTAGATGAGAACGTACCCTTTTGGACACAATTGGGTAACTGTGACAGCTACAGGGGTCCGAAGCCCGAAAACCTTTAGAACAGTCTACAGGTCATAATTATGAAGAGATTTCATTGTAGCTTGGTAGGATGACTCCAAATAATGTCTAGATGAGAACGTCCCCTTTTGGTCACGATCATTCAGCCTTGATGGCTCCCCGAGCCCAAAAACCTTTAGCATAGTCTAGAGGTCGTATTTATGTAAGGATTTCATTGTAACTTGTTAGGTTGACTCCATAATGCCTAGATGATAACATCCCCTTTTGGTCGTGATTGGTCAACTGTAATGGCTACAGGTGCCCGAATATCTTGAGCATAGTCTACATGTCATATTTATGAATGGATTTCATTGTAACCTCGTAGGATCACTCCAGATGATGCCCAGATGAGAATGTCCCCTTTTGGTTGCGATCATTCAACCATGATGGCTGCCCGAGCAATGTAACTTGATAAGATTACTTGTTTTTGGAATAATTTCACTGTAACTTGGTAACTTTCGTTGATGTGCGTTAACTGTCAGGACCACATACATTAACTGTGAGGTCATATTAACCCACCCCTCATCTCTTTAGTACAGTGTACACCTCATATTATTTTTATCAAAATCATAGCATACAGGGAACAGAAATGAACATATTCCCAATTATCACAATTCTTGTTCTGGAAAAGCTATCAGTGAGAGCTTTCCAGAAAATGATGTCAGCTTCTGGTCTTATCAGTGTAGGAAGAGAAAAGATACATAGTTTATAGGATTATCCTACACAACTGATTGTGACTTGTACTGTAAAACAAGTGCAACCGTAGCTTGATATCTTCAGCTGTAATCTAATTATGTTTGACATATGTTGACAAATTGTTTTCTAGGTTACATTGTAAATTCTCTTTATTATCTTGCAATCATGTCAGCTCAGATGACAGTAATTATTGTATATCTTTTAAGATTTCTGTGACCCTTTACCTGTCCAAAAGCTATTTTGAAAGAGAATACTGACTGAAAAAATTGTTATTTTCAAAATATTTTAACCCTTTTTTACTGATTTTTTTTGTTGAAACAGAATTCATAAATGTGTGCATTTTCAAGAAAATCTTCTTTGAAACTACAAGGCCAAATGGTTTGAAAAAACTTAATGTGACTGATGACTGTAACCCCCTCTACCAATGATCCTTATTTTAATCTTCTTCGGGTTGCAATTATGGTTGCAATTGTGGCTTATAGTTACTATAGAAACCCTATAGGAAATCACATTTTCATCATCTTCACTGAAAGTACTGAGCCAATGTGAACCAGACTTGGCAGGCTTTGTCTATGGGAGGTTCTCTACAACTGTTACTCATTTTATTAGCTCAACTTGACAAAGTCAAGCTGAGCTATTGCCATCACATCTCGTCCGTCGGCGTACGTACGTACGTTAGTACGTTAGTATGTTAGTACGTACGTCCACAATTTCCTTTGGCACACCTCACAGGTCGCATTTATGATCAGATTACTTTGAAACTTCTTATGCTTGTTTGGGGTGACCTCTAGATGGGAGCTATCGATATTTTTATACTGTACCAATGACCCAGACATAGCTGGTGCTAACTCTTAAAAATCTAGGGCCAAACACAAATTTTGCCCCCCAATCCCCAAAATTTGCATCTAAAACCAAAGAAATCATGTCCTGAATGGCCCTCCATACTTCACCTCTACTGCGCATGCGCAGTGTCAAGGACGTCCCGAAATTGGCACCATTAATCATTCTTTATTTGGCCCTTCATCAGTTAACATCTGACAGATCTTTGTGCTTATAAATCTCAGTTTAAATGATGCCAGACACATAAATATTAGAGAAATGGTGGTTCTAAGGAGGATATAGAAGGAGGAGAGGAAAAATGAGTGACGGAAAATAATCAGGGCTGTAACTTAAAATTTTTTAATGAAATTGTGTTAAGTTACCTATTTTCGAGGCAACGGCCTGTTGTGGTCATTCTTGCTATAAACTTACACTGCTTGTTCAGTGTTTTCCTCTCTCCCTTTCCTTTAAGTCCCCCTTGCTATTCTCCCATGCTTTTGGCATATTTTCTGTAATATTATTACTAAAATTTCTTGGGAGTTTTAGCTGGATAACAGAATGAATTCTGTTCTGTTCCCCATGTTTACGTCTTCACCCTTGGGTGTTTAGGCGTAGTGTTCTGCATCTACCATCTGATGTTCTGTAGTTTCTTCCCTGGAAGTCTCTGTTTTGCATCAGATAGTGTATTATTGGTAACTGATTTCGGGCCAGGGTTATCAGTGCCTGGAGTCATGTTTCTGGTGTTTTTACACTTCTTGTTTACATTGACAACAGCCTCTGTGTGAGGGGGATTTCTTGAAAATAATAGCTTGATGTTAGTTTAATCATATCCAGATACATTATTATTATTCGTAAGTGTTGCATTAAATTTTTTAAAATATTTTTAAAATTTTTGTCCACACTTAGGCTTGGGATCCATTGGGGCTCAACGTTACTTATCAGAAACTTGGGCTTTTCTGAAAAAATATTTTTTCAAAAAATTATTTTGATTTCAATTATTTTTTCTATGTTAATGGATCATGTTATTATGTATTTTGATTTGCAGGGGTTGGTGCGAGTACTAGGACTTTGTTTTATTTTCACAATGAAAGGATATTGTTCAATTGGATTAAGAGGAAATCTTCTTCTGACTTTCATAATCATTGCATAAATGTAGTCAGTGTACTCGCACTAACTCCTTTTCAGTATGTGTTATTTTCGATGACAACATGGGAAGCGTGTGTCACGGTATGTTAGTGGGGAAATGGCCATGCCGGTCCTTTCCCCGCAGGGTCACTCTAGTTTATCAATCTCTATTTCAGACGATCAAGAACAGGGTGATGTATCCGTGATGTCTTCCAAAAGTGTGCCTCCGTCGTCACAATTAATGAAGAGCTAGCGGAAAAGTGCTCATGGAAATACGTCAATTGCCTAAGAGGTCCCTAGTAGGATCGACGGCCTTTGACGTCCGCTAGCTCGCCCGGTGTAGCATCCATTCATTGAATGGTTCGGCAGCCGGGTTCATCCGTTGCAGTCTAGAAAGGAGTTTTGGGTGATGCGAGCACTATAAAACAACCAAGTGCACACCCAGTGACGGCAGATTAGAGGAGAGAACGGAGGAAGCCTATTAGTCCGGTTCATAGCTCATCCAGGCCCATCCGGGCTGCGAGCGAGAGAGGCCCATCTCTCGTACAACAACATCTGGCCCCAGATGTTGTGGTACAAAATGTTTCGCATTCGGAGCATACGTCCGCCGCTCAGGACGCTCCATTATATTGACAGTCCGGAGAGACTGTCAATAAGGCTTCCTCATTCTCATGGCAGCGCACACGACCGCACCTTGGCTACGTGACCTCCGATATCCAGTCAACTTCGCCAATCAGAGAATACGCGGCGACCAGGTCACGCCATCCGGTAGCCAGGGACACGAGGCCTGTAGACTCCGGACGTTCGCATAAGAAAAGTATGCAGGAGTCAACGTACACGGAGCTTCCTGTGGCAAAGCATCGTAAGACCGCTACTGCACAGGCCTCAGTGATGGACGTGCTATCCCGAATAGCACAACTTATCACAGCATCCCAGCAACGACAGTATCTCTGTAGCATCATGTAATATCCGACGACGCTGGGTCGGGACGCTCCGCTGAAGCATCAGGTACGGACGTCCGAAAACTTCATATGGTCCGACAGGATGGCGAAAGGGATTCGGAGGATTTCGAGCTTTCCCTTTTGGAACAACATAAGCTGCTGTATATGTCATCCGGCTTTATCTTCTAGACGTTGTTTCGTCGGACCACAATGCTGCGATGCCGGATAAGAGACTGATAGCGTCGGTGGACACAAAAATTTTTGGATCGGTTCAGGGACATCGTCCCTCAGTTCCGACACAGTCCAATAATGTCACAGGAACTTTCAAATTATTGAACAACGCTATTTATATATATATGCTTGCTATTAACAAGCAAGTCTGGTTTCTTGTTCGCAAAGTTACTGAGATGTCTTTCAAAAGTGTGCCTCTGTCGTCATAGTTGAATGATGAGCTAGCGGCAATAAGTGCTCATGGAATACGTCAATCGCCTAAGAGGTTCCTAGTAGGATCGACGGCGTTGACATTCGCTAGCTCACCCGGTGTAGCGTCCATTCATCGAATGGTTCAGCAGCCGGGTTCGTCCGTTGCAGTCCAGGAAGGAGATTTGGGTGATGCGAGCACTATAATAGACAATAGTACACACCCAGTGACGACGGATTAGAGGAGAGATCGGAGGAAGCCTGTTAGTCCGGTTCCTAGCTCGTCCAGGTCCGTCCAGGCTGCGAGCGAGAGAGGTCCCTCTCTCGTACAACAACATCTGGGACCGGATGTTGTGGTACAAACGTTTCGCATTCGGAGCATATGTCCGCCGCTCGGGACGCTCCGTTATATAGACAGTCCGAGAGACCGTCAATAATGCTTCCTCATCCTCACTGCAGCGCACACGACCGCAACTTGGCTAAGTGACCTCGAGTATCCTGCCAGCTTCGTCATTCAGTGATTCCACGGCGAACAGGTCACGCCATCCGGTAGCCAAGGGACACGAGGCCTGTACACTCCGGTCGCTCGCATAATAGAAGTATACACAGGGTAACGAACACGGAGCTTCCAGCGGCAAAGCATCGTAAGACCGCTCCTCCACAGGCCTCAGTGACGGACATGCTATCCAAAATAGCACAGCTTATCACAGCATCCCAGCAAACGACAGAATCTCTGTCGGATGAGGAATAATCCGACGACGCTGGGTCGGTTCGCTCCGCTGATGCATCAGGTACGGACGACCGAACACTTCATAGGGTCTGACAGGATGGCGAAAGGGATTCGGACGATTTCGAGCTTTCCCTTTCGGAACAACAGAAGATGCCATACATTTCTTCCGGCATTATCTTCCAGAAGTTGTTCCGTCGGACTAGAATGCTGCGATGCTGGATAAGAGACTAATAGCATCATTGGACACAGAGTTTTTGATCGGTTCAGGGACATCGTCCCTGAGTTGCCGACACAGTCCAATAATGTCACTAGAACTTTCGAATTATTGAACGACGCTATATATATATATATATATATAAGCTTGCTACCAAAACACACTAGTCTAGTTTCTTGTCTGCAAATGCTCTAATCTGCCTTTCATCAATTCTAGGAATAATTTGAAATGGCAGGACAGGGCATACTGAGAGTTCCTCTGCGTCTAGACGACGAGGCTGAAGACTGGGTATTGTCTTTTTCGCCGTCTATGTCAATTCCAACCACGACGTTGGAAACGACAATGATGTCTAATAGACTTAACTTAGACGCTTTATCATATGTAGACCACTTTACTGAGGCGTTATCATTACGTCTTCAAGAGAAAGAATTCCAGGATATGATTCTTATGAGATTTCTTTCAAGGGCAGTAGTTTTCTACGTATAACTCCGCCCTTCAGTGGCAACCTGGAGTTGGTTAGATGTGACGCAGCCCTAGCTACATCCACGCGCGTGGATAGTAAGGTGAAGAACTCTTCAGAGAGTTCCACTGTAGTTGCCGAATCCGAGTTTTTCGATTATGACGGATGTCAGTCAAACAGGTTGGGGCACAATATTGATCCCAACGGATTCGAAGTGCCAGGGTCTTTGGGTTCTGCAGTTTTTAGGCAAGCACTTAACTTCCAAGAAATGATATTATTTTGGCTTGCACTACGTCATTGGATGAACATTATTCAGAAACGCATGTCCAAATCCTGTCCGATAATACGACAGTAGTTGCGTATATCCGGAACCAGGGAGGCACTCATTCGGTTCCGTTATTGAATTTAACGGAAAGAATCCTTCTGTTTGTTATAGAACACCAAGTTCTGTTTCGGTCCGTCATATTCTGGGTCGTCGGATTGTATTAGCAGACTCCCTTTCACGTAAGGGTCGATTGTTGCCGTCAGAATGGACTCTCAACAAACAGGTATTCAATCAGATTTGCTACCAATGGGAGCGCCCAGTGATAAATTTATTTGCGACACAACTCACCAATCAATTGCAGACGTATGTGTCACCGTGTCCGGATCCCCGAGCATATGTAGTTAACGCTCTATCGATCTAGTAGGACGGGATGATATCCTCCAGCGCTGTTGATTCAGCAAGTATTGCTAGGATTATACATTCACAATACAATTCTGTTGGTAGCATCTCTGTCTCCACAGAGACTGTGGATAAATTTACTTAGGTGTCTGCTGTGGGACTTACCGCGAAAACTTCCTCCACGAGAGGATCTTTTTTCGCTGGGGAAATCGTGTCAACTTCATCACAACCCGCAAGGTCTCAACCTTCACATATTCCATTGTGCGGTCCTTCTTGCATGCAAGCATTGTACAGGACGAGCAGTGGACGCGATTTCTAACTGTAGGAGGACCTCCTCTTCGCTATACTATGCGGCTATAGTGGAGGGTCTTCCGTCATTGGTGTAGGGATCTTTATGTTGATATTTTTGATCCTTCCATACCAGACATTGCAAACTTTCTAGTATACTTGTTTGACGAGATCAACTGCAGCCAGTTACTTTTAAAGGTTATAGGTCTATGTTATCTGATACCTTTGCACACCATGATAGTTTACAATTGAGCCTAATGTCAGTGGACGATTCTCACTTTCGTAGTATCGGAAACTCTATTACCTTTACTACTAATGTTGGATTTTTGGTTAAGAATCAGGCTCCTAATAAATTTCCGGAACCTATTGTTTTTAAGGTCCTTCCGTCTTCGAACGGGCATAGGCCTTTACTCTGTCCGGCTAGACCTTTATGTATTTATTAACAGATCTCAGTTTATCAGTAAGGATGTAAAGCTTCTTCTGGCTCTGATGCCTAATAGAAAGGTCATTACGGTCCATTCTATTGCTAAATGCATTAAATTAACTATCGGTACTGCTTAGGATAATCTATCCTTAACTCAGCAGTCTGTGCTTAAGATTTCGGCTCATGAAGTAAGAGCTCTTCTACATCTTGGGCTTACGTAAATAGTGTTGCAATTATAGATTTAAAGAAGGCTGCATATTGGTCTCAGCCATCCACATTCACAAATTTTTATCTCAGAAATATCAAGTCCATTTCTGGAGGCCTGCATTGTTTAGGTCCATTATCGGCTGCTCAGAATGGCGATCACTTAACAATTGCAACTATAGCTATGTAGGCTTTATGTTCTGGCAGTGACTCCGTCCTGCTGCCCTCTTCGCTCTGGGCTATTTGACCCAGGGCAAGGGAAAAGGGGGGGGGGGGGGAGAGGGTGTTCCCTTGGGTCACTTGTTTTATTATGAAAACAAGGAGATGCCTCATCCGGAGTCAGTAATTCTGAGCTGTTACTGGGATGGTTTTAAAGTGAAAAGTTATGTTTTAAAAATTCATTCATGTCATAGTTTTAAAGTATAGCATTTAAATATGTCACGTGTCAAACGGGCGTTATTATACTATCCTCGGACACTTTTAAAAGAGTATAAAGAGTCTCAATTCTCTGGACTAACTTTATTTATTGGCTTACTTTAAAAATAATTAGTATAAGAATTATACTGGATATTAATAGAGAATATGGATGTTATGATGCTCAATTATAGAAGGTATTGTGTCTTTCTAATTTATCATAAATAAGAAAGATACATGTAAAGCCTAATACTCCTTTTCTCCTCGAGGGGATGACTCTATTTTATATAGTTGAGCTTATTGGATTTTCCTCTATGTCCTGGGCCCTCCAGCCTTTTTACTAATCAGCTATGTCTGGGTCATTGGTACAGTATAAAAATGTTCAAAAATTTATAGTAATTTATATATTTTTTATACTTACCAATGACCCAGACGGGGATGGCCCTCCCAGGAGTTGGGAACTCATACCTCCCCGCTGAGGACATAGCGCTTACCAGGCACTGATTGTAAGAATGATTAATGGCACTAATTTCGGGACGTCCTTGACACTGCGCATGCGCAGTAGAGGTGAAGTATGGAGGGCCATTCAGGACATGATTTCTTTGGTTTTAGATGCAAATTTTGGGGATTGGGGGGCAAAATTTGTGTTTGGCCCTAGATTTTTAAGAGTTAGCACCAGCTATGTCTGGGTCATTGGTAAGTATAAAAAATATATAAATTACTATAAGTTTTTTAACTTTCTTCAATTTCCGTCAAAAAATGTTGCCGCGGCCAACGTTCTTAGAACTTAGTTTAGTACTTAGTTTAGTCAAACCACAATATTTCCCTTTGGCACACCCTACAGGGCACATTTATGATTTGATTGCTTTGAAACCTGATACGCTTATTTAGGGTGACCTCTAGATGGGAGCTATCGATTTTCTTCAATTTCCGGCAAAAAATGTTGCCACGGCCAACGTTCGTAGAACTTAGTTTAGTCAGACCTCAATATTTCCCTTTGGCACACCCTACAGGGTACATTTACGATCAGATTGCTTTGAAACCTGATATGCTTGTTTGGGGAGATCTCTAGATGGGAGCTATCGATTTTCTTCAATTTCTGTCAAAAAATGTTGCCGCGGCCAATGTTCTTAGAACTTAGTTTAGTCAGAAGACTCAATATTTCCCTTTGGCACACCCTACAGGGTACATTTATGCTCGGATTGCATTGAAACCTGGCATGCTTGTTTGGGGTGACCTCTAGATGGGAGCTATAGATTTTCTTCAATTTCTGTCAAAAAATGTTGCCGCGGCCAACGTTCTTAGAACTTAGTTTAGTCAAACCACAATATTTCCCTTTGTCACACCCTACAGGGCACATTTATGATTTGATTGCTTTGAAACCTGGTATGCTTATTTAGGGTGACCTCTAGATGGGAGCTATCGATTTTCTTCAATTTCCGGCAAAAAATGTTGCCACGGCCAACGTTCGTAGAACTTAGTTCAGTCAGACCTCAATATTTCCCTTTGGCACACCATACAGGGCCCATTTATGATCAGATTGCTTTGAAACCTGTATGCTTGTTTGGGGAGACCTCTAGATGGGAGCTATCCATTTTCTTCAATTTCTGTCAAAAAATGTTGCCGCGGCCAACGTTCTTAGAACTTAGTTTAGTCAGAAGACTCAATATTTCCCTTTGGCACACCCTACAGGGTACATTTATGATCGGATTGCTTTGAAACCTGGCATGCTTGTTTGGGGTGACATCTAGATGGGAGCTATCGATTTTCTTCAATTTCCGTAAAAAAATGTTGCCGCGGCCAACGTTTTTAGAACTCAGTTTAGTCAGACCACAATATTTCCCTTTGGCACACCCTACAGGGCACATTTATGCTTTGATTGCTTTGAAACCTGGTATGCTTGTTTGGGGAGACCTCTAGATGGGAGCTATCGATTTTCTTCAATTTCCATCAAAAAATGTTGCCGCGGCCAACGTTCTTAGAACTTGGTTTAGTCAGAAGACTCGATATTTCCCTTTGGCACACTCTACAGGGCACACTTATGATTGGATTGCTTTGAAACCTTTCATGCTTGTTTGGGGTGACCTCTAGATGGGAGCTATCGATTTTCTTCAATTTCCATCAAAAAATGTTGCCGCAGCCAACATTCTTAGAACTTAGTTTAGTCAGACCACAATATTTCCCTTTGGCTCACCCTACAGGGCTCATTTATGATTAGATTGCTTTGAAACCTGGTATGCTTATTTACGGTGACCCCTAGATGGGAGCTATCGATTTTCTTCCATTTCCGTCAAAAAATGTTGCCACAGCCAACGTTCTTAGAATTTAGTCTAGTCAGACCACAATATTTCTCTTTTGTACACCCTACAGGGCACATTTATGATCGGATTGCTTTGAAACCTGGCATGCTTGTTTGGGGAGGCCTCTAGATGGGAGCTATCGATTTTCTTCGGTTTCTGTCAAAAAATGTTGCCACTGGCAAAAAAACTGACATTGGTCCCAATGATCTTCAATTTTGCCATTTCATTTATAACTTACCAAGTTCAAGTTTGTCAAGTTGAGCTACAGTGTCATTGACACTTTCATTCCTGTTGGGTGAAAAAACGTGGCCAACAGAAGCATTCTTTGATTCTGATTGGTCAATTTTGAAAACTCTTCTCCTCTGAAACCACAGGGCCAAATGTTTTGAAACTTTGCATGGTTGATAACTGTGACAACCTCCACCAACATTCCTCATTTTAATGTTGATCGTTTTGCAAACATGGCCACAATTGCAGTTTAAAGTTACTATAGAAAAAACCTATAGGAAATCACATTTTCGTCTTCTCTCTGGAACTATTGAGCTGACGTGAACCAAAACTTGGCAAGAATGGTCTATAGGAGACCCTCTACAAACGATCCTCTTTTTGCTCCCATTGGCTGGAAAATATGGCCACCAGAGACATTCTATGATTCTGTTTGATGGATTCAAATGTTTTGAAACTTCACGTGATTGATGACTCGGACACCTTCTACCAATGATCCTCATGTAATGTTGATGTAATGTTGCAAACATGGCCACAATTGCAGCTCATAGATACCATGGAAAACCTATAGGAAATCACATTTTTATATGTATTTCCAGGTGAGCGATTACAGACTCTGTAGAGCCTCTAGTTTTTATTAAAAACATAGCATATAGGGAACAGAAATTAACATACTCCCAATTATCGCAATTCTTGTCTTATTTCATAATCCTTTCATAAACATTGAACATTATCCTTTTCATCAAACACAACACACAAGTTAAGCTACAGTGTCATTGACACTTTCATTTCCATTTCCGTCAGAAAATGTTAATGCGGCCAACGTTCTTAGAACTTAGTTTAGTCATACCTCAATTTTTCCCTTTGGCACACCCTACAGGGCACATTTATGATCGGATTGCTTTGAAACCTGGTATGCTTGTTTGGGGAGACCTCTAGATGGGTCCTATCGATTTTCTTCCATTTCCGTCGAAAAATGTTGCCGCGGCCAACATTCTTAAAACTTAGTTTAGTCAGACCTCAATACTTCCCTTTGGCACACCCTACAGGGCACATTTATGTTTGGATTGCTTTGATACCTGGCATGCTTGTTTGGGTTGACCTCTAGATTGGAGCTATCAATTTTCTTCCAATTCTGTCCATCAAAAAATGTTGCCACTGGCAACGATCTTTGAACTAAGTTTAGTCAGGCATCAATATATTCCTTTGGCAGGCATGCCCTACAGGGCACATTTATGATCAGATCGGTTTGAAACTTTGTATGCTTGTTTGGGGTTACCTCTAGATGGGAGCTATTGATTTTCTTCGATTTCCATCAAAAAATGTTGCCACTGGCAATGACCTTCGATGAACTCAGTGCAGTTAAGCATCAATATTTCCATTTGACACACCCTGCAGGGCACATTTAAGATTGGATCGCTCGGAAACTTGGTGTGCTTGTGTGGGGTGACATCTATATGGGAGCTGTCGATTTTCTTCCATTTCTGTCAAAAAATGTTGCCGCTGACCTTTGAACTTAGTTTAGTCAGATCTCAATATTTCCCTTTAACACACCCTTCAGGGCACATTTATGATCGCTTTGAAACTTGGTATGTGTGTTTGGGGTGACCTCTAGATGTGAGCTATTTTTTAATTTTAATTAATGTTGTCGTTATCACCAGCCTTACTGCATTTGTGCATCAACTTATCCCTTTTGCACTCTCTGTAGGGTATATTTATGAATTTCCGTAAAAAAAACCCCAAAAAACACTGCCACAAAGCATTGACCTTCTACTTAGTGCATTTGTGCATTAACGTCTTCCTTTGGCACGCCTCAGAGGGCACATTCATTATCAGGTTGTTTTGAAACTTTGTATGCTTATGCAGGATGACAAAGATAGGAGTTATTGATTTTCTTTTCATTTCCATCAAACACTGTTGCTGTTAGCAAAAATCTTTGAATTTATTGCATTTGTGCATCGACATTCTTTGACATGGCCTACAGGTCACATTTATCATAGGATTGTCTTTGAACTTGGTGTGCTCATTAGTCAAGAACTCTAGATAAGAGCTGTTGATCAGCATTCATTTCTGTGAAAAAAGTTGCCATTTACAATATAATCTCTGAGCATACTGCATTTGTGTATCAACATTCTTCCTTTAGCCAGTCTTGCAGTTTGCATTTAAAAATGCATGGATTACTCTGACGTTGTGCACACACAATGCTGTTATGTTGAAATTTCATCAAATAACATTGGTACCAATGATCTTCAATTTTGCCATTTCATTTATAACTTACCAAGTTCAAGTTTGTCAAGCTGAGCTACAGTGTCATTGACACTTTCATTTAACACTGTGGGTAATGGGAAAAACATTTAGGACTACCTTTCTCCCAAACCACTGCTCCAAAAGCTTTCAAATTTCTCATATAACATCTTTGGAAGATTGTTTCACAAGTTTATTGAAACAAATCCCTGGGTCCATATTTGGGCTCTCTATGGGTGCCCAAATGTTTAAATTAGTGCAGTATGAGGAATATTCTTTAAAAATCTTCTTCTTCAGATCTACCAATCAGAATCTTTTGATATTTGGTATGCAGCATGCTCATGATGGGGGTGTGATTCAGATTTGTTCCAGCCAAGTCCCTGGGTTCATATTTGGGCTCACTGTGGGACCCCGAATTATAACTTAGTTCAAAATGAGGAATTTTCTTTAAAAATCTTCTTCTTCAGATCCAGCAGTCGGAATGTTTTGATATTTGGTATGCAGCATCCTTAGGGGGTGAGATTCAAGTTTGTTCAAGCCATTTCCCTAGGTTCATATTTGGGCTCACTGTGGGAGCTCGCATTGTGACTTAGTTCAAAATAAGGAATTTTCTTTATCTTTTTCTAAATCTTCACATCCACCAGTCAGAATCTTTTGATATTTGGTATACAGCATTCCACTGGAGGTTTGTTGAAGCCAAGTCCCTGGGTTCATATTTGGGCTCCCTCTGGGAGCCCAAATTATAACTTAGTTCAATATGAGGAATTTTTCTTTAAAAATCTTCTTCAGATCCAGCAGTCAGAATGTTTTGATCTTTGGTATGCAGCATCCTTAGGGAGGTGAGATTCAAGTTTGTTCAAACCAAGTCCCTGGGTTCATATTTGGGCTCACTGTGGGAGCCTGAATTATAACTTAGTTCAAAATGAGGAATATTCTTCAAAAATCTTCTTCTTCACATCCACCAGTCAGAATCTTTTGATATTTGGTATACAGCATTCCACTGGAGGTGGGATTCAAGTTTGTTCAAGCCAAGTCCTGTGGGAGCCCGAAGTATTACTTAGTTCAATATGAGTAATATTCTTTAAAAATCTTTTTTTTTTTAGATCCACTGGTCAGAATATTTGGATATTTGGTATTGGCTTTTCTTAGGAGGGGCAGATGCAACTTGTTGAAATCAATTCCCTGGGTTGATGTTTAGGCTACCATGTCAGGTGGGTGCCCCCAGGCCCCTTGGGGCCTCTTGTTGAAATTTTTTATTTAAGTTCTTGGGAGTTTAATGTGTTGTACAGAAGGTTTATTCTGTTAACCCCATGGTTACATCCTCACCCTAGGGGTGTTGGACCGTTATTGTCTTCCATCTCCTACCGGATGCATTGTTTTTCCTTCACATGAAGACCTAGCTTTGCATCAGGTATCAGTTAATTATTTACTGACTTGGGCCTTTTGTGTGCCTATTGTCCAGTTTCCGGTTTTTCTATCCTGATGTTTACTTTTAACAAAGCCCTTAACAGGTAATATTCAGAGTTTTATTTCATCACAATTATAGTAGGATGCATTTATTAATATTCTGGTAGTGTAGCTTTAATATTTTGGTGTTTGTCCACACATAGGCTCTATTGGGATGCCCTTGGGCTCGTGTGGTTCCCTTGGGGAACTTAGACGTTTTCCCAAAAAAATTTTCGGAAAAATTTTGTTTTGATTTATATCAAAATTATTTTTAATTGTCTTCTTCATGTATCCTTATATTGTATGATTATATGTTAGGAGTGCAGTGAACTTTGTTTGGATTGTAATTATTTATGAAATAACTGCTCTCAGTGTGGGGCAAAGAAGTCTACATCGAATTTACATGCTTGTTGTCTTGCCTGTAGTCGCTGCACTCCTACTGATTCAGGTCCTACTTGTGTGGTTGGGCTCGGCTCATTAAGAAACTAACATTGGAAGCGGGTGTCGCACTATGTATTCACAGTGAAGTTCCATGCCGGAGCTGTCACCACAAGATAATTCGAGTTTTCAGTTTCTTTTCCAGAGGAACAAGAACATGGTGATGGTATTACGACACCCGTCCAGAATGTGCTGCCATCGTCACGCACTGAGGAGCAAACAGAGCTAGCTGCTAAGGTGCTCTTGAATATAAAGGGAATAAGGCCTCTTATTCCAGTAGCTAGCTCGACTGGTCAGGTGGTTACCAATAGTGGGAACCGTAATACCGGGTATGTCCGATGCGGTCGAGGAGAGGGTAGATTTGGGTAGAGCGAGCACCTTTTAATCAAAAGCTCACCCATCGACGACGGCAAAATAAGGGGAAGTAGTCTGCAAGTTTTCTCGGCAATGTCTCGATCAGACCGTGAGTGGGAGAGCCTTCTCTAACCCAGTAACAGTCAGGGCCGTCTATTGCTTTGAGAAACTTGCACTGAGTCAGAGCTAATGTCCTCCCTGGCAGCTCGGGACGCTCCTTCTGCACTGAAGCCGGGGGCCGGCTGCAGTTACAGCTTCTTCATCCGCTTCAGCGAAGCACATGTGACCGCACACCAGCTTCCCGACTCCAGATGTTCATGCAGCCGAGCAAAGATGCTCCAGTTTTTGCCTTCACAGTCGGTCCATCCAGTAGCTAGTGATTCGAGGTTTGATTCATCGGGACGTTCAACAAAGAGATCGGCGGCCAGATCTCCATCCCAGGAGCAACATGCGGCGGAGAATATAAGCCGCTGCTCCACAAGCCACCGTAGCGGATTTGCTGTCACAATTTGCACAGCTTATCGCAGCTTAAAAAACCCAGCAAGGCGCACCCGTCAGCAGACTACGGTAGTGAGCTGTCAGATGGTGCCGGGTCGGTCCGGTCATCTGTGCATGTAGAAGAAGCCAGAAGTTTCTCTGCGGGACGCTCGGCTAGATCTGGGGTCAGATCACCGATTGGAGAACCCTCTCCGTCTCATTAACAGTCTTGGTTGACTGTGTCCGTTGTGAGAAACCATATTGAGTCGGAACACGCATCGGAATGTTCCTTCCACACTGCAACCAGGGCCGGCGGCAGTTATGGCTTCTTCTTCTTCTTGCATGGAAGCACACAAAAGGGGATTAGCCTAGAAGTTTCTGAGCGGGATACTCGCCAAGATCTGGGGACAGATCGCGGGTGCAGAGCGTTTTTCTTCCCGTTAACAGTCAGGGACGACTTTTTTGTTGTAAGAAACTTCAATGAGTTGGAGCATCCGTCCAAAATGTGACGAGTTTGGATGCTTCTTCCGCACTTCAGCCGGGGTCAGCTGTTGTAATGGCTTCCTCTTCTTCCATGGATATGCATGCTAAGGTGTAGATGCCTACAAGTTTCTAACGGAACTCTCGGCAAGGTATGGAGTAGACCGCAGGCTGGAGAACCCTCTTCTTTTCCGTCAGCAGTCGGTGTTGACTGTTTTTGATTCGAGAAACTTTAGTGAGTTGGGATGCCCATTCATGCTTGCGGTTCGGGACGCTCCTTCCACACTGCAGCCTGATCCGGTTGCAGCTATGGCTTCTTCCCCTGCTTCATTGATGAAGCACGTTGACTGCAGACTGGCTATCTGACTTCACATGTTCAGGTTGATAGCTAGTCATTCAAGGCATTTTTATATGGGATATGTGTCGAGGATCTGGGGCCAGATCTCCGCCCCGTGTGCAGCTTATGGTAACAAGCTGATTATCATTGCTGTGCTAGCCTCCTTGTTCATGGACCGGCTGCCGCAGATTGCTCTGCGTATCACAGCATTCCAGTAGTCGCTGGTACTACCGTTAGCAGACTCCGATGGTGAGCTGTCGGACGGTGCTGCATTTGTCCAGTGATCCATTCAGTCGGATGGTGTTGGCCATATTTTCAGATGGAACATTCGGATGGTGAGAGGGCTACGGAGTGCGAGTCTCACAGGGCACCTTAAGACTATGAAATTTTAGTCATAAGCTGAATCTTGTTCCATCTGAATATAAGTCTGCATTTGCTAGGCAAAAAACATATCAGGCGATGGAAAGACGAAGATCTTTCCTCCCCGGATCTTTTTGCTCAGGTGTCGAGGGCATTTGTCCCGATTAACAACGCCTTCCTTACCTTAGCAATAGTATAAGAAATGCAATGCCCTATTCCTTACGAATAGAGGTTCGATAGTGCAAAGATAGACTGAGACAGCTGTCTTGTTTGGAATAGAGCCGTTAGAGGGAATAAGTATGTCTTTTCCTTCTCGGTGTTGTATTCCTTGACGTCAAGACATTTAATGCTGTTGTGGATGCCATAGTATCCTTATGTACTGTTACAGCGGTCTTTTCTTATACATTACCGGCTAGTGTTGTAAGTCTCCATGTAGTGAACTTTCAGAGGCTGCACGTGTCACAGATGAAGACTCATAACTGCGTAGCTACCTTGAGACTACTGTCTCTTTGGGAATTATGGCTGTTAGAATAGTGGCTCGTCATTTTCTACCTTGCGTGACGATGGTTGTAAGTCTCCGTTTAGTGAGCTTTCAAGGTCACAAGTTACACTGAGATATCTGTCTTCACGGAGACAAAGACTTTTAAGCTATGTTAGCTAGGCTCAGACCACTGTCTTTTGGGAATAAAACCGCGAAAGGAAAGAGTGCTTTTCGGTTTGTTTTCCTAGGTGTCACAGACTTGAGTCTTATTGTTTACACCATAGTAACCTAGCTAGAATCATGAGCGGTGTTTTTCAGTAATTATGCAATAACATAACTGAAATAATTATCTCTTGAGACTACTGTCTCTTTGGGAATTACGGCTGTTAAAAATAGCGGCTCTTCATTCCCTACCTTGCGCGGCGATAGTTGTAAGTCTCCGTTCAGTGAGCTTTCAAGGTCGCAACTTGCACCAAAATATCTGTCTTCACGGAGATGAAGACTTCTAAGCTACGGCTGGCTTTGTAAGTCTCCTTAGTGAGCTTTTAAGACCACAGTTATTAGCTTTTTAATTGTCTTCATGAATAGGAAGACCTTTAGCTGCTTCAGCTAGGTGGAGTTCATTGTTCTATAGGACATGATACTGTTATGTTATTCTCTTCCTACCGGTATGGTTTGGTGTTAGTTATCTGAGGCGATAAGCCCTATTGATGATGCCATATTAATCTAGCGTGATTAATGAGTGTTTCTTCAAATGCCTATACTAAACTCCTCAGGAATATATTTCCTGATATCAGATTGAACACAAGGAGTTCATCCTAGGTTTTTATGATCGGGTGTCGGAATATTGTTTTCGTCTCCCACTTCATTTCTATCCAATCTATTGTTGGGAATTATATTTCCACTCTAGGGATTGGATATTATGTCTATATGGTGTATTATTTGGTCATCACGACCCCCTCCATCCTTAGTGGCATTATGGAGTCGGTCAGACGTGAGGGAGCCCTGCGGTTCCTATACTATTTGATAACTGACACAAAAGCATTAGGAGTCGCGCCAGGTTATTGTTATGATGATTGCTTTGACTATAATCTTTTTAGCTGTATTATTCTTATCGAGAATAACAGCAGCAGTATTGCCTTAATTCTACTGCGCCAGCCTTACTTATCTAGCGATTCAAGTAATGCAGGTGAGGGGGGTTCGGTAGGAATTATTCATCGACTCCCCCCCCCCCCCCCTCCCCCCAACCAATATGTAAAGAGGCGATTACAGGGCAGGATGTAGTTTTCATCCCGTAAGCCTCATATGCATTCAGGTATATGCATGCCTTTCACGGCTCCTCGATTGGCAGCTGGATTGTGTTCTAATGGCGACCTAATGGGCACATCCACTATTTAGTTGGTTTGTTTCCTGTAGTTATTCATTTATAAGTCATATACAAGTATATGATTCCTGATCAATAAATTGCTTACCTTCATGTACCTGTGTGGCTGACATGTCGGTTATTTGGACGACATTCTCAAAATGTGGCAATTAGTGCACTCTGAGAAGTTTCACTCAGAGCGGTCTGGCCTTTTCTTACAACTGTTGCTCGCATGCATATTATAAGTTACAGGACGTTCAGGTGGCGGATACGGTATCATATGAGGCGAGGTGAAAACAATATTGGATGAGGCGGTATGCCGAGTCCAATATTGTTTTTGCCGAGCCTCATATGATAACGTATCCGCCACCTGAACGTCCTGTAACGTATTTATTATGCCAGCGAAAACAAAATAACAATCAAATTTGAACGCCGGCACATTTTCAAAACTGGTGCAAAACGCTATGTAAGTTGTAACAAACGTGCACAGTTGTTTCCTTGACAACACAGACAACAGCGATAGACGCTTTTCTTCGTACTGTCACTTTGTCTTGAGTGTGCAGAAAATGTCCGAAACGTCCGATTTTATAGAATTCGAACAAAATAAATGTATCTCGCATCTTTTCCTTCATAGCTGTGATTCATTTCTTACAATTTCATTATAGTGCAGTCGCCATTTTTAAAAAATAGCGTTTGGCACTCGATGTGATGGTATTTACCAGAATATAGAGCTGGGATAAAACAATTTTTTATCCGTTATCGGTAGATCGAATACAGTAGTATTTCTCACTTCAAATAATTAAATTTACCTTTAGAAAATAAATTTCACAATAAATTTATTATAAAACGAGAGAAAATGAGACATATAGACACGGAGGGACGTTTGATTGTACTGCAATTTCTTCAATATGGATATAAAAGCACCGCGAGGTGAGGAATTTCCACGTCAAAACAAAATGGCGGTACTGACCTAATACGAGTTTCGTATTAGGTCACCTCGGGATGCAGGTGACCCAATACGGCTCAGTACCGTCCCACTATTCGGGGGCTGTGATTGGTGAATTTCATTAGCTGGCATAATAAATATATTTATTAGGCAGACGCATTATTGAACAGATTCTATAAAATTCTTGCTCTGCTTATAGAGCTTATGAGAATTTTGGGGCTATTTGGATCAGTTATGGAATTTCCAATAGGCCGTCTATGCATACGTTCTCAATTTTTGTCTCCATTATTCGGAGTAGTATATTCTATCTCCGAACAGTCATTGGTTGTAACAGACTTAGGGAACAATGAAATATTTGGGGGAAGGTCTGTGACGGGTCTGTTAATCATAGCCTGTTCCATGTTCTGAATCCAGGTTTCTACCAGAGACGGTACACAGGAGAATTCACATTCTCGTATATTCACATGGTTCAGTTGGAGTTTCATTATTGGAATTAATTGTACAACTGAACGGGGTCGCCTATTGGTTGCCTCAGAAGCGTGTTTGCTCTAACAGATACTTTCCATTAGGATTCATTTGGACAAGTGTAAGGCTGCACACGTTATATAACCGGTTTTCGACCTATCTACGTATTCCGACTCCGGCATACGTTAGAAGCTTGAGCTTTTAATAACCGGGATCGCCACGATAGCCTTAGCTACTGAGGTGGCATTAAGCAACAATAAATAATAATAATAACTGGGTGCCTGTTGGGTGAATATATATAGATTATTTGGTACCACTTTTCACTGATTCCAGAGCACTTCCCTCTTAAAATTGGGGGCTCTTTACACCCTATTAGCATAATCATCCATACTAAGAATATGGAATTACTTGGGTATGGCTCCTTATTGATGATATGTCTTCTCTGTTATTGTATAGAGAGACATACATGTAATTCCTTTAAAAAATTAATCTCCTTTTCACCTTGGAATGCAGGCTAAGGAGCTTTATTTGGTCTGCTAATTCTTAAGTCCTAGGCCCTCCGCCTTTTTACGATTCAGCTACGTCTAAGCCATTGGTTGTAGTATAAAAATATAAATTTAAAGTAATTGGTATATATTTTATACTTACCAATGGCCCAAACGGGGATGGCCCTCCCATGAGTGGGCACTCGTACCTCCCCACTGAGTTATTACTTTAGTAGGCTTGTCTACAAAGAATGATGTTGGCACCAATTCCGGTCTCTTCCTGGGTGCCGCGCATGCGCAAGTGCTAAAAGTATGGAGGGCCAGATAGAACTTTCAATTTTCGTTGTATGCAAATTTGGGGAATTGGGGGGTTCAAAATTTGTGTTGGCCCTTAATAATGTTGAGGTTGCACCAGCTAAGCCTGGGCCATTAAACAATATACAAATTACTTTAAATTTATCATTTTCACAGAATACAATATATCATCTTCATGAAAACTCCAGTTTGTGGATGTTTGAGTCAGGGGCATTGCAAAGATGACAGATTGAGGGTGTAAACCAAATTTGTCCTGTCATGTCTTAAGTCCCGAATGAAGATATTTTCCAAACATGTCATCAAGGCTTGTCTTCTTTGAAGGCATGTCTTGTTGATGTAGTTGGAATATTTGTCATTAGTGATATTATAGTTAAAAAAATCAGGAGACTTTTTTGTAGATAAATATATGCAGTCTTAATACATTGGCTTCCCAACTTCTTATTTAATTAGCTTGTACCAGACTCAAAACTGGGTCATGCTGGGATCCCAACATACCCAATCAATCGCAAACCACCATTTGTATGAGACCGACGACTACTCGTGTAACACATGTCCAAGATGCAAGGGAGTGCATGATTATCAGCAAGAGCGAATCCATATTTATGACTCCAGTCCAGATGAAAATGTCCTAACTGGAAAATTATTAGGGGGGTTGGGTGGGGGTGGATATCACACCTCCTCGTAATTATGCCCCTGGTTTGCATGGTAATAAAATACTCTACATGTGTTGTATATTGTTTCATCAAAAAAAATGAATTCCATCTTCAGCATCCTAAGAATGAATTAAAAATACTGGTGCATTCTCGTCCATCTAAATTTACCAGGTTTCTCACTTCTCCTTTGAAAAATTTGTGTCCAAACCTCCTTGAAATCACCTTGGATTTTACCATTATTTGTTTGTTACTTGTGGGAACTCTGGAAAGTGGAGTAGTTCTCGTTTTCTGTGGTAAACAAGTTCTGCTTTACTAGTAAAATATAACCTGGTGACCAGTGCCGGGTGGGACTTGGAAAATTTTGGACTAAAATCCGGAAATGAGTTTTTTTGTTTTTATGCATTTTGGTCAATTTTAAGACAAAAAAAAAAAAATTTTTTACACTGAAAATTTGGGGTCCGAGTGGGACTTCGAAAATTTTGGACCAAAATCCGGAAATTAGTTTTTTGTTTTTTTTATGTGTTTTGGTCAATTTTAAGAAGAATAAAAAAAAATTTTAGTCTGAAAATATTTTTTGGGGGACTTCGAAAATTTCCGAACAAAAATATAAAAAAAATTTGTTTTTTATGCGTTTATCTCAATTTTGGGACGTAAAAGTGCAGGAACTGAAAATAGAAGGAAAATCCTGTGTATTGTGTGGGCACAATCACTTCATCTAGTTGGTATATGCTTTTCTTAGGAGGGGCGTATGCAGCTTATTCAAGTCAAGTCCATGGTTTGATATTTAGACTACCATGTCAGGTGAGTGCCCTAAGGCCCCCTGGAGCCTCTTGTTTCATAATCCTTTCATAAACATTGAACATTATCCTTTTCATCAAACAGCACACAGTCAAGTTAAGCTACAGTGTCATTGACACGTTCATTGCAATAACTTGAACAGTGGACCACATGTTCCAATTCAATTTTCTGTAATAACTTCAACTGTTGACCTCAGCTTTCAATAAAATTTGATAAACTGCTTTTTATTATACCCCCACTTTCGAAGAAAATGGAGGAATACTGGATTACATGTGTCCGTCCATCCATCTGTGTGTCCGTGTGTGAGTCCATCCGAAAGTATTCATAACTTAAGTAAATTATTATTTTTTATAATATTTGTTGGTCAGAAGTATGCCCACACTAGTTATTTTTTTTTTTATTATTTTTTTTTTTATTACTTGTTCACTTAGAAATTGTGTCCGTCCGAGCCAAATTTTGTCTGTTCAGCCTGTATCTCGGGTATCGAATGTTCTATTGCAATGAAATTTGCCATGAACACTGCTTATGGTATAGCTTTTAAAAAAAGGATTCAACCATATTTCTGACATTCTCCTTTTTCGAGTTATCCCTCTTTTTTGACTTAGAAATTGCAGGAAATAGACATTATTTGTCTGTTCAGCCTGTATCTCAGGTATGGGTTATTGGATTTTGGTGAAATATGGCATGCAGTTTGCCTATAACAAAGGTTTTTGCCTCATTGCATAAAACTTCCAAACACCAAGCAATTTACCACACCTTTTGACTTGGAAATTGTTGAAAACTTTTGAAGAAAATGGGAGGGGGGGGGGGGAGGCATACTGGATTGGGGTTATTGATTTCAGTGAAATATGGCATGCAGTTTGCCTATGACAAAGGCTTCTGCCTCATTGCATAAAACTTCCAAACACCAAACAGTTTACCATACCTTTTGACTTTGTTGGAAATTGTTGAAAACTTTCAAAGAAAATGGAAGGGGGGGGGGGGGGGGTATACTGGATTGCGTCCATCCATCAGTGCATCCGTCCATCAGTCCGTACGAGAATATTCATAAATGATATTTTTTAGTCATAGGTATGCCCACACTAGGTGGTACACCACGTGGGGGTATGCACCGGACGAAAGTCCAGCTCTTGTTAACATTGTCTTCGACCATTTTGAACACCATGTAAATTTCTCAAAAAAATTGATAGAGTTATTGCCTGTTGTTTGTTGAATTTTTCTTGAAAATTAATATTTTCAAATGCCCATGTTTCCCAAACCACATGGAACAGAGAACTGTTATTTGGTATGAAGTATCCTTAGGACTAGTAGAATTGAACTGTAAAAAAAAAATGCCATTGATTTTGTCATGGTGTTCTACAGGGGGGGGGGGGGGGGGGGGCATTGCAAAAATTTTAAAAAAAGAAATTTTCTCCAGAACCACTTATCAGAATCATTTGATATTTGGTAAGGGGGAGGGGGGGGGGGGGAGGCAAAGGGGGATAGGGGAGGGCAGATGCAAGTGTGTTAAAGTGAAACTTGGTATGCAACAGGTGGGTGGGGGTTAGGTCACATTCCTATTCGTTATAATCGAGTCCCTGGGATCAACATCTTTCAGGGGGTCAGATTCAAGTTTGTTCAAATGTCTGGGTTAATATTTGGGCTCTCTATGGTGGCACGAATTTTAACTTCGTGCAATATGAGGGAATTTCCATAAAAATCTTCTTCAGATCCACCAATCAAAATGCATATTTGGTATACAGCATATCCAGGGGGGGTGGGGAGGAGATTTAAGTTTGTTCAAATCGGGTCCCTAGGTTAATATTTGGGCTCCCTCTGGTGGCCCGAATTTTAGATCCACCAGACAGAATGCTTTCATATTTGATATACAACAGCACTGGGGAGGAGGGGGGGGGGCACATTCTAATTTGTTATAACCGAGTCCCGGGGTTCATATTTGGGCTTCCTATGTGAGCCCAAATTTTAATTTGGTGCAATATGAGGGAATTTCATTAAAAGCCCTCTTCTCCAGAATCATCTTTTGGAATGTTTTGATATTTGGTATACATCTCTTTAAAAATCATCTTCTCGAGATCCGCCAGTCAGAATGCTTTTGTATTTCGTATACAACATGCCGGGGAGGTGGGGAGGGATCAGATTCAAGTTTATTCAAATCGAGTCACTGTGTTAATATTTGGGCTGTTTGTGGGAGCCTGAATTTTAACTTGGTGCATATGAGGGAATTTCTTTAAAAATCATCTTCTCGAGATCCACCAGTCAGAATGCTTTTGTATTTCATATACAACATGCCGGGAGAGGGGGAGGGACCAGATTCAAGTTTGTTCAAATCGAGTGCCTGGGTTAATATTTGGGCTCCCCATTGGAGCCCCGAATTTTAACTCGGTGCAATATGACGGAATTTCTTAAAAGTCTTCTTCAGATCCACCAGTCAGAATGCTTTCATATTTGGTATACAACATCTCTAGGGGGGGTGGGGAGGAGATTTAAGTTTGTTCAAATCGGGTCCCTAGGTTAATATTTGGGTTCCCTCTGGTGGCCCGAATTTTAGATTCACCAGACAGAATGCTTTCATATTTGATATACAACAGCACTGGGGAGGAGGGGGGGGGGGGGGCACATTCTAATTTGTTATAACCGAGTCCCGGGGTTCATATTTGGGCTTCCTATGTGTGCTCAAATTTTAACTTGGTGCAATATGAGGGAATTTCATTAAAAGCCCTCTTCTCCAGAATCATCTTTTGGAATGTTTTGATATTTGGTATACATCTCTTTAAAAATCATCTTCTCCAGATCCGCCAGTCAGAATGCTTTTGTATTTCGTATACAACATGCCGGGGAGGGGGGGGGGGGGGGGGGAAGGGATCAGATTCAAGTTTATTCAAATCGAGTCACTGTGTTAATATTTGGGCTGTTTGTGGGAGCCTGAATTTTAACTTGGTGCATATGAGGGAATTTCTTTAAAAATCATCTTCTCGAGAGCCACCAGTCAGAATGCTTTTGTATTTCGTATACAACATGCCGGGGAGGGGGGGAGGGATCAGATTCAAGTTTGTTCAAATCGAGTGCCTGGGTTAATATTTGGGCTCCCCATTGGAGCCCCGAATTTTAACTCGGTGCAATATGACGGAATTTCTTAAAAGTCTTCTTCAGATCCACCAGTCAGAATGCTTTCATATTTGGTATACAACATCTCTAGGGGGGGGGGGGGGTCCCTGGGTGAATATTTTGTCCCCCTTTGGTCGTCCAAATTTCAGCTTAGTGCACTATGAGGAAATTTCTTTAAAAATCTTCTCCTTCACAGCCACCAGTCAGAATGCTTTCACATTTACAGCATCCTGGTTGTGGAAGGGAAGGGCTTAGACTCAAGTTTGTTCAAGTTCTTAGGTTGATAGGACTCCCAAGTTTTGCATTACTGGAAATCAGGGCATATATTTCAGTACTAGAAAAATATCATCTGGCATGGACAACAGAGTTACAGATAATTAAATAACTTTATTCCTCTGTAGTGTTAACTAGCTATAGATGCTAATTAAATCCTTCTTTAAACAACTATTGTCAGGTGAGTGCCTCAGTCCCCAT